>JARHVA010000737.1:4602500-4608600 GCA_037957365.1 Torreya grandis | reverse complement strand
GTGATATTAGTTTTTCCATGCTATTTGGTGTTGTTAATGTTATCCCATATATTAATTTATTATCCACTATAATTTTTTCATGTTTTCTTACATTTGATATGCAACAAAAAATCTATAAATATCAAGTATATTAACTTTACTTTATTAATGACAATTTATTAAATAAATCTATATTAAGTTTTAAATAAGTTGTTTGTTTGTAAATATCATGTTTCAAGCTATGGTTAATAAGGAAATATTAGTAACAATAGAGTTGATTTGAAACAAAAATTAATGTTTTTACTAGGTAATTATTCAAATTAATTGACAAAATAGTTTTATTTAATTGGTAAGTGTAGGGAAATGATGGACAAAAGGGGGTCTATAGTGGACATTTTTCTTCTTCTAAAAAAAAATGAGAAATCTCAACTTTTATATATTATTTGAGATGCCTACACTCAAAATTTGAAGATAATATATGAACATGAATTGTAGCATTTTGAATCTAGTTCCAAACTATTAATTTTTTTTTGAAAATGGTCAAGTATAAACAAATCAAACATGTGAAATTTAAAAATAAACT
The DNA here is from genome assembly GCA_037957365.1 of Torreya grandis. NCBI lineage: Eukaryota > Viridiplantae > Streptophyta > Pinopsida > Cupressales > Taxaceae > Torreya > Torreya grandis. The sequence continues at coordinate 4,608,038 of JARHVA010000737.1, read as the reverse complement.
CATGTTTTTGAAAAATCCATAGTATATAACTGGTCGTGCACCCCTAAATTTTTAGTGTTGTTTAATATTTTTTGAAACCCTTTGGTGGAAATTTAAATAAGATCATCTAGTTTAAAACACACACACACACATATATATATACATATACATACATACATACATACATATTATAAGTAAATAGACCATGAAAACTGATAAAAATGGATATCTAGTCATACCCCCCCTAATTACCTAAAAAATATTTTTTACCGATGTGTATAGAATTAGGCCTAGTTTTTAACCATGTGTGTGTGTGTCTATATATATTTTACATTTGGATGAATATAAAAAATACATAAAGAAATATAAATATGTATGGTTGTGACATATAGTAGCATAAAGAGACATACTTAGAAATCAATATAGATAGAAATGTTAAAATAGTTAATAAAATTAAAAAAACATATTTTGGAAAGAGGAGAGTATGATCAATGTCGTAGTAATAGTTTTACAAAATTTATTAATGAAATTCATAGTATTTTTTATGAAAAATTTTGTATTTTGTTATTTTTAATAAAAAACATGAATTCGGCTATGTATGTGGGTTGAAGACTTAGACTTGGAAATCCAATCCATTTCCAAGTATATTGGCATGTGTTTGAATTTATAGAAATCAAAATCACATATGCACTATTTTTGGTATACATTAATAACTCATACACATTATAATGTATACATATTCCTAAGTGTATGAATATGAGGAACACTTACATGTTATAATCCCTCTAAATTTATTTTGGAAAATATAAGAAATTAGGGTCAATCTAAATATTCTATAATTGGTCTCACAACTCTAGGAGTTAAAATTTGGAAGATGGTTTCTTAAAATCTAATCTGGTTAGTACTTAGTCATTTTCAAGATTTTAGCATTCAAACTAGGGACTTTAGGGTGTAAATTTTGCAATTGATGTCCATATTGGGTAAGCATATAGTAATTTTTCAGGTGTTGGGGCCTTAAAGATGGTTTTCTAAAATTTCTAAGAGTTTTAGGTTTGTCAAAATTAAATTTTAAAAACTAACGCACACCCAACCACTCCTTTATGTTAATTTTACTTAGGATTAGGTTCACAATAGGCCCAAAAAAACAAAAAAAATACCATAATTATTTGAAACCAAGGTAAATGAAATAAATTAGGAAATATTTATGCATGTTCACCATAATTTAATTTGAATTCATGCTAAAGTGGTGTGCATAGGGAAACAAAGGTTGCATTGGTGACCTTGCACACCTAACCACCCTTTATGTTATGTTCATTTTACATGAGATTAGGTCCCTTATAGGTAAAAACTAACACAAAAACACCATATACACTTAATACCAAGGTAAATGAAAAGAATTTTAGGCTATACGATCACCCCATTTCTCTCTAATTCATAAAAAAGTGTGTTTGTGGAAATGTAAGTTGCATTATGACCCTTCCACATCCAAACATAAATATATGTTGATTTTACTTATGATTAGTCTGTATAGGCCAAAAGTGACAAAATAACACTATATCCACTTGCGACCAAGTGAATGAAAATAATTTTGGGCACATTTGTAAATAATCAAATCAATTCAATTCAATTCAAATTCAAGCCAAAATTATGTGATTGGGAAAATGCAAGTTATATTGATGACCCACACACACTTATCCACCCATTTATGTTGATTGTACTTATGATTAAGTCCATCATATGTCAAAATCCACATAAAAACACCATATTCACTTATGATCAAGATAAATGTAGATGATTTTGGACACATATAAGTGAAATCACCTAAAATCACTTTGAATTCAAGCCAAAGTGGTATGATTTGATGGCTCAAGAAACAAGAGATAATAATGAACAAATTACATTGCAAGTAAATAATTTAATAAAATATATTAATATATTCATTCAAGATTTATTTATAAAACATGTGAAAAGATTTATAGGCTTTTCATGGGTGGTTACAGGTTACGGGATACAACCAACTTTTCTCGTGAACCAACAATTATTTAAAACAAAGTAAAAAACTAACTAAATATTAACTATACTAAATTTGGATCATTAAAAATAATCCAACAAACTCCCCCTTGATCCAAAAGGGTATAAAAAGACTGAAGCAAGTAAATATGAGTCATCCAAGTAGACTCTATCATAACTGCAACTGGTATACTATGCATCTTACACTGATCCATACCCTAATCATCCCCACACTATAGTAGAACATGATCACACACTATCCAACTACATAAATCCTCACATATAATCCATCCAACAAGTGACTACCCCCTATACTATGTATGTGACATCTTAAACTAATACCCAATAATTGCCAACATCTCCTATAGGTCTTTACTTAGCACTAACAATGCTAGCAACACAATGTTGACTCATACCACAAATCATCAATGACTAATAAAAAGATAATATGCAACATCTTCTCCCCCTATTAGGTGAGATGTGAAAACCTATGGAAAAAATAAACCAATTACAAACCACTAAAATTCTCCACACAAAGATCATAAAAGCACTACATCTATGAAAGCAAAGTACACAAGCCAAAAAATGTTACTACATCAAATCCAAAAATTGAGCCTAGTAGCTCACACAAGATGGGTGTGTCACCATCTTAGAATATATAATCATAAATTATGGAGTAAGAAAATTTTTAGTCATCCTATCCATCAGAAGAATATGCAGATGAATAGCTAGTAGAGGAACTAGAAGAATGACTAGAGTGACTAGAGTGACCAACAATGCTTGCTTCTACCTTTTGTCGATGTTGAGAGGACCTCCTTTTGGAGAGGCACTCTATAGAGATATGTCCTATGCCACCATAATTATAGTATATTCTCTCACATCCACTAGAACTAGAGGAAGAATAACCACATGAAGAAGAATGGTTGTGCTTATGCTTGTGTCTATATGAATGTTTGTGGTGATGCTCATGCTTTGGAGAACTAGAATGATGTATATGCTTAGGAGAGCCTGAATAATCCCTATATTTATAATGATACTCATCTCTCGAATAACCAAAATGGTGCTTATGCATGGAAGTGTGCCTCTAAGAGTGTCTTTGTTTCTCTTTGCATTTTCTATTGGGCTTATATAATGAATTTCTTATTTTGGAATAGTGTGTGTCTTCAGTAGATTTTTTCTTTGTATTATCACTTATGTTGAGTGAGAAACTCACAAATGGAATCAAAAGTAAATTTATTACACTTATCACTAAGTTGTAACATCTCCAAAAAAAAATTGTAGCTAGGGCTAAGACTATTCAAAATAATAGAAATGAGCATTTCATCATCAATTTTCCACTAGTAGTGTCATATTTTTATTTCAAATTATTAATATATGACACATATTCTTAAACATCTTCATCCTCGGAGAGTTTAGTGTTGAGTAACTACATAAGAAGGTCAATTTTATTATAAATAGGTTGTTTATCATACAAGACTTTTAAAGATTTGAATGCTTTCCAATCTTCATATTTGATGGCTTCTATGTGAATTATAACTTGAGCCCGCAAGTTGATTTCAATAAAGCAAGGGCATGCTTATCATTTATGAAATTCTATAAGTTTTGTGGCTTTGGTGGGTAATGTTTATTACTTTTCAACTACTTCCCATAAGTCATTGCAAATTAATGTATTTTCCATGTTCATTGACCATTCCTTATAATTTTTAGGAGTTAGGCATCCAGTGTCAAAAATGAGGTTCACAATTTTAGCCATGATTTAAAAATAAATAAAAGTAAAGAATGTTATCGAGTTTTTGCCTTTTCCTTCGAAATAACTTCCATTTTATAAATGATCCTGGGACTTGTGATGGACTTTCATTTTGAAGGTGTCAGTTTTGACCGAAAATGCACCTTAATACATCATTTCGAATACATTTGTTTCAAAAATCATATAATAAAGCTTCAAAACAAAAAAATTATCATTCCAATGTATCCAAAATGTTAAAAACCATGAAGATCACCTAGTCACATGACCACCTTTGCAGATGATAAGATGTACAACTAGTGTCACAAACAATTAGTATTTACACCCTTGTCTTATTATGAATCACAATAGATTCTTAAAAGAGAATATTCCTCCAAAAATTAGTTTTTAACCTTGGACCTCCTTGGTACAAAGCTTTACCCAAAATGAGCCCTTCCAAGTGCTCTATGAACATTTACAAGTCTATAAAGAGAGAAATTGCTATATAAACTTGATTTTTGCTCAATTACAATTAAAAAAATATTTGGGTGAGTAAATTTAATTTTTTTCCATGAAATTAATTTGTCAAGTGAAAAACTCAAATCTTTCAAGCTTTATGTGGGACCCATCCAAAACTTAATATTTTACAAACTATAATAAAAAAATTTGCCAAATGAAAAAATAAACTTTGCTCAGACTTCCAACGCCATACAAAAGCTCTCCAATGCCATGGCTACTAAGAATTTTTTTGAAACTTGATGTTTACTCCCCCATATTGTACAAGATCATACATGGCCATACAGATGCATTTATGGATCAATTTAAGAGTTTTAGAGAGGATTTTGACTGATAAAATTTAATTTTTGATTAAGCAAGACATTATGGAGATCATACTTTGCATATTGTGCCATACAAATCAATGTTTTAGCTTGAAAAACTTCTGGGAGATCTTAGGGATTGATTTTTGGTCTTATGGAACTCAGATTCAAATCTAAAAGTTAGTACATCAGATTAAAACAAATGGAAACCATTTCATCCATTTACAGGCATATTCAGGACAAAAAAGTCATACTACATCAGAATTTTTGGCCATACAACTCAATTTTGTAGCTTGTATGCAACTTGAAAAAACTTCTCAGATGCCTTAGGAATTGAAATGTTATTTTTAGGAACTCAAATTTATATCAAGAAATAAACATATCAATTTCCATGAAAGTGGAAGACATATTATATATTCTTAAAGATTTTTAGGTTCAAAAAAGCCGTATAAATGGATTTTTATCAGGTTTTCAAGTTTGAAAATCATGACTGTATCATTTGAAGGCTTAAAAATTCAATCTTGAATAGGCCATACAAAACTTCACACATGTTTTTTTCTCCAAAAATTTTACTATAAAACTATTTGAAAAATTAAATATTTTAATAGTTTTTCAAAGTTTCAACTCTATACTAACCAAAGTTTTTTTTTGGCGGGCATACCATTTCTGGAATTCCACATGAATGAATCTTTTACCTTGCTTGTTTTTCACCCCAAATTCACCATGCTCTGATACCACTAATGGCTCTAGGAATAAAAGATAATAATGAACAAATTATATTTCAAGTAAATAATTTAACAAAATATATTAATGTATTCATTTAAAATTTATTTACAAAAGCACGTGAAAAGCTTTATAGGCTTTCACAGGTGGTTACGAGTTACGGGATACAACCAAATTTTCTCGTGAACCAAAAATTATTTAAAACAAACTAAAAACTTACTAAATGTTAACTATACTAACTTTGGATCATTAAAAATAATCCAACATGATTGTGGCAATGTGACT
>JARHVA010000737.1:4067500-4597500 GCA_037957365.1 Torreya grandis | reverse complement strand
TTTTTGCCCAAGTGTCCCTTCAAACTTTTCTGAAGGGCACTTTTTGTCCAAGTGACCCTTTGGAAAATTTTCAAATGAAACTTTTTTCCCAAGTATCCCTTTGGATTTTTTCCAAATGGCACTTTTGCCCATTTTCTCCAAGGTTACCCTTTGAGATTTTTCTCGAAGGGCCCTTTGTCTTTGGAAATACCCTTCAAAAAAAATTTGAAGGGCCATTTCCTTTGGAAATTCCCTTAAAAAAATTTGAAGGGACCTTGTGCCTTTATCCAGGTGTCCTTCAAAACTTTTATGAAGGACACTTTCCCAAGTGTCCTTCAGGAAAAGTTCCTGAAGGAAACTAGTTGTTGCCCAAAAGCCAAAATTCCTAAAGGAATTCCTTCAGACAAATTGTCTAAAGGAATTACTTAGAGAAAATTGCCCAAAAAAATAATCCTAACCTAAATGGATTCCCATGACATGCCATAGAATGTCAATTTTGATACATCCAGCTAGTCGTTGGGGTTTAAATTGGTGACATGCCATAGGATGTCAAATTCAAGGTGGGCAACTAGCTGTTGGAGTTCAAATTGGTGACATGCCACAAGACATCAAATTTAATGTAAGGAACTAGTCATTGGGGTACAACTTGGTGACGTGTTGTAGGACATCAAGTTCATGCCCAAAGTCTTCAAATAGGAAGTGAAGTCACTGGGAAAACTTGAATGACTCTATAGTGTAAATTAGCATTTGTTAAAGACTTGACTTCTAACTTTTATAAGGAGCCTTAAAAAACCTGAAGGAGCAAGCAAAGAGTAGAAAGACTCAAAAAACTTGAAAGGGTCTTAAGCAAAGTAAAATTGGGTTTTCAAAAGAGCTTTGCTTATAAACTTTTATAAGTAGAAGCAATTAAAAAACTTGAAAGAGAAAGGATGTGCAAATCGAGTTTTCCAACATGCTTGACTTATAGGTTTTATAAGTAAAACCATTCAAAAAACCTGAATGGATCTATAGTGCAAAACATGGAAGCTTTTAAGGAATATAAGGTTTTCAGTAGAAATCTGAACCATTTCTTATGGAGGGTCATCTCACCATTAGTTTTGTAGCGATCCTGGTCATTTCAAGAGGGCAAATGAAAGAAGAGAAGGACAAACTCCAACTGAACGAGAGAGCAAATGGAATCAGTTTCACTAGGATGGTGAAGGCAAACCATTGTGGAGGCTTCTATTTTGGTGCCTAAGAGATCTCTTTTCTCTCCCTTTTTTCTATAAATAAGACCCTTGGGCTCTTGTTTTATCATCCACAAAAGTACGGTGAAGCCCTACTGAATTGTTTTGTCATTTCTTGCCTTTAAGAAATTAGGATAGGTCTATTCATTTCAAGTTTTAAATAATTTCTTGAGTGTGTAAGAGACACAAAGTGACAAAAAGTGATGGTTTCATCCTTGTGTCCTTTGTCCTTCAATTTTTGAGCAAGATTTTTAGTCAAACAGGTCATGTAGAGTGCATCTAAATGTATGAGATTTTACTTGTGTATAACCTTTTCTAAACTATACAGGTTGTATTTTAGTTTATTTATCTTGTGTGATTTCATACATCTTGTTGTTCCCAAAATTTGCCACTTATTTTTGTGGATGAACATGTCAACCATTTTGGTTCTGTAGGTCAAAATAGTCTCTTTCTTTCTCAAAAAATGTTCTGAGCAGTCAAGTTATTCAATCGCACAAGCCTTTTCAGCTAAGGAAATCATAGGTTCAAAAAGTGGGCTTTTGCAAAGAAAAAACACTTAAGGCATTTCCTAAAAAATTGTAAGGATGGTTCAATGCTGAGGTTCAAATCAAAAAGGTTCAACGGTGGGGTCAATGAGTTGGAATGAAGCTTTTAACCGTTAAACTATTGAACCATTGAACTCTGAAAAGTTCACCGATTCAAAGGTTCAATGAGTTCAAAGTTTCAATGCATTCAAAGGGTTAAAAATTCAAAGTTTAAAGTTCAAACAATTGGTTCAACAATACATTTAACTCCTAAAGAAGACTTAGTGAACGCAGCGCTTTACAAAACATTGAACCGTCAAACTATCAAATCGTTAAACTTTGAACCGTTGAACCATTGAACTAGTGAACTCTGAAAGGTTCAAAGGTTCAAGGTTCAAAATAGTTCAAGAGACAAATGATGTCCCTGTGGATGTCAAATTTAGGGTGATGAAATAACTATTGATTTTTAAATAGTGCAGACCTAAGAACAAACTCAGTGACCAGCCAAAGGAGCTGAAGAACCCAGCAAAAGGCAAGAAGATAGCCTCGAGAGCTCAAATCAGTAGGAAGAGACAAAATATATCAAGTAAAGAGGGAATAAAATAGATAATATAGAAATATCTGTAGAAGAGTTATTCCAGTAGGTGGAGCAATCCACCAGGTGGACCTTAGAGAGCACAAGCATTCAATGGCACAGCTTATTTTTCTTCATTGAGTAAAGGCAAATGGACAGCCGTGTAAACATCATAAAGAATACCAAGCAACCCATGCTTTGGAGGAGACATTTGAGATGATTTAGAATGCTAAAGTCAAGACTGGTAACCTACTCCAGCATGGCCCCTATACAGAATTTACTCTTTCCAATGCATTCAATGTAGCATGGGCCATTTTGTGAAAACAATCACCAAAGTCTTTCTTTGGATGCTATATATTGTAATCTCTCATTTTAAATAAAGGATATCTCTCTGTTATTAGAAGTAAAAACTCTACCCAAATTGAAAGGCATTCCTGAGACTTTGAGCTCAGACTGTTAATCATATTTTTTCAAGTGAATGAGAAAGCAAGTGACCTTTCAAACTTTGTGTTGAAATAGCTTGTGTTATCTAGGAAATCATTCTTATGTCTTTTTCCTAAATATAGTCTTGTCCATTTAATCAAATAAGCAAAACAAGTGGAAATACTCTGAAAGATGTCTTGAAGTCGACTGTGGGAGACTTTGTGCTGCCATAACTGTCTTTAGTCTATGTGTTTTATGTTTTAGGATATTAGAGAGATTTTGAGCTCCCCTTATCCTTCGTAATATTTTAAATTATTTTAATTTTTAGTGGAGACTTTGTGATGCACTTCATAGTATTGTGTTACTTTGTCCTAAATCAGTAGGAGAAACAATGAAAGACTTTATGATTTCATAGGTTTCTTGTGGATCTAGTTACTACCCATTGAAGAATTCTTGTTGTTTACTTAACACCATTTCTAAAATAAGAGAAATGCCTTCAATAATTACACCAAAATTCTCCTTTATTTTGTGAACATCATCTTTAAAAAAAGAGAGATGGATGGTATGATTTCACCCCTGAATCTATTTTCAGTTTATATTAGTATATTATAGTTTATAGGGAACCTCCCCTTGCTAAGAGGAGAGATTTATCTCATTGTGTTGTGGTAACCACACCTATTTTTCCATATAAATCTCATTGTATTTTGGTTAATATACCTATTTTTCTGTTAGTTAGTTGAGCACAAAATATTCACCCAACAGTTTTTGGTGACTCCGCTGGGGAAGAACGCACAATTTGAAGCCTCAAACTTCAAATTGAAGTATTTCCAATTCTTTTCCATTCTACACTCTGGCAGATCCATAGTATACATGAAGTTAAAGAGCTCAAGGTATTTTTAATCTTGTGTTTGATTTTGTGTAGCAAAATAAATTTGACCTTTCTCCTCCACAATCTTGCCTTTAGTGAACCAAGAGTTTTCCTCCTATAGACGTCAGGTCTCCAATACCCAGTAAAGCTTTTCTTTCCTCTACTAGAAGAGCTTTATCTATATATACCCTACAAAGCTTCATTATCCCTCCTTTCAATCATTATATCATGGTAGCCCAAGGCCCTTGGAGTAACACCTTTAGACCCCTAAATCTAACCCCACCTTTACATGAACTACCCCGTAGTTCAAGAAAGAATTTTCCTAAGTTCTATGGTGATGGGAGAGTTCATCCTAATGAGCATATTACAACTTTTTGCATAGATTATGGTGTGATAGGCATTAAATTTAAGGAAATAGCAGTCAGGTTGTTTGTAGAAATGTTGCAAGGCATTGTTACAGATTGGTTTTATCATCTACAAGCACAAACAATAACTGACTGGAACACTCTCAAGGCCAAGTTTGAGGCTAGGTTCAAACCTACAAAAGATGCACATGCCTTATTAGCCCAGCTTATGCAAATGAAGAAGGAGCCTCATGAACCCATGCAAGACTTCATTGCTAAATTTGACAAGCTGAGGAACAGGATTCCTACAATTGCTCAGTTGACGCCAAAAAATCTTAAGTGCTTCTTCATCAATTCTTAGCTTCCTGAAGTGAGTTTTTTGTTGAGGTGGGTTGGCCACATAGATCTTGCTGTAGCTCAGATTTTGGCCACTAAGGTTGAAGATGATCTTATATTAGCAAGAAAGATAAGAAGAGATCCTAACAGAAATAAATCTTCTTCATCTTCTAAAATTTTCTCTATAGGCACCATTGATCCTATGATGCAAAAGCTAGCAAATGAATTGTTAGCTCTGAAAAAGAAAATGGCACAATGGATGTTTGCCCCTCCTTCTTATTAGGATATACCAAGGAGGATTTTCCCAACTAGTCATATCAAGGTAATGTTGCAGGAATCAAGGGCAACTAAATCATCTCCCTCTCCCACAGGGGAAGCTTGCCATTGAAGCAACACCAACTAACTCAGCAGTTGGTTATCATGAAGTTGAACATGATTTCTCTTTCCAACTTGAGTTGGACTAAGAAGATGATGTTGATCTCTTTGCAGAAGGTGAAGAAGACTTAGCTGGTGACTCTAACATTAGTTTCTTGAATTACCAAGATGAAGCTAAAAGTAAGAGAGAAATGTTTGATGGATCATACGCTATTTTTACTAGGTCCCAAAACCAGTCAACTCAACAAGCTGATAAGGTAAAAATAGGGAAAGAATCTCAACTAGTAATTTTAATTACTAAATGAGGGACTTCACTACCTTTCCAATCAAAGGACCCAGTGATCAATAAAAAAGTAAGTACTTCAAACAACCCTGCACAATCTACTTCAATTTCTCAGACCAGTACCACACCAAATAAAACCTAGAATGATGGACTTCCTTCCTCTATTTCTAGTTCATTTTAGTTATTTGACATAATTGATCCTACTAGGAAGACCAAGATCCAAATGTCTGAGTTTGAATACTTACAAGCTGACCCTGAGCAGTTGGATAGGTTAGTTGAATACATCAAGAATAAAACTATCCTTGGAGGACAAGATGTTTCAAAGGTAACTCATGATCCCCCAAAAAACACATCTACCTAAAAAAATCTTGTCATTACTCCTCTTGTTGCCCCTGAGAAGACAAAACCTTTCTATGTTTCCCTGTTGATAAATGGTCATAAGCTGAACAACTGTGTAATAGACTCTGGCACATCTGACATTGTGATGCCCACCAAGGTGGCAAACTCTCTTAGTCTCACTCTAACTAAAACTTTTGGGAGATGTTTCTCCATGAAAAATAATCAAGTGCCACTTTTAGGATAGATCAAAGATGCCCAATTTGCATTCGCGACCTTCCTAGAAAAAAGGATTAAAATGACAGTCTTAGTGGCCGACGTTCCAGCTTCCTATGACATTTTTCTTGGATAAAATTTTTATAAGGATATTGGTGGAGAATTAAACATGAACCTGTCTGAGACGAGGATGCCTATCAAGGGCATCATGCAAAGGTTGGTTCCTAAGAAGGAGTCAAAATACATTGTCACCCAAACATCAGCCCCTAAAGCTCAAATTTTGTTTAAATCCTCAGGAATGGGTAACTATTTTCTATCCACATAAGATGTTTCTATTTCATCATATGAAAGTTCTATAAGTGACAAGCCAAAAAATTTAGGCAAGATGTTAGAAGAATTGGTGGAGCACAGTTTAGATAAAAAAGGACCTTCCCTCTCTAATGATGACAAGTCTGAAAGGAGATCAGATTCTAATGATGTCTGGATTCTATAATTTGATGGTAGCAATTCTTCTACCAGTTCTAGAGCTGGAATTATTTTGATATCTCCATAAGGAGATATTTTCCCCTATTTGTATAAGTTGTAGTTCAACAATACCAACAACACTGTCGAGTATGAATCTTTGTTGCTCAGATTGAAAGCTACAGAAGCTAAAGATGTTGAGCTTCTTCACGCCCGAGGAGGTGTTGAACTGGTGGTTTATCAAGTGAGGAACCTGTATCAAACCAAGAATGAAATATTGTGACATTATCACAATCTAGTGTGGGACTACCTTGAAATTTTTGAGGCTTTTAGTATTTCTATGATGCCCAAAAAATTCAACAATCGAGCAGATTCCTTGGTCATCTCTGCAACTCTCATGATTCTTCACCAAGATTTTAAAGGGAACAAGTACACTATTGAGTTGGTCTTTCAACCAAGTGTACCTGATAATATCAACCATTGGTAGGTGTTTAATGGTGACAACCAAATCATTACTTTTCTAGAATAGATGGATAGCTTTGAGGAGCTTTATTTTAAAGGTAGTGAATCTCCACTGTGAGAATCAGCTCCTGAAACAAATTTAAAAATTAGTGAAGAGTTCTTTCAGCTCAAAGGGAATAAAATTCCCAAAGGGTTAGTTTCTCTCGAGAAGTTATTTGATAAGCATGATAGGTTTATCAAGAAACAACAAATGGATTCAAGTTCTTCTAAAAAATTTGATCAAATAAATTTGAGTAAAAAAGATAATCCCAAAATGGTCAACATCAAAAATTGTTGCACTCCTGATGAAATACTCAAATTCATTACTCTACTTCACCATTAAATTAATGTTTTAGTGTACTCTTATGATGATCTAAAATCTCTCAAGCCTAAAGAAATTCAGCACGAAATTCCTCTCAAGGTTGGGTCATTGCCTCACAAGTAGAAATGAAGGCAATACAACCCTAGGATATCAAGTACTATTCTTTCTGAGATCCAAAAAATGTTAAATGCAAGGATAATTTTTCTAATCCATAATTCCACTTGGATTGTGAACATAGCCCTTATGAGAAAAAATAATGGAGAAATTTGCCTCTGTGTATATTTCAAAAATCTAAATCAATCCACTTTAAAAGACAACTACCCCCTGCCCATCATGGAGCAGCTACTACAGACAGTAACTGGCTCAGAAATGTTATCAATGTTAGATGGTTTTTTGAGGTATAATCAAGTGAAATTTGGTGAAGCAGACCAGCATAAGACTGCTTTCACTACACCTTGGGGCACCTTTGCATATCGCAGAATGTCGTTTAGTTTGATCAATCCTGGTGCCACCTTTTAGAGAGTGATGGGTCTTGCCTTCAAAAACAAAATAGGGAAGTTCATTGTGGTATATCTTGATGACTTGACCATCTTTTTCAAATATCATCTTGATCATGTGCATCATTTACAATAAGTGTTGGAATGATATCAACAAAATAGCATTTCTCTCAATCCTAAGAAATTAGTTTTTAGGGTGACAGAAGGGAAACTTTTTAGTCACATTGTATCCCAAGAAGGCATAAAGATTGACCTAAAAAGAGTCAAATCCATCAAAGAGCTTGTTCTTCCTACTAGTAAGACTGCATTCCATTCTTTCTTTGGAAAGGTAAATTTTCTATGAAGGTTCATTCCTGAATTCACAGAGAAGACTCACCACATTGTCAACATGATGAAGGGTAAAGCTAATTTCCACTAGACTGAAGAAGGCAAGTCAATATTTTAAGATATCAAGGAATCCATCACCCATGCCCCAATCCTAGTTTGTCCAAATTATACCAAAGACTTCGTAATATATAGCTATGCTTTTGAACACACGCTTTTAGCCATTTTGGTTTAGCAGAACAAAGAAGGTGTGGAGTCCTCCATATCTTTCATGAGTTTTCCTCTCAAAGATCATGAGCTAAAATATTTAAACATGGAGAAGCATGCTTATGTTATGGTTAAGGTGGTAAAACACTTCCATTTTTACATCCTGAACTCACACACGGTTGCTTTGGTTCCTGATACAATAGTAAAGTCCATTCTAACTCAACAAGATTTTGGAACTCAAAGGGGAAATTGGATTGCTAAAATCTAAGAGTTTGATCTTGTTATCGAATCTATGAAGCTTGTGTGGGGAAGAGGTCTCTGCCAATTAATTATTGATAATATACCAGAAGAAGCAAGGCATGAAGAAATAGAGGTTGAAGACATGCCGACAGTTCTCTTTGTCACCACTATGAATGAGTGGTATTCTAATATTGCTCATTTCCTTACCTATGGTGAGTGTCCTTCCCACCTATCTCGTAAAGAAAAGAGGACTATTAAGTTGAAAGTTGTTAACTTTGTCATGTGGGACAATAGTTTGTACAAGAGGAGCCTTGGTGGTGTATTTCTTCGTTGCATGGATAAAGTGCAATAGAGCAAACTTTTGGAGTCTTTCCAAAATTTGGCTTGTGGAGGACATTTTTCTACACATGTGACTGCCCATAATATTCTATAATCCAGGTACTATTGGCCTACTCTATTTCAAGATTCATACACTTGGGTGCATAGATGTGAGTTGTGTCAACAGTTCATTAGGAAACCCATGTTGGCCACATTACCTCTCAAGCTTGTGGTGATCGAAAAGCCTTTTCAGCAATGGGGTATTGATTTCATTGGTGATGTAAATCCATCCTCAAGTGCTAGACATGACTATGTTCTCACAGCCATAGACTATTTTACCAAGTGGGTGGAAGCCATTCCAGTCAAGCATGCTACTTTAGAAGTGGTATGTAATTTCCTCAAGAAAAATATTATTTCCCAGTTTGGAGTCCGAATCAAGATTGTAATAGATAATGTAACCTATTTCTCTTCTCATGAGGTTACCTAGTTTTTCTACTATTGTGGGATTATCCTCTCACACTCTTCTAACTATTATCCATAAGGAAATGGTTAAGCAAAATCAAGCAACAAGAACCTGGTGACCATTATCAAGAAGTTGGTAGATAAAAATTAGAGAACTTGGCATATAGCATTGTTTGATGCTTTTGGGCAGATAAGATTATGCCTAAGAGGAAAATAGGTATATACCCATTCCAACTTTTGTATGGTCTAAATGCAGAAATGCCCATTACCTTAAAATTACCAGCATTGAAGTTGGCAAAGGTAGTAAAAGATTCAACTTTTGAAAGTTCTATTGACAAAAGAATCATGTGTCTGATAAAGTTAGAAGAGCAATGAACTATAATAGTGGACTGCATTGTTGAACATCAAAATTAGGTGAAGAAACTTTTTGACTAGAAAGCAAGGATTCACAAATTTCAGATTGGAGATCAAGTCTTGTTATGGGACAAGAGGAGAGAACCAAAGGGAATGCATGAAAAATTTGATTCCTTGTGGAGAGGTCCATTCTCCATCCATCAATTCAGTGGTGATAATAGTTTCTTATTGAGATATCAAGATGGGACGCCGTTCTCACTACCTTGCAATGGGCAGCATTTGAAGCACTTTAATACTTGAAGTATCAGATAATTCCAGTTGTACATTTATATAGTCTTTATTTATTTTTTTTCATTTGGTTTTTTTGGCATCTTTCTCTTTTTGGGTGGCTTGACACCATGTCCCAATGGCATGGATGAAGGCACTTAGAGTCTGGATTCTACTCCCTTCGATTATTTTAGAGTATAACCGATGGAAGTTTCCCAACTGGGGCTAGCTGTTATTCCCAAAATTTGTCACTTATTTTTGTGGACAAACATGTTGACCATTTCGGTCATGCAGGCCAAAATGGTCTCTTTCTTTCTCAAAAAATGTTTTGAGCAGTCAAGTTATACAATCGCACAAGCGTTTTTAGCTAAGGAAATCACAGGTTTAAAAGTTGGGCTTTTGCAAAGAAAAACACTTAAGGCATTTCCTAAAAAATTGTAAGGATGGTTCAACGTTGAGGTTCAAATCAAAAAGGTTCAACAGTGGGGTCAATGAGTTGGAATGAAGCTTTGAACCATTGAACTGTTGAACCATTGAACTCTGAAAAGTTCACCGATTCAAAGGTTCAACAAGTTCAAAGCTTCAATGCATTCAAAGGGTTCAAAGTTCAAAGTTTAAGCCAATGATTCAAGCAATTAGTTCAACAATACATTGAACTCCTAAAGAAGACTAAGTGAATGTGGCTCTTTACAAAACATTGAACCATTGAACTATCAAATCGTTGAACTATTGAATTGGTGAACTCTGAAAGGTTCAAGGTTCAAAATGGTTTAGGCAACCAATGAAGTCCCCGTGGATTTCAAATTTAGGGTGATGAAATAACTATTAATTTTCAAATAGTGTAGACCTTAGAACAAACTCAGCGACCATCCAAGGAAGGAGCCGAAGAAACCAATAGAAGGTGAGAAGATAGCCCTGAGAGCTTATATTAGCAGGAAGAGACAAAATATAGCAAGGAAAGAGGGAATCAAATAGAGAATCTAGAAATATCTATAGAAGAGTTATTCTAGTAGGTGGAGTAGTCCACTAGGTGGACCTTAGAGAGTGCAAGCATTCAATAGCGTGGCCTATTTTTCTTCACTAAGTAAAGGTGAATGGACAGCCATGTAAACATTATAAAGAAGACCAAGCAACCCATGCTTTGGAAGAGACATTTGAGATGATTTAGAACACCAAATTCATGGTTGGTAACCTACTCCAACATGACCCATGTATAGAACTTCCTCTTTCTAATGCATTCAATGCAGCATGGGCCATTTTGTGAAAACAAGCACCAAAGTCTTTTTTTGGATGCTATATATTGTAATCTCTCATTTTAAATAAAAGAGATCTCTCTATTATTAGAAGAAAAAACTTTGCCCAAATTAAAAGGCATTCCTGAGACTTTGAGCTCCAATTGTTAATCATATTTTATCAAGTGAATGAGAAAGTAAGTGACCTTTCTGACTTTGTGTTGAAATAGCTTGTGTTATCTAGGAAATGATTCTTATGTCTTTTTCCTAAATGCAGTCTTGTCCATTTAATCAAATAAGTAGAACAAGTGGAAATAATCTAAAAGATATCTTGAAGTTGACTGTGGGAGACTTTGTGCTACCATAATTTTCTTTAGTTTGTGTGTTTTATGTTCCAAGATATAGGAGAGATTTTGAGCTCCCCTTATCCTTTGTAATCTTTTACCATGTTGTAGTTTTTGGTGGAGACTTTGTGCTGCACTTCATACTATTGTGTTACTTTTTCCTAAATCAGTAGGAGAAATAATGAAAGACTTTGTACTTTCATGGGTTTCTTATGGATCCAGTTACTACCCATGGAAGAATTCATATTGTTTACTAAACATCATTTTTGAAAGAAGATAAATGCCTTTAGTAATTACACCAAAATTTTCCTTTATTTTGTGAACATCATCTTTGAAAAAAGAGAGATGGATGGTATGATTTCACCCTTGAATCTATTTTTAGTTTATATTAGTATATTATAGTTTATAGGGAACCTCCCCTTGCTGAGAGGAGAGATTTATCTCATTGTGTTGTGGTAACCACACCAATTTTTCCATATAAATATCATTGTGTTGTGGTTGATATACCTGTTTTTCCATCAGTTAGTTGAGGAAAAAATATTGACCCAACACATCTCACCTCTACATTGAAACATTTATGTTAAAAATTTTCATATCTTGGCAATAGGCTTGCATTATACTATATCATGCAATCATGCATGACATTCATGTGGAGGACAATTTTGGTGCATCACCATTTTTTAGATCAGATTTCCCTTATGCATTTCTAATCCTTTTCCCTTCATCAATTTGGTTTAAATAGTGGTCATTTTTAGACACATATACAGGGAGCTAGCCCTTCAAACCTAGAGATTCATTTCCACTTATAGGCACACCCACATGACTGGAAAATTTCCTAATGTTGCCCAAATCTAGGAGAGGACTAAACACTCTCTTCTTGGGTGAAATATTTGGAGACAACAAGGACATCATAGGAGTGATTTTCCTAAAATCAAAACTAAATTCTATGATATATGCAGAGTAGTATAACATGCAACTTCAAATTGTCATTTACTGCAACAGTATATTCATGAACCACATAGCCTTTATTGTAATTTATATAATTTAATTAACCATGATGATAAAATTATCATGCTCTATAGGAACTAAAGGAAAATATCTCCAAGAATGTCTTCATAGTCACAATGCAATAGTTACCTACTACAAAGCAGGTAATTCCAAGCTTAGAGGTAAAAATGACTAATGTAGCATAAGGTGGTCCTAGGTGGATGCCTTTGTCACCTCAATATCAACCCCAGGGTTTGGCTAGATGGATAAAATCATCTCCATAGTATCAATATCATTCCTCATGTAACATTTTGATTCCTCAAAATAAATAATCAAATTGGGTTCCAACATCACTTCAGCGACAGTATGGTAGATATGATGCATAACAACATTCAATAGGATTTAAGGGATACTAGTCACAAGGTTAGGGTTTTCAACAAAACTAAGGAGGATATAGAGGAGGATACTAGGGAGGTCAAACTAGTGACAACTACAAAGCACATCAATTGATCTAGTGTTATCTATGTGGTGATTATAACCAATTCACATGAAACTACCTAACTAATTATAAAAGACAAATATATTGCATATATTATAGAGTTGTCGAGAAACATCATACTAAAGATTGTCTAGTATTAGAAAATCAAAAGAAATAAAATTATGTGCAAAATTTAAATATGATAAATGCACAACCTAGGGAAAATACATTCATGCAAGTAGTTACAAGGCAAAAATGCATAGAGCAAGGATTACCATTGTTAGAATTACCTCCAGATCAACATATCAAGAAGGTTCAATAGGATAAGTATCTTGATCCTACAAGATAAAAGGGTTTGATGTATCAAGTGGCATAAGTTCTACAAATCATCCAATAATAGAATGCATTAGAAGGGGATATTACAACTATTGACATGAAAATATATGGGAATATTATGTGCATAATGTGATAGGAAGGAGTAGTGATTTCATTAATAGATTTATTGAAACTTTTATGTACCCTATGAAATGAGGATATTCAAAAACATCATAATTCTGCTACATAATTTTATCGTGTGCACATCGAGGATAGCAACATACTAACAAGGTGATATGATATGTCAAAACTAAAAAGTCTTGGGATGTTGATTCTAAAATGAACATTGAAATCATAAGGTACAAGGTACCTAATGTTATATTCAAATTTAGGAGTATAGTAAACATGATACCTAGGTCTACATGGGAGGCTATTGGTCTACCAATGTTGAGCTATAGTTTAGTTACTCATAGTCTCAAGTTATGGAAGATAAGAACCCATTAGATGACTTGAAGATGTAGAAATAAAGGTTTTTGACTTAAGCGCAAGGATATTTTGAGGTGATTGATATGAAAATAGATGAGATCCAATTATCCTACTTTTATTGGTAAGAAGTGGGATTATGATGGGAAAATGATTATCAATACGATGTAGAACCAATTAGAGGCACATCAAGGGGATAAGATAATTTTGATACCCTTAAACAAGTCTAAACATAAGCCATATGTCATCCCTCAAGAGCCAGAGTCACATTTTATTTATGGGGATAATAGTTGGTTCAAGGTGAATGCAGATAAAAAATAGAATGTTTTGTGACTTGGTGAATATTAGTTTCCTAAAGTAAAGATAGAGCATCAAAAATAATTTTAATCATTTAAATAACCTATGTATAGGCCAATTATAACACAATCACCAGCACCCAATTTCAAATCAAAGAATGCAAGTCACCATCAGTGCAATCTCCAACTAGATTCAAAGGTAGAATTTTTGTATAGTGTAGGTGTGATAGCTATGGATTATATAAAGCCTATCCCAGAAGGTGTCTTACCTTAGGAAGTAACATATTTATTAAGTGACAACTTAGATACATATATGTTGAATTGGGTCCAAGGGGATCATGAGGTGTGCCCACTACAAATGGTATTCACTATTAAACATCAATTGCCATAATAATTTACAACTAAGGATCTCAATCAGTTTATCTTTTGGTTGGAGCAACATGTACCTAATGGGGAGTAGAGAGTCAATGCACTCAATTATGCATTAAAGGCTACTACTATGACATGGTGGGAAATTCATAGACAAAATCAATTATCATGGGATGAAGAGTGTAAATTATTACAAGGATAGTTTCAATTACCAAGAACTGCTACAACATATTGGGGATTATTTCAAGAAGGACAATATCCAAAGTTACAAATACATCAGTGCATAGATGTATGTTTTATGCAGAATGCCAAGCCTAATTATTGGGTCCATGTTTTCACATACACTTTGGCATCACTCCCAACTACTTGGTATATGCATCAAGAGTGTAGGAAATAAACTAAGCATTGGGCACAAGTTAAACAAGAGTTTATCCAAAAATTTGTGTTTGAAGATGATAATATTATAGTGTATAATGCTTTTCAAAAATTGAAAATATTTCTATGTCATGGGTGAGTGGAAAAATTGAGTACTGTGATAAACTCATCATCACATCATGTAATGTCCCTTACTTAGGGTCTCCTTTTTTTCAACAAAGCTCTGATACCACTGTAATATCCCCAATTTCCCCTCAAATCTGAAACTAGATATGTTCCTGACTATCTCTCTGTATTTTGCTTTTTAGATATTTTGCATGAGTAAAGATGCAATTTTGCAAGATAAATTCAAATAAATAAATCAACCACAATATAATCTCTCAATAGCAAATCAAAGATCTTATCACTTGTTCCGATGATTACAATTACAGTCCTCTCTTATGCATATAAAAGAATATGAAAATACAGTCTTGAAAACCTGGGCTCTTGCAAATCTGGGAATAAAATTTGGTTCTTGTCCATCTCAGGTTGTTGTGTCGACACGCAGTCACTGTCATCAGTCAATATACTACCGACGTCGGTCTCTGACGGTTAGCTTATTTGCCGATGTTGGTCCTTAGTCGGCTGATGTCGATCACTGGGGTGCTGATGTCAGTTCCTGTATCCCCTACGGCTCTGTCTGGCTCATGGCAGAATAGTACAGAATTGCACAGATTGGTATGGATTCCGTACAGAAGCCAGATACTATGCTACAACCTGCATTCTAGATCCCTGATCTAGAAATCTCTATCTGTATAAATTATTGAAGCAAAACATAAAGAAATAAATACCTAGAATATCTATGATAACTTCTGTGTGAAGTTATCTCTCAACCCTGTAAATCTCTGTGATAACTTCTGTATGAAGCTATCTCTCAATTTGGCAATAGATTGGCTGATTTCTCACAACCTCTAAATCGCACACTATGAAGAGTGGACATTCTCCAATGCAAATGGAATACTAGAACCCTTGGCTCAGTCTTCACAGAAGAATTCTTCAAAATCAATAGTCAATAATCAATGCATAATTCTAATGGCTTCCCATGAGAAACCCGTATACCCTCAAAAAGATGTGCTTGCCCTAATTAGGGTTTATTAAATTAGAATTAGGGTTTTTTAATTAAAAATAGGCCAAATAATTAATATCAATCAAATATTAATATCTCCCTCAATATATGTCTGATCCTCAAACCAACTGAAGCTGGTGAATCAAGGAGTGATTTTGCACATGACCATACCAAAATAAGGGTGCTCTATTGCATGTCAAATATCCCTAAATAATAGAAGCTCAGGCCAAATGTGTCCAAAAGAGCTTGAATGAAAGCCAACTATAGAAATTTTGCTAATCGAAGCCAAGCCAAGCTCCATCATGACCCTCTATCCATCCTATCAGCCTACGAAGGTTGCATAATAGGCTAATCATCAAGTTTGAAGATGTCACCTAAAAAGGGGACATGACAATCTGCCCCTCCTAAAATTGCTTATCTGCAAGCAATCTCAGAACAATGAACCACTCAATCCACCTAGATCCCAAATATAGTCATGATCTACACTGCTGTGAATCAACGCAAGCCCATGCAATATCCTCTGAAATAGAACAAAGAGGAATCCATAATCAAACTGGCGAATGCAACTCAACCAATCTCTAAAATCACAACTACCCTGGATGTGTTGATACTACAGTTTGTGTAACTTGTTACTACCAATTCCATCTACAAAATATGGTTCCAATCCATCCCATAACTGATCCCTCTGTAAAGGTGGCACGATCAGCTGTACCACACTATCATCTGTGTGAGAAGAATCAATCTAGAGACTCGACTCCACTGGTATCCCAAACTCATCAGGACCAGGTACTCCCAAACATGTGTGTCAACCCCAACAACATGTTCCTCAGCTACAACTATAGGAATGTACTCACCAACAACACTCAATGTACTAACCTCTGAGTATACCTCCACATTCTGAATACTAGCATCGGACTCATCCTCATCTAACTCTGAAGAAGCTGCTGCTGAAACTATCTCATCATCACAATCTCTAGCTCCCTCATCCTCTGCAACTAATTGAGAGTCCAAATCCTCATGACTAAGCTCATCCACATGTCTCTCAGAATCTTGGTGAGCTACCTTCATTGCCTCTACCTTAGGCTCTGAAGCCTCTGCCTCTAACTCCTTAGAACTATCCTATTGTTCGAAATCTTCTGATTTTGAATCTTCACAATATGCCCATATTACACGATATTCCTTACCCTTAGGCCTCAAATGACAATTGTGATTGGCATCATATGGACATTTGTAGTATAAGCAAAGTTTTTTCTTGGACCCTTTAACAATGGATGCAATACTCTGTGTCAATTTGTCTTCGAATGTAGGGTCTGAAAAAAATTCATTTAACTTCTTTAAACTTTGTTTCAGCTTCTTCATATCATTGTCCCATAGTTTCTGAGTACTTGAAGACATCATGGATACTTCACTAATTTAATCTACCCACTCTACCCAATAGGATGGCAGGACATTAGCTCTGGTCTACCCAATAGGTTGGCAGGAATTTGGCTCTGATCTACCCAACAGGATGGCAGGAATTTGCCTTTGATACCACTGTAATGTCCCTTACTTAGGGTATCCTTTTTTTCAACAAAGCTCTGATACCACTGTAATATCCCCAATTTCCCCTCAAATCTAAAACTAGATATGTTCCTGACTATCTCTTTGTATTTTGATTTTTAGATATTTTGCAAGAGTAAAGATGCGATTTTGCAAGATAAATTCAAATAAATAAATCAACCACAATATAATCTCTCAATAGCAAATCAAAGATCTTATCACTTGTTCTGATGATTACAATTATAGTCCTCTCTTATGCATATAAAAGAATATGAAAATACAGTCTTGAAAACCTGGGCTCTTGTAAATTTGGGAATAAAATTTGGTTCTTGTCTGTCTCAGGTTGCTGTGTCGACACACAGTCACCGTCATCTGTCAATATACTATCGACGTCAGTCTCTAACGATCAACTTATCTACCGATGTCGGTCCTCAGTCAACTGATGTCAATCACTAGGGTGCCGATGTCAGTTCCTATATCCCCTACGGCTCTGTCCGGCTTGTGGCAGAACAGTACAGAATTGCGCAGATTGGTACGGATTTCGTACAGAAGCCAAATACTATGCTACGGCCTGTATTCTAGATCCCTGATCTAGAAATCTCTATCTATATAAATTATTGAAGCAAAACATAAAGAAATAAATACCTGGAATATCTATGATAACTTCTGTGTGAAGTTATCTCTTAACCCTGTAAATCTCTGTGATAACTTCTATATGAAGCTATCTCTCAATTTGGCAATAGATCGGCTGATATCTCACAACCTCTGAATTGCACACACTAAAGAGTGGATGTTCTCCAATGCAAATGGAATCTTGGAACCCTTGGCTCAGTCTTCACAGAATAATTCTTCAAAATCAATAGTCAATAATCAATGCATAATTCTAATGGCCTCCCATGAGAAACCCTTATACCCTCAAAAAGATGTGCTTGCCCTAATTAGGGTTTCTTAAATTAGAATTAGGGTTTTTTAATTAAAAATAGGCCAAATAATTAATATCAATCAAATATTAATATATCCCTCAATATATGTCCGATCCTCAAACTGACTGAAGCTGGTGAATCAGGGAGTGATTCTGCACATGACCATACCAAAATAAGGGCACTCTGCTACATGTCAAATATCCCTAAATAATAGGAGCTCAGGCCAAATGTGTCTAAAAGAGCCTGAATGAAATCCAATTGTAGAAATTCTACTAATTGAAGCCAAGCCAAGCTCCATCATGACCCTCTATCCATCCTATCAGCCTACGAAGGTCACATAATAGGCTAATCATCAAGTCTGAAGATGTCACCTAAAAAGGGGACATGACACATCATGAAGAAGCTTACAATTTGAATGTTTTAGATTAAGGTAAAAGTAGGTTTTGAAGGGGCCCCAAAACCCTTTAACAAAAATAAAAAAAGATAAAGCAATTACGTATAAACCTAAACCAATAGAAGTACCCAGGTTTTATAGAGACCTGGAAACTCAAAATAAGTTTAAGACTAAGAACCAAGTATCAGAACCAAAAACAAAAACCAGTTAAAACATCCAGTAGTAAGGACTGGATAAGAATAAAATCAATAAAGAAGACCCTAGTCTTCTATTGCAATTCCAGGATCATCTTAATAGCCTCATTTCCAATCGTAGCAATATCCTGCATGGAGATAGCAGCCAAAGTAGAAGCATCTTGCACGGCTTTCTTCCTTGAGCTCTGCCTGGTCCTTTTACTTAGACCCTCTAAGGATATTATTTCTTCATTTGCTCTTTTTCCAAGATTAGCTGCAGCAGCATAGATGTTGGATGTTACCTGCTCCATCTTAGTTCGGCTTTCCTTGATGAGCATTCTAAGATTATTCTCATAATCTTTAAGTTTATTTGGGATATCTCTCATTTACATCTCTATATGGTTGATTTTGATCTGATCAACTTCCTGATTATGTTGCATTATTTCCACTTTCTTCTTCAGCCCCATTAATTCATTATAGATCAATGAATCAACTTGGAGAATAGAATTGGCTTTGAATTTGGCAGAATGTAGGAAGGAAAGCTTAGTGTCCCTCTGTCGAGAGTCACGAATGTATTTTGTATTATCATGTGGAGGGGAATCAACCTTTTCATTTTGTTCCTCCCTTTCCATCTGTTCCTCCTCTTTAGTCTCAACAGGGTCTTCATGCTGAACAGGGTCCTCCTTTTCTTGTTCCTCAATCTCCATAGCAGGAGTAGAAACCAAAACCATATGATCCTCCTCTCTCATAGAAACTAAATCATCAATTAAAATATTATTATCTTTAACACCTCCCCCCAACACAGTCTAATTATCCTCATTATCAGAAATGCTCTTTTCTAAGTTTCCCTCAGTTATATCCCCTTCATTCCCTTTCTCAATTTTTCCTTTAATTTACGGATATCCTTCCAAATTAGAACTAAACTCCCCATCATCCATTCCTTCCTCTTCCTCCAGGACATCCTTCTCAAAACATTCAATATTTGAATGTTGTTGTATAGAAATTTATATGATTAGTAAAAATAAGGAAGTTTTTCTTATTCAACCTTGTAATAGGATTCAAGATGAGGTGATAGAGTCAAGTGATAGTGATGAGGACTTGGAATTGAATGAATTTTTTGAACTAGAATCAAAAGTTGAACCATAAAAAGGTGAAATCAGAGGACAAATTGAAGAAGAGAAGATATGAAATTTAAATATTATAGAATAGGAAGGGCAAAGATTTTTGCAAGAATCCATTCCTATTGAATCTAATAAGATATACTAGGATCCTCTAGATAAAATTGTTAAGAATATTGGAATAGAGTTTATACCAAAGCTTGCAACTTTGGGAGATTATTAGACTCAGATTGAACTCTCATAAGAATTGTAACTATTGAGGGATTATCTAGATGTGTTACCCACTAAATTTATAGAAGTGAAAGGGGTAGATTCATCATTGGGAAATATGCACATTGAACTCAAAGAGTTTGCATGACCTATTAAAAAGCATCCATATAGACTGAATCCCAACATAAAGTTGAAGGTAAAGGCTGGCATGGATTACATGTAGGAAGTAGGTATCATATATCCAATCAAAAAGGCAAATTGGGTTAGTCTTATAGTTATATAGCCTAAAAAGTCAAGTGAGACCAAGGCATGTTGAGATCATCATGTGTTGAATGATGTTTTCATCAATGACCTATTTTTGATACATTTCACCAACAAGGTTATAAAATTAGATGTCAAACATGAAGTATATTATTTTATAGATGGATTTGGTGGCTATCATCAAAATCTAATAGCAGATAAAGATCAATCCAAGATAAAATTTACAACTAAATGGGGATCTTTTGCATATAAGGTAATGCCATTTGGTCTAAATAATACTCCAATTGTATTTTTTAGGGTTGTAGTAACTAATTTATAATACTTTATCCATGAATTTTTAAAATCTTATCTAGATGATTGGGATTTACTTTCCATGTTCAAAGATCACTTGTCCTAGTTGTGACTAATGTTAAAACACTGTAGAGCTCTGTGCATTGCTTTAAACTTTTTTTTTAAATTCTTGTTTTCACACAATTTTGTGTTCTATTGGGCCATGTAGTTTTTAGTGAATGAATTTTGGTTGGTCAAGCCAAAATCACAATCATAATAGGAATGCCACCTCTAAATAGTTATACAAAAGTGCAAGCATTTTTGGGTCATATAGGATACTACATAAAGTTTATTAAAAGCTATGCAATCATGTTTATGCCCTTGGAGAAGTTATTATGCAAGGATATTGGTTCAAATTATCACTAGAGTGTTAAAAACATTTGTATAATTGAATCAAATATTAGTTAAATCACCCATATTGGTCTTTCCTAATTGACTAAGGCATTTCTTGTTCATGTAGATGTTTTAGGTATTACATTGGGTGTTGTATTAGTGTAGCCAAGAGATGATAGATTGGACCACCCTATCCACTTCACAAGCAAGAAACTCTCAGTTGCAGAGAAAAATTATATTACAATAGAATGGAAAGTGTTATAAATGGTATTTACACTATCAAATTTCAAGCATTATCTTCTTGTAACTCCCTTTGAATTCTTTACTAATCATCAGGCCTTACACTACTTTGTTAGCAAACCTATGTTGGGTGGAAGGATATCTTGATGATTAGTGATATTCCAATAATTTTAGTTCAAGATCAATGTTAAACCTAGATGAAAGAATGTGGGACCCGACCATTTGAATAGGATATGAAATGGGGAAGTACCTAAAGAGTTACAATATGAATCACTAGACACTCATCTATTCAGAATCTCTACAATCCCTAAGAACGTGGAAGACATCCAACTTTTTATAATAGGGGATCTTTGTAATGCATGATATGGATTGAGGAAAAAATCAATTGATAACATGAGTTATTCCATTTACTATCATAAATGATTTTTGTATAATAAGGGTAGAGATGAGGTGTTACACAGAGTAGCTTTGGAGCATGAGCGACCCCAACTTATTGAATAAGCACATCAAGGAATCGTATGAGGGTATTTCAAAAGAGAATCCACTACTAGGAAGATATTAAAAATTAGGTTATGGTGGCCTACTTTATTCCAAGATGCACTTTAAATTATAAAACACTATGATGTGTGCCAAAGGATGGGACCAAATAAGAGGGATGAGATGCCTTAGAACCCAATGCTCACATAATAACCTTTTGAATAATGGGAATTGGTTTTATGGGAACCATAAGCCCACCAAGCACGTGAAGTCATGTAAGGTATATAATTACTACCACATACTACTTTAAAAAATGGTTTAAAGTTGATGCAACATGAAGTTATAATGCCATAGACGTAGCCAAATTTTTGTATGAAAATATCATTATGATATTTAGATGTCCAATCAAATTGGTCAATGATAAAGGAAGATAGTTTTTAAATAATACAATCAAAACTCTCATAGAAGAGTTTATGATATCGCACCATAAAGGTACTACGTATCACCCATAGGAAAATGGATAAGCTAAGGCTTCAAATAAAATTCTAGGAAAAATGTTAAGAAAAATATGCATTATGAAATGGGATGATTGGGAAGACAATATCCCTATGATCCTCTGGGCATACAGAAAAAACTACAAACATCTGATAAGATTTACCCCATTTCAATTTGTCTATGGACTTAAGGTAGTGATGCTTATGGAATATATAGTCCCTTGCCTATGTGATACTATGATAATGAGACTTGGGGAGTGATATTATCTGTAGACAAGGTTGATATATTTAACTAAAATGGAAGAAAAAAATAAAGGGTGCAATGGACACAATAAATTAACTAGCTTAGTCATAAATCATGACATGATCATAACCTGCAATCTAGAGAATTTTATCCAGAACAAGTAGTCTTATTATACAATAGCAAATTTAGAGCATTTATGGGAAAGTTTCACTTTCATTATAAAGGATAATATATCATTCATGATGTTTCACAATAGGGAAAAATTGTCCTAAAAGATCTTTAGGGGACCATTTTTATAGGACATGTCAATGGATGTAGGCTTAAGCCTTACCATTAATAATCTCTATCATTCATCACAACAATTATGAGAGTATGCTGAGTAGCACCATGAATTTAAGGTTTTTGTTTAATATTTTGTTTTAGGTTTGTGTGTGTTTGTACAGTGTGATTTTTAAATCATAGAATGTCAAAATTGTAGTTGTTAAGTCAAAAAATTTGAGTATAATCTATGAACCATTTCATCTTAAAGGAAACACAACTGGTATTGGGTGCTCAAAGTTCATAAATAAAGTTCAGAAAAGAGGCATCAAAAATATGTGTATGAAATAAAGATGGTCAACAATTATTCAAAATTGTTAATGATGATCCACTTATAAGATTGAATCTTTCCCAAATCAAATAATATGTTAGAAGGACTAGATGTTTAATAAAGGAAAGTGGAGAGATGAGAAGACAACGTGTCACATTAGATACCTACCATTAGATGGATCAATGTTTTTAGACATAGAATGGTAATTGTCACATCGATAACACCTGAATCACATTAATTATTTAGGAAAAAGCATGTGTAACTAGATCATCACATTTAAACTAGTTGACCAAATGGATTTGAGTGGCAAATGCTGATGAGACCACTAATTTCTCTATTTATAGCCTCATCCATACCCAGTTATATATATTTTTCCTATTTGAATCCCTAGAACTTTCCATGACCTATGTAATTGAATGAATTAATTAATGATTATATATGTGAATATATATATATATATATATATATATATATATATATATATATATATATATATGTTGTGTTACGGATTAATGATGTTTTTTCTTTGATTAGATTATACTTATGAAACATTATTTAACAAACATTTGAAGGGTAAAATAAGACTACAAGAATCTTACTTGGTCACAACACTTATAGAGAAGCCCAAAGCAAAAGGGACTTCCAGCCCATAACAACTATCAAAATGCAAAACTTCATTTACAGGTTATTCGTAGAAACTACCAAACTACAAGATTTCCACCTACAGGTTTCCCATAGCAATTTTAGGCTTTCACCTATAGGTTTCTCATAGCAACTGCAAGCTTTCACCTACAAGAGATTGTACCCACTACACAGAGTAAATAATTATTGTGATAATAAGTAATTGGATTTTTAAGAACACATCCAACTATCTTAGAAATAAAGTAAAAGATTGAAGAGAATCCTCCATAAAAATTGTACGGACCCCTTACATGCATAGAAACTTGGATGTGTTTCCAAAGGATGAATAAGATAAGGACAATGTAAAAGAGAGAAAGAAGCAAAACAACAGAACAATGTATATTATCCTTTACCTAGTCAGGACTAAAAACAAGTAACGTTAAGTTACTAGCCACCTGAAGATTGACTGGGTTAGTTGTAAAGTATTTTTACCTTTCTTAGTTTAGTGTTTTTGATTGGAGCTAATAAACAGCCTTATGTATTTAATGGTAGAACCTAGATTAGATTGAGGATGATGATGTAAATTGTAGAAAGTAATTGCATTCTAATTTTTAAATTATTATTATCTATTTTAGAAATATTTAATTGCTATAGATCCAAGTAATGAAAATGTTGATTCTATAAGAATCTTTTGTAAATCTCTTAGAGAAGGATTGGAACTCAGTTTTGAATGAGGAGGGCCCTCTTAAAAGGAGCTGCAGTGAAGATACTGACCCTTCTTAGATTAAAGTGTGTTGTGTGAGTTAATTTCATTACTAGTTTGATTATATGAAGTGTGATGCATGTGTGACTCATAAGTGTGAAGAACTTTTGTGTTCTATTATAATCATTTCCTTGTATATCTATATGGTAAAATTAGGATAAGTTCATTGTACTATAACCAGCAATCCAGTTAGTCTATGAATCAATAATGTATATATAGTGCTGACATCTTTGAAAAACCTATGTACCCTAGGTTGATAATTAGTGTTAAGTATATTTAAGAATCTAGTATTAACTAGGTAATAAGTATGTCCAACATTTTGGCACCATTGTTGGGGAGGTTTTCAATTATTGGTTTCTAAATTAACTTTCCTATTTTCATTTTTTGCTTTCTAGATTAACTTGTTTGCTTTCATTTTCTACTTTCTAGAGTAACTTTCCTTCTTTCATTTATTACTTTCATTAGATAACTTTACTAATTTATAGAGATAAAATTTTAATTCTTGTTGTTTTCATTTTTTGCATTTTATTTTTGCTTATTTTGAAACAACCCCTGAAACAAAAAATGAGAAGAGAAAAAAAAAATAACATTGTGCAGGAAGGGATTGGACAACTGAAGGAGTGGCTCAAACTTTTATTCAGAGAGAAAGAGATTATTAAGGGATATTCCTATCAAACAAACCATAAGTTTCTACCGAGAAAGAACCACAAGTACCTACAATAACTAAGAATCATGTTGAAGGATACATCACAAGCCAGAGGGATCTTAAAGAAGGGAACAGAAGCAGAGGAAGCATTAGCTAAGTTAGTAAAGAGAAATGAAGGAGAATAACTACATGAACCAAACACTCCATAGACTAATATCATAACAACATTCCAACAAAGTTTTTTTGAACAAATCAAAGAAAGCTCAGGAGAGTCTTCAGATTTTTCATCTAGTAAAAAGATTATGGATCAATAGATAAACATTTTATATCATGTTGACCAAGGGATTGATATAGAATTTGAGGACATGATCCTAAGTACCTTTGGTATCCATATCATAGAAAAACCATCATGGAAGGAGATTTTTTAGAAGACAATAGGGCTCTATACATAGTTACTTTTGAATTTCCTATTCCAAATGCAATGGCATAACACAAATAAAAAATATTATACCCTCAGCCTTGCCCAATTTTGGAAGTACATTATCAAAAGACCCAAACACATTTTTGTTCGAATTTGATATTGTATGTAGAAGCTATGACTATAGGTAGAATGCACAGAAATTGAAACTTTTTCCTGCCACCCTTAAAGACTCAGCACTTTGTTGGTTCATGGGACTAGGTAGTAATTCAGTCCATGATTGAGGAGACATGAAAATATTTTTTTGGCTAAGTATCAAGAGTATGGATGAGGAATAAATTATATAAGAATAAATATCTTCAAGATGACTCAAGAAGGGGATGAATCCTTGGAAGACTATGTTGAATGATTCATTTTCAAAGTACAAAAATTTAAGCAAAGTGCACTAGGAGAAGAGCCTCTAAAACTCATCTCCTTGAAAGGAGTCAAAGAAGATTGTGTGAAATACTTGGACCTAATGAGTGGGGGAGATATCTTCTAAATGACATTTACATACATCAAATATCTAAGAAAAAATTATCCCAGATCTTCTATAAACAAAGTTTGGGGTAGCAAGCTTCTACTAGCAGCCATAAGTGGCCTATCAAAATATAAAGTTAGTAACCTATTACAAGACATGAAATAGAATATCATTATTCATTTGGACAACCAAATGGATAACATGCTTACAAGGAAAAAACAAGTATCCATGGATCAAGCTTTGACCATCTATTATCTCAATTATAAAAAAATATATAGATCGTAGGTGTCACAAGATTTGGGTTAAGGTAGCTAACATCACAGTTGAAGAACCAGAAATAGTAGAGTTTCATGCTGTAGGAGGAGATGGGGACCAAGTTTTCTATGTTGCACAAATAAATCCATGGGTTTAATGACCATATTATCTAGGTATGGAACAAAATCTACCTTTTGTAAATTCTACCTTTTTTAATTCACAATTTTCAAATGCTTCTCCCAATCGGAGTAGTCCATGGATGAACATCCCACCTCCTAATCCTAGTTGGTAGCCACCTCAAACAAGCTACCCCTCCATCTCCTAGAATCCTCCACAAAATGTATCCCCACCTTGGATACAAGCTTGACATCCACCCCAAGGCCCACCCCTTGCAAACTAGTGGTAGCAGCCCTAGAGAGCAAATCAGCCCTAGAAAAACTATCAAGGAGGATTTCCTCCACAACAGAAATAACAACCTCTTACTCTTATGCCCAATACACAAATGACACCCAAGCCTAATTAGCTCCATGCCTAACCTATACAAAATCTTGAAAATAAGTTGATTCAATTGACATTCAGTATTGAACATGTTTAGTACTCAACATATATGGTGAACGATAATGAAGTTCACCTAATTTTAAGAAGAGTTATACCACCCCCAGCCCCACCCATAATAATAGATTCAATTTAGGAAACTCCAAAATAGCATGCTAACCCACCTTCACCACCATAAGAAATTTTTGAACCATTAAAATAAGTTACTGATGAAGTAGCCCCACCATTTCTATAACATCTTATCCTTTATCACTATGCAAATGAGCTTGGATTTGACTTCATAGGGCAGCTCAAGAATCTCTATATTAAAACTCCTCTCTTCGAGGCTATCAAGATGTGCCCATATATTCCAAAGTTATAAGAGACTTATGTCTACATAAATCTAAAAGAAAGAAGAAGGATCTCAATACAGTGCATGTGATTGGCCAACTAGTAGACATTATGCTAGAAAACACCCTACTAAAGAAATATTCAGATCCAAGATGCCTAGTAGTAACAATTTAGATCCATGACCAACAGTTGTCAAATACATTGATAGACCTAAAATTTGCAATAAATGTAATGACAATTGAAATCATGAAAAATTTAAAGCTAAATAATATTCATCCCACATCTACAATTCTATAAATGGCTGACAGATCTATAGTTAGACCAGAAGGAGTCATTGAAGATCTTGTCATTACTATAGATTCTTGAGAGTATCCTATATATTTCATTATGCTACAACCAAAGTCTAATGTGGGTGGATACCCTATCATATTAGGATGACCTTAGCTTGTCATAAGAGATGCCTTCATTAGCTACAAATTAGGTAACATGTTGATATCCAATGACAACCACACTAAAAATTTGGTCCTCTATCCTCTAGCATAGCCATCCTTGGAACCAGAGCATACATTATGGGCTAAAGAAGATGAGGTATACTAGCTTCCCTTGATTTATGTATTCACCATAGACCATTCATGCATCTTGGCTAATCAAGAGGAAGATACAATTCTCTCAAATATTCTATAGAATAATTACTAGACTAATCTTGAAGATCCCAACAACTTGCAATGCATAAAATGCCCATTTTCCAACCTCTAGGTAGAAGATAAATCTACTGCATCTGTACAAGAAACATTCTATCATTTTCTACTTCATAGCTATATCCAAACTAGATCCATCAGTAGTGTATAAATGATGAAAGTGCTCACAAAGCAAATTGAAATCTCTCCAAGAAAAACATTGCTTATTAATAGTGAGTTAGAATCAAATGAGGAAAAACATCTAGTCAGCATGTTGCATACAAACTAATGCACTTTTACATGGGATTATGAGGATATGCAAGGAATTAGTGGAAAAATATGCATACATTACATCTATATAAAAGAGGAATGCCAACCAATCAAATAGCCATAACGTCGGATGAATATAGCTCTTAGAGAAATAGTTAAAGTGGAACTACAAAAACTCTTGACCATTGGATTTATATATCCCACCTCATACAGTGAATGGGTTTTACCATTGGTAATTGTACTAAATAAAAATGGAGAGTAACATGTTTGCATATATTATATGGAACTTAATATAACAACCAAAAAGGATCATGGTCCTTTACCATTCAATGATCAGGTGTTAGACACACTAGCAGGAAAAAAATATTTTACCTTTCTAGATGGCTTCAGTAGTTACAACTAGATTATAATTACTCATGAGGACCAAGAGAATACCACCTTCACTTTTCCCTGGGGTACTTATGCTTACATTGTATTACCTATTAGGTTGTGTAATGCTCCTGCAATATTCTAAAGGATTATCCTGAGTATCTTTTCAAATCTAGCCAATGAATGTGTAAAAATGTACATGGATGACTTCTCTGTCTATGGAGAAATATTTGATGAGTGCTTAAAAAACTTGAAGAAAGTTATACAATGCTATCAAGAGAACCATTTGTCTTTAAGCCATAATAAATACTACATGATAATGATAGAAGGCATTATCCTAGGTCACCATGTATCTGCTGAAGGAATCAATGTTGACCCTACAATAATCAACATAATAAAAAATATGCCTATATCTCAAAAATAGAAGGATGTCAAGAGTTTTCAAGGACATGTTGGTTACTACAACAGATATATCAACAATTTTAGCAAAGTAGTAGCACCATTGTTTACTCTTCTGACCAAAGATGTTAAATTCATATGGACTCCTACCTATGATACAGCCTTTAAGCAATTGAAGGAATTATTAACCACCACCTCAATTATGTGTGGTCCTGATTGAAAGATTCCCTTTCATATTCATAGAGATGCTTTGGATACTACCTTGGGAGCTATGCTAGGATAAAAATAGGAAGTACTCCAGTATGCCATATATTTAGTAAGCAAGAACCTACAAGCAATAAAATTAAATTACATGATCACTGAAAAAGAGTTATTGATAGTAGTTTATACTATCAACAAGTTTCATCACTACATAATAGAGTACCAAGTCTTTGTTCATACAAATAATGCAGCTATTAGGTACCTTATGAACAAACTAGTTATCCTAGGCAAAGCGATAAAATGGTTGCTCTTATTACAAGAATTTGATCTAACTATTATAGATAAGCCTAGTAAGGATAATATCATGGCTAACTTCAAGAGTATACCATATTGGATGACTAATTTCCAGATGAGCACCTATCCTCCTTCACCCATACCACACTTTGGTATGTTGATATTCCTAACTACCTTGTAACAAGGTTACTTCTACAACACTTTCTCCTTAAACTTTGATTTAGAAAAGTGGTAGGTATTTTTGACTATCTATATTCCTTTTCTATATTGGGCCTAACTCCATCATCAGAAGATGTCTCAAAGAAGATAAAATTTTATATATCCTCATAACTTGTCATGATGAACCTTGTGGAGGGCACTTTATAGCCAAACATATAACAATAAATTTTTTGAATATAGGGTATTATTAGACTTCAATTCATCAAGATGAAATAAGGTA
Source organism: Torreya grandis (assembly GCA_037957365.1). Classification (NCBI taxonomy): domain Eukaryota; kingdom Viridiplantae; phylum Streptophyta; class Pinopsida; order Cupressales; family Taxaceae; genus Torreya; species Torreya grandis. The sequence goes on along the minus strand of JARHVA010000737.1, from coordinate 4,567,996 downwards.
TATATCTAATTATGATATATGTTAACATATGGGGAGACCCACACGTTCAGATGAGATGACTTTGTAGCCTCTAATGGTACTTAAACCATTTGATAAATAGGGCCTAAATTTTGTAGGATCTTTTGATCCAAAATCAAACAAAAAAGAGTACATCCTTGTAAGTACTAATTATGTCATTAAATGGGTGGAATTAAAGGATCTTACACATGTTAGGGATGAAAAGCTAGTAGATTTACTCTATAAATAAATATTCACAAGATATGGTGTACCATGAGAAATAGTCACTGATCAAGGACCATAATTTACTGCTAGTTTAATAATCGTCATGGTCCAACAATATGAGATTAGGCATAAGAAATCAAATCCATATCATCCACAGTCTAACTAAAAGGTGGAAGTCACCAACAAGGAGTTAGAAAATATTTTGACAAAGACTGTTAGTATGTCCCATAAGTATTAGGAAGCTAGACTTCCTGAAGCTATTTAGACATATAGAATCATGTGGAAGACCATTATAGGCTTCACCCCATATGATTTCGTTTATGGGAATAAACATGTGTTTCCAATTGAATTTGAGCACAAGACCTTATGAATAGCACTAGAACTTGGGATGGATATATTTGAAGCATAGAAATAAAGGCTTATGCAATTTAATGTCTTAGGTGAATATAGATAGTAGGCACTACAAAACATAGAACTTGTACAACAAAAACAAATTGGATGGCATGACAGGTATATTAAGACCAAGAATTTCAATGCAAGAGATTAGGCCCTTCTTTTTAATTCAAAATACAAGGATCACAAGGGAAAACTCTAGACCAAATGGCTTGGTCTATTTGAGATTGAGCATGTTCATGACAATGGAGTAGTGTAAGTCTAGAACATTTATCCAATAAGATTATATCTATTGGTCAATATCCATAGGCTAAAATTGTACAAAAATCCACTCACCCAAGATGAATTTACCAAGCAATTATGTAAGCAATTATAAAATGGATTGAATGATGTGTTGGATTAACATGATGTCTCACCAACCATAGGGAGAACCAGCCAAAAAGTAGATGAAAATGGAGAGGAGGACATTCTATCCCTCCTCTGGCATGAATATTGAGATCTTTATATAGTCCTTGACTAGTCAAACTCACAACTAACATGCAAAGACCTAGAATAAACATTCTCCTATAGGTATCAGTTAGAATAAATAAATCCAATAATAAAAACCCTTTTGGATGTTGTTGGTAGTTTTTAAAGAGAAAACTAGCTTGTTGGTTGCTTAGAACTATTAAAAAGAGCCTAAATAGAAAACCAATTACTGGTTATTTAGGGGTAAAAACCAAAAATGAATAACATGAAATCATTTTGAGAAAAACTACTCATCTTCCTATAACACATATTTCCTTCTAGTTTTTGCTAGCCTCAATCTTCTTGTAATTTCTACGAGCAAGAAACAACTCTAAAAAAATTGGGCTATAGGTATCCTTGGAGCTATTGAGGCCATCTTTATAACTACTACAAGAAACATCCATTTTTTTAAGTTGTTATAGGCACCCTCACCATTGCTACAGGCACCTTTTTCAATCAAGGTATTCCTCCAATTAATAAAAACTATTTTGTAGTTTCTACGAGCATCTTCATAACCATTGGGCACAAATTTGCAATGGTTATGGGCTCAACCTATAGCTGTTGTAGGTACATCCTACCCCTTATATACACCTCTCTAGTAGCTGCAAGTTAATTCTTCACAAACTATGAGCTATGGATTTGGCTATGGGCTATTGAAAAATTGATGGAAGATACTAGACAAGATAGAGAAGTGAAGGAATATTAGAGAAAAAACTTCAAATATTGATAAGAAATGACCATACCCTTGAATAAAAAATTAAGTGTTACAACAAAAGCATGCACTTCCAATCTCTATTTGGAGTGTTGCAGATCAGAATTTATGATGACAAGACACAAAAAGAACCATTCTTAGCTTTTGGTCACTTCATGGAAAATAATTTCAGTCTGTCAATTAGAAATATTTGATATTTTTTTGGATCACAGGTCCCAAGTTTGATAAACCAGTTGCTTGCCAAATTAAAATTTCACTAAACAAAGATTCCATTAGCAAACATCATCATTCACTCATAGTAAGATAAAAGAGAAACAATCCATCAACAAGCTCATGTAGAGGAGATAAAGAGCAAAAAATGCCATCACCCACCCTCCTCGATATTCATAAAGGATATCACCTAGATAACAAATAAATATATATATAAAGTACCTTGTGGAAGGATGGAAATAGTCTCTCATACCACTCTAAAATCACTACTCCAGCCCTTTTTAGGTCATCATAATTGCATGTAGATTGTTGAGGGTATAATTGAAGGACAGGATATTGTGATCACATAATTACCCAAGGGTAAAAATATAATAAAATCATGAATACCAAGGTAATAATTGTAAGAGGAAACAACAAGCTAAGCTTCTATTTTGATAAACACACATACAGATCTCCTATGCCGTAACCCTAGGAACAAATGGTTAAAAAGGTATGGTGTATCTTTTAGTCATAGAAAAATGCTTTATTTTTTAATATAGTATGCATTATATTAAAAATAATATATAATCATTAAAACATCATTCATAAAGTCTTGTCATGAGCTATGCCAAATCACCATTCACACCCTCATAATGACCCTATCATATCTATTTCCATCCTACATGTACCATGTCACTTGGGGAAAAGTGACACTTCACATGGGGGGGAATAATGTTGTGGGAAATCAATCACATGATAATTTATGTGTGTGGATTTAAATCCCATGATTATGCCAAAATTTGATAGGGGAAAATAATTAATTTTATTGCTTTCCACTTTGAGATCATAGCTTCTTTCAAACAAAGACCTAGGATAGACATTGTTGTAACCTACAACTAAAACTACCATTATTTAAGAAACCTACTTCATTATAGGTATAAATTTGAATGCAAAATTGGGTGTTTTGAAGATATATCTATTTGAAAATTTTGATAGGAAGATAAACTAGCTAGAATGGGAGGTTCAGTAGTGAGAAGGGAACCCTCAGACCATAGGCAGTTGCAAGAAGACCTAGACAGTTGGGCCATCTTCAACAAGGTTGGATAGTCTACCTATTTTGAGAAACTATGAAAAAATTATAACCTCTCACTAAAGAATTTGAAATGACTTTTACATGAGAATAGGTGACAATATTTGGCATCACATTTTTAGTTACAAAAGAAATAGTAAGCTAGGTTACTGAGTTTCCAAGAACAAGAGAAAAAAGGGAAGAGAAACCTAATGGCCAACTAGCTCAACAGTAGTTATAGAAAGACAATAAAAGGCTACTATTAAAGAAAGGAGGTGTAGAGAGACTGAGTCTTCCCTCATCCTAAAGAGAAGTGGCCTCGTATATCATCAATTATCTAACATGTGAAAGAAGGTACTCTTTGATCTATACTCTCCAATTTAAATTTTTGAATCATGTAAGGCATGGTGGGAATATTAATGTCCCAAACCACTTATGGAATATCTTAAAGAAAATTTCTAAATAATACCAAAGGGGGGTAGAGAAAGCTTTGTCTCATCATTGCTTGATCCGGTTGTTGGTTAAAAAGGAATAAGCAATACTAGCTTGACCTTAACTGGGAGTATTTTCTAACCCTAAGTACTGGTTAACCTCAAAAAGAAGAGGAAAATAATGAGGTAGAATCTCCCAATAGATAGGTCTAGTAAAATAGCATAGGAGGATACTATGAGCATTAGTACAACTAGTCAGCTTGTAGCCACTAAATTTTCACCTGTAGTTGTTATGGGTAAGAGAAGATGAAGAAAGTTAGTGCTACCTACTGAGGACATGGAGGAGGAAAGTTTGGAAAAACAAACTAGGTAGAATATTCCTTCTCCTATTTTTTCAACTATTTCATCACAAAAAGGAGATTCTTCCACCATGGCTCCTTCAGAAAGAGAAGAAGTTATTCCATCACTAGTTCCACAGGAAGAACAGGTTTCAATAGCTTCCCCTCATAAAAAAAAGAAGATTGAAAGGAAGAAGCCCTTTGCATCAAAGAAAAGGATACCTCCTCTTAGGGGTCTCATATAATTAAAAGACAAAGGATAACCCTAGCATCCTCACCTTTAAACATTAGTGAGTATGAAGGGAAGAAGAAGGAGCCCAGAATTTGTAAGACCTCTAATGAGTTTGAGATAGAAAAGTGGTCTAAAAAGAGGAAATGCAGTCACTTGAGCAACCCAAATTTGGGGAAAAAGACATGGAACTACTCAAATAAATAGGTTATACAGAAGAATAAATAAGAATGTTGTATCAACCTATAAAAGAGGAAGAAATGCTTAAAGAAAGGACCATGGAAGAAATAGCAAAGCAAGACATAGTTCCTCATGACCAAGAGTTCCAAACTTTGGAACAAGCCATGAAAGAGATATATAAGTCAAGGAACAAAATAGAAAATTTAAAAGGTAAAAGAGTCCTAGAAACACTTATGAGGGTAGCAAAATTTATAGAGCCATCTATGGAAAAAGAGCCAAGCAAGAAAAGGACATTGGAGGAGACTATAACAACTCCCTTAAAAGTGCCTATAGCAGCTTCATCCACCTTACCTACATATGACATTAGTGTACCCCTAGAGGAACTTATAATGAATAATGCTCTGGCCTTGGTGCCATTCCATAATAGGTTTTCTTTTGCAAAGACAACTACAAAAATACTTGCAATAGAAGAAGTAATTGATATAAACCTCTCAGCTTCTAAGTCAGCAGAAACTTATGACCTTTTGATTTTTTTAAGGAAAAGTTCAGTAATGATGAAATGTATCATAAGCAGTTGATACAAAGGTTTACATTACATGTTAAATCAAGGGAACAACAAGAAGATTTAAAAAAAAAACCTAGAAAAGGTTGAGACTAAGATCACTTATTTGAAAGAGAAGATCACTAAAATGCTTGAAACTATTGAGATGTTAATGGAATACAGATCACCCTCTAGGGTAAATGCAATATACTTAGAGGAAAGGTGGCTTAAATTCAAATATGACAAGATATACAATGATCAGTCCTACATGGTATGTGATCCTAAGTCTTTCTTTGAGGTTTATAGGCATTCTGACCCTGATATTAAAGCACAACTAAGTGAGTTTTACATGCATCAATATGTTATGCCACATGACACAAATTGGAATCCCAATATATACCTAGGGGACGTCCAATTGAATACCTTTACCTCATACATCCTCAATGAAACAAGAATAAAAAAATAGGTTGAGGACTATCAAGAAAAATAAAAAGAGGCTACCCTAATGATTAGGGGTGAATCTATTGATTCAGAAGCTATAATAGATGAATGGATTGCCTATATGAATATAGATAATCCATGAGCATGGGTCATAAAGAAACAAGTAGAGGTTTAGAACCACTACTTGAGCCTCATGGAGGGAGATAAAAAATGGATTTTTGTTTCCTATTTGCACAAATGGGTAGAGCTTTCAGACACCCTGAAAAGAAAAGAGCCTTATTCCCCTCAAAACCATAAAGAGGTAATACACAGAGTATATATGTACATTAAGCTTATCAGTAAAATAAGGATAAGTTGGTTGGGGTTGATGTTTCATCCACCCATATTTTGGTTTTTGATTCCTAATTGGGAGGAGAATGTGTCAAATGACAAAGAAGTAGACAAGAAAAGGTGGAAAATCATAGATAATGCTAAAGGTTTTTATATCTTTGAAAAGATGGGTTATAATGAGCCCTTAGATTTTAAGAAATATTATGGCTTAAAAATATAGAGAAGGCTTGCTCAAGGACAAGTAAGAGGTTAAGTAGGGGGATGTGATGAGGCCACCAATTGCTCTATTTATAGCCTCATCCATACCCAATTATATATCTTTTTCCTATATGAATCCCTAGAACTTTACACGACCTATGTAAATGAATGAATGAATTAATGATTATATGTGTGCATTAACATATACATTTTGTGTTATGGATTAATGATGTTTTTTATTTGATTAGATTATACTTGTGAAACCTTATTTAACAGATATTTGAAGGGTAAAATAAGACTACAAGAATCTTACTTGGTCATAACACTTATAGAAAAGCCTGCAGTAAAAGGGACTTCTAGCCCGCAACAACTACCAAGCTATAAGATTTTACCTACAAGTTGTCCATAGCAACTACCAAGCTACAGGATTTCCACCTATAGGTTACCCATAGAAACTATAGGCTTTTACCTATAGGTTGTCCATAGCAACTACAAGCTTTCACTTATAAGATCCCACAACCACTACATAGAACAAACCATTGTTGTGATAATAAGCAATTGGATTTTTAAGGACACATCCAGCTATCTTAGAAATAAAGTAAATGATTGAAGAGGATCCTTTATAATAGTTGTACAGACCCTTCACATGCATAGAAACTTGGATGTGATGTTAAAGGATGAATAAGACAAGGACAATGGAAAAGAGAGAAAGAAGCAAAAAAAAAAAAGAACAACATATATTGTCCTTTACCAAGTCAGGCCTAAAAACAAGTAACTTTAGTTACCAACCACTTAAAGGTTAACTGGGTTAGTTGAAAATTATTTGTACCTTTCCTAGTTTAGTGTTTTTGGTTGGATCTAATAAACTACCTTATGTATTTAATGGCAGCACCTAGATTAAATTGAGAATGATAATGTAAATTATAGAAAGTAATTGCATTATGATTTATGAATTATTGTAATCTACTTTAGCAATCTTTAATTGCTAAAGATCTGAGTAATGAAAATGTTGATTCTGTAAGAAGCTTTTGTTAATCTCTGAGAGAAGGATTGGAACTTAGTTCTAAATGAGGAGGGTCCCCTCAAAAGGAGTTGCAGTGAATATCCTGACCCTTCTTAGATCAAAGTGTATTGTGTGAGTTAATTTCATTATTAGTTTGATTATCTGAAGTGTGATGCATGTGTGACTCATAAGTGTGAATAATTTATGTATTCTATTATAATCATTTCCTTGTATATTTATATGGTAAAATCAGGATAAGTTCATTGTACTAAAACCAACAATTAAGTTAGTCTATGAATCAATAATGCATATATAATGCTGACATCCTTGAAAATCCTATGTACCCTGGGTTGACAATTAATGTTAAGCAGATTTAAGAATCTGGTATTAACTAGGTAATTAGTCTATCTAACAAATGTTATATAAAAAAGGGCATGAAAAACACACTGACATTACATACTAGTTCAAGTAAGAGAATCCTTTTATCTTCATCTAAACCAACTAATTGTACATAGATTTATCACCAGCACCAGATTAACCATAGAAATTATTCACTTTAGTCCACAACAACAAACATGAATTGGGCACAATTATTGATTCCACTCACTGATAAATAGAAGGAATAAATAGGGATTATCCTTGGACTCGAACATATGTAATATCATGTTCCATATCATTTTTATTTTATTGATGGTACAGAAACTAATCTATTTAACTTTGACCAATAAGAAGCAGCACAAGCAAGAGCTCTAGAAATTCAACATCCTCTGTGAGGCTCTAATGTTGAGTGACATATTAAGCTGTATACTTTTGGGTAATTGGATGAGGTAATGATTATTTTGTTGAGTAGATATAATGCAGGTGCCATTCATCTTTCTCAAGATGTTATAATATTGATCAACCTTGTGGCTATGGTAAGAGCAACAGGGCTTCCCTCTTGGGATAAATCCCTTTTTCCTTACAAATCTAAGGCTCTGTTGGCAAATTTTTCCACCATAAGTCAAATTTGGTCAATATGTAATTTTGTAAATTTTAAGGTTAAAATTGTCTTGTTATATTACTTATTGAAATTTTTTAATGTAGCCACCTTGAGAGGCATTAAATGTGAAGGTCCAAATCCATGCAAAAAGGTCAAAAAGGATTTTTTTTGTGTCATGCGACACTTGTTGAAGAAGACATTATATCTCTCCTTGTTGTACACCTTGTCAAGGTTTCAAATAATCCTTTTCCAATGCTTATTCACTTTTGAAACCCTTTTTTTCATTGTCCTAACTCCAAATCATAGAAAAATGTTTTTTAAGGGCAAGAAAGAGAGGCAAATATAATTTTTCATGTTACAATATTATCATCCAGGTTAGATATAATTCCATTTGATGCCCGGTATACAACTATAGTAAGAGATTGAGTAAAATAAAAAAGCTTCATGATAAGAGATAGAATGGTAATCATCACATCGATAACACCCTATTGACACTAATTATTTAGGAAAAATCATGTGTAACTAGATCAACACATTTAACTAGTCAACACATGCTATATAATAAAGGGTGTGAAGAACACACTAACATTACATACTAATTCAAGATAACCCTTTGATTTGCACCTAAACCAACTACTTGTACACAAATTTCTCACTAGCACCAAATTAATCATAGAAATTATTCAATTGAGTCCACAATAACAAACATGAATTAGGCGTAATTGTTGATTTTGATCACCAATGCACATAAAGAGGAAATTTGGATTAGCCTTGGATGCAGGCGAACCTAATATCATGATCCATATCCTTTTTATTTTGTTGATGGTATAGAAGCTACTCTATTTAGCCTTGACCAACAAAAAGTAGCACAAGTAGGAGTTATAGAACTTTAACATCCTCTGTGAGGCTATGATGCTAAACAACATATTAAGTTGCCTAATTTTAGGTAATTGTATGAGGTAATGATTAATTTTTTAAGTAGATATAATGTGGATGACATTCATCTTTCTCAAGATGTTACAATATTGATCAACCTTGTGGCTATGGTAAGAGGAATGCGGCTTCTAACTTGGGGTAAATCCCTTTTGCCTTGAAAATCTAAGGCTCTATTGGAAAAAAATTCCAACATAGGTCAAACTTGGTCTACATGTAATTTTGGAAAATTTAAGGTTTTAATTATCTTGTTATATTGCTTGTTGAAGTGTTGTAATGTAGCCACCTTGAGAGGCATTAAGTATGAAGGTCCAAATCTATGCATAAAGGTTTAAAATGGTTTTTTTGTGTCATGTGACACATTTTTAAGATCACATTATATCTCTTCTTTCCCGTACACCTTATCAAGGTGTCAAATACTCCTTTTCCAATGTTTATTCACTTTTGAAACCTTTTTTATTCATTGCTCCAACTCCAAATCATAGTAAAAATTTTTGTAAGGGAAATAAATTGAGGAAAATGTAGTTTTTAATGTTATAATATTATCATCTACTTTATATATAATTCTATTTTATACCTGACACACAGCTACAACAGGATATTGAGTAAAATAAACAAGTTTCATGGCAAGAGAAGACAAGTTATGAGAAGATCATGTAGGGTTTTATGTTGCTTAATATATGTTTAGCCAAGAAAAATTAAAATAAGAGTGATATATATACTTCACAAAATAATATATATTTAAAAATATCCAAACCATGCTTGTAGAGAAGCTATAGGTCTAAACAAACAATAAACATAGTCAATTTCTCCATCGGGTCATTTGCATAAGCTAGGAAGGCCATCAAGTTTTGCATTAGATCATGGAGGAAAGATAAAGATAGGATCACATATATTATGGTAAGGAGGTAAACCTAAATGCTTCAAATATTGAAGGCCTCTCTTTTATGAACAATCATTAAGAGTGTGTGTAACTCCTTAAACCCCTCCAACCCCAATCTCATGGTTTTCTCTTGTTTCAGTGTGTTTTTGAGTTTATTGATGAAAATTTAATGTCTTAATAATTATTTAATGGTATAATTATACCTTCCACTTCATATTCAATCAATATCCAAGCATGATCAAGTGTCATGTCAAAGAACAGGTCTTCAAAGTAGAGAAAATGCAAAGGGGGCAATTAGAAAAGGGGTTTTTAGGAGGTTTAAGTGATTGATTTAAGGAATAAAATTGTTATAGGATATATAAGGGTGTATTTTTGTCCCAATTAAAAAATAATTATGTCTTTAGGACTCATAAAACTCAAGATATACTCATTCATCTTTTTCTAGGTGCCATTGTTCTCAATTTTTGGGTTGTTTCAAGTCTGAAAGGGAATTTTATGTGGTTTTATTGATTTATAATGACCAAAAAAATATTTTAATGGTTATATTAATATTTATAAGTCCCAATTCAAAAATAATGAGGTATTTAGACCTCATATAACTCAAAAAAATGCCAAAACATAGACTTATAGTCATGCAAAAATGAGCAAATGCAAGATGGGACAACACTCAAAAGTGCATATCTTGAGTTTTACTAAATTAAAAATCATTAAAATTGGCATGAATGTATGTTTAAATTTAATTTAATTTAATTTTTACATGTTGTTTCATATCTTTACACCCCATTATGAGAGAGAAAATGGCAAAACACAAGTCTGCACCATGAAGGAAATCAGGGTTCTTTATGAGTTTGCTTATGGATGAAGTGTGAATTGAGTGTTTTAGATATTTTTAATGGAATTAAATTATATAATAGGGTTTATCCTTATTTTTAATGTATTAATCCATGATTATACACTAAAAAGTAATGAAAAACAAGCTTAGAGCACTAAAACAAACCTTTCTAGGCAACCCTACGGGCAACAAACTAGCACTTTTGAAATAATTTTTGTTTAAGAGTTTGATGATATTTGAAAAAAAACATAGGTATTTCCCATTTATACCTTTCCAATCATCCCAAAGAGAGAGTTATTTGAGTTCTCAAACTCATTTTGGACCCCAAAAGCCAAATCAGGGCTTCTTGAGGCATAAAAAAGCCAAATTGAGCAATTTTTGGAGTTATGGGTGGAGTTTAGAGTTGAAAACTTGTATGAAGGTTTTTTACACCATTATAATTATTTTAAAACACTTATTATTTCTATTATCATCCTAAATCATTCAATTTCATGAAGTTACATGATTTCACTAGGCATTGGTAAGCTTAGCAACTTTAGAAAGTGAGCAAAAGAGGTCACGTGAGGAGTTTCAGGTCATTTCATGAGGTGTCGGATCTAAAATATAAATTAGAGGAATATAAAATCCCTCACATGAGGTTTAAATAATTCTAATCAATGTGTAAGGTCAGTTATGCACTTATAACTCCTCAAACAAGAAGAAATGGCAGTTTCAAGGGAGAAGTATGATGTGTCACTCCTACACCACTTTGTGAAGGCCATAATAAAATAAATAAAACACATGTTGATGGAAAATAATATACTATTATCTCATCTTCCACTTAAAATTTTAACTGATTTGTGATGAATTAAACTTGTCCTAGAAGCTCTCTCAATGTCCCTTTTCTCTCTCATCTCTCATTTCTCTGATATGTACTACCTTGTTTGGAATTATATGGATCCTTCCACCTAAGTATGGTGAAGCCTTGATCCTTTTTTAATCCATAATATCAATATAAAATTGATTTTTACATTCTCTTATGATTGTATTTTAGTGTGTATCTAATAGTAGTTGATCTTATCAAGTGGTGATTCAGTTCTCTTTGGTATGTTGTCCTATCTCTTCACCTTCATGCATTATAAAGTATCTCTTGTAGGTTATATGGTGTGTTTAAATTAGTTTTGAATAGGTTTATGAGTGTAATAAATTCATTAGTGTCTTATTCTATACCTCTTGATATTCCCTCTCACCATAAGCATCATCTATAACCTCTATATTGAAATACTAATGTAAGAGGATCATATTAGGAGGAGTGTGGTTTCAAGTCAGTCCTATAGTTCATTGTGCACCTAAAAATCAGTGGTATTGGTCATGAAATTTAGTGCATCACCTCCCATTTACTTGTTTTTAGTTACCTCTCTCCCTTTTCCTTGCAAGCATAGGTTTAGTAGTAGTTTTAGGTGATACATCAAGGGATTTAGCCTTAATCTAGAGATTCACCTCAACTATTAGGTCACCCACAACCTAGAGGTGTCTCCATGCTATCATCTAAATGAGGAATGCTTGAAAAAACTCCTTAAGGGTGTAATTTAGATTGATAACAGATCTGGCATGCCGATTGGGATTAATAATTTCCATTTATTGAAGAGTTGTTGATGTTGCTCTTCAATAAATCAACCTTTGGATGCATGACCTCAAGCATAAATGGTGAATCTAAGTGAACCATAACTAGTTCAAGTAGTTGAAATTCTTAAATAATATAAATTGGTATGTATTCTCACTATTCATTTTATGAAAATACATATTATTTACCTACATATCCTTCACATCAAGCTAATGATGTTTATAGCTTCTCCTAAAGTAACCATTTAGTAGTATATCAATCTTATCATGAGGCTTACCCCTTCCCATCCCTGATCATACATCATATTAGTCCTAATATGAGCCTAGCTTCCCCTCATATAACCCAAGATATGTAAATGATCAACCTTATTATCAGGAATGTTATCCTCCTTTCCCACACCAAGAGATTGTTTAAGTCATCCCTACCTCCTCCAATTATTTGTAGGAGTTAATATAGTTAGTAAAGTTGGAGAGCCAAGAAACCGCATACAATCAACCTTATGTGCCCTCTCCTACCTTGAGTCAACCTTATTTTCCCCCAACCTAGCCCAAGTAGAAACACACCATCAAGAGGATGCTTCTAGATTCATAATTCCAAGTTGGAATCAAGTGGTATATTCATGGGAGAATCAAAGATGAAGAATGCCTAGATTGGGGAATTGAATCTAAAGAATAACCTTTGCCTATACAAGATCCATCCATCCCTCCCTAAGAACCTAGAAACTTTCCATCATGAAAGTAAATCTAATAATGCATCCAAAAAAAGGAAGAAGTGATTGTTGAGGAGGTTAAGGATCAAATCACATCAAAATTTGAGAGATTGATAGGTGAGTGGAAGGATAAGAATCAGTAATCCTTTTTTTAAAAAAATTCCCCCTTCCAAGACCCCCTAGATAATCCCATTTCTCTCAAAATCCCAAGCTTCAAGAGTGATTATTCAATACCAAAGCTTATTCATGAGCATCAGCAACCATCTTTGAATAAGAACCTATTATATGGAGAGTAGATGAAGATTTTACAGCTAAAGAAGAGGACTTCTCAAGTGATTATGATGAAGAGATCACCATTGGCATCCCTCTTCAGAAAGGAAAGATACATTAGTATTCTGGGAAAGTTCTTGGTGAGGAGGTTAAATAAGTTACATCAGTTGAAACTAGTGAATTTTCAAAGGTTATTTCATAATAAGTCAAGCTCCCAAGCCTTGTGGAGCCTCAAAATGAACATGAAGAGGACAATCCCAAAGGTGGGAAAAGTGAAGGCTTGAATGAAAGTGTAATTCCCCTTATTAAACAAGAAAGTTCTAATCATTTGTGGCAACATTACCTTAACATTTGAAATCAGTTTGAGACTTTTTACAGACCTATGTCTCTTAATGAAGATAATGATAAAGTGGTTGCCAAGATTGGGAAACATACTCAAGATCATGCTCAAGAAGATGCTAGTCAAAGCATACCCTAAAGAGGCCATAAAGAATCTTGGAAACATAATTTGGATAATCTTGAAGGACTTGAACAAATTAAAATTATTGTAAAGAAATATGAAATTATTAAAAATGTCATGAAGGACCAAGAGCAATGTCTCAAGGATCTAGTCAAAGCTGAAGTGGCAGTTGTCCCCACAAATCAAAATGTAATTACTCTTGAAGGCACTTTCAAGATTGGAGAGCAACATGAGGTCAGCATAGATCCATAAGAAGAATATGTCTACATTGGAGATATGTTTGCTCCATCTGATCTAATGGATGTTTTGGGTCTAATTACTAGTCAAGAAGGCCATGAACATGCCAATATCTTAAGAGATAAATTATATCTCTTCACTCACAAGCAAGTTTCAAATGGACTCTATCTATCAAAGGTTAATTTCCTCATACGTAATCAAGAATATTCTAAAAGTTTTCCTTTTGATCTAGATGGAGTAAGCCTTTGAGGTCTTATGCATAGTATGTTAATCTTTTTGATTTCTCCAAGTGCATTTTGAATATTACTTGTATAGTTGTTTGATAACTTGTCTTTCCTCTAATTTCTTATCAACACAGTGTGTGTCTTGTTTGGTCTAGTTGCTTTGTTGTGTGTGTTCTCCTTTGATTTTTTGTTTGTGTTGAAGGTATTATTAGTTGTATCTTAATTTATTTAAAGGAATTTGTAGCCCTTTTTTTTAATATCATATCAGTTTCAAGTGATCACAGGTGACTCCATATCCTAATAGACTAGTAAGGCTACTGGTCTAGAGTGCTTAGCAAACAAGCATACCCTAGAGGTCACCATGAATGTTGGAAAATTTTGCCACCATAGGTCAAATATTTTATATAGGTAATTTTGGAAATTTTAAGGTTTAAATTATCTTGTTATATTTCTTGTTGAAGTGTGATGCAAGAGCATCAACCCATTTTTGTAAATTTGTACATAAGTAGTCTATGTGAATCAATAAGCCTTATTTGTAAAAGCCTAGAAGCCATGATAAGCTTATAAATGCATGTAAAAGGAATAATAAGTACCTAAATAGATTATGTACTCTTAATATAATGATTTTAATGGTGTTCAAATAACTAGGAGGTCTTAAATTGTAACTTTAGGCCAAATTCAAGTTTTCCCTCCAAAACCTCCCATTTGAAAATTCAAATTTTGAAAAGAGATTTGGAAGTTTTGTAGACTAAATGAAAATTTGTAGACCTTACATAATGATCCTATAAGGATAAAAACATGTTTTAAATAAAATTTGACTCAATTAAATGTAAATTCTAACCTATTCTCAACATCTATAAGATGATGCCTACATTGGACATGGGAAAATAAAGCAAATAACAAAATAAGAGAGTGGTTGAAAACATAGAGGAAATATTATTAGTATTTTATAAGACCATAAAAAGTTAATACAAGATTGTTTCTTCATCATGAAGCTTGAACCAGTAGTCTAGGAGGCCAAAACAACTATAAATTGCAAGCTTTAGGTGTCATTTGGTAGCATTCCATTGAAGGACAATTATTAAAGAAGACCTTGAGGTTTTAAGTATATAATAAGGATTGTGTACATAATGGAGTGTGTTATATGTATTTAAAGAATGTTATTGATAAATATATGAGTATTTAAGGCCAGTTGAGTGCCTTTCTAGCTTGTAAGTTTGGTCTTTGGTATTGTCCATGAAGGATAGGGTATGAACATAGACTGTTTGTTGTATATACTTATCATGAATCAATAAAGAGTGAGTTTTTTTTGTAGAAGATATCTTATTGAGTTTTTTTTGTGGAAGATATATTATTTATTATGATTGGAATAATTCTTTAATAATCATGATCTGAGATTCCCTTGAGGCTACTATAAAGACATATTTACGTATATTGTAGGTTTGCATTGAGGGTAGTACAATGACAATCAAAAGTAATGAAGATTCATAAATATTGAAGGTTGTTTTTAAAGATTGAACATTGTGAGAGTGAGTATTGAAGGTGTAAGAAGTACATGTATGATTTATATTGTAATTTATTGTATTTAAATTGGGGTGATAACATTTTGGAAACTCTATAGTCTGTGTATCTTGAGTAGACTATAATAATCAAGATAAAAGAGGGTGTTTACAGGATTTGGGAGTCTAGTTAAGACTCAATTTCAATTGGAGGAATTGTAAGTGGTTGGGATATACATTTTATAGGTGATTATAATATTTTAAGTGTTTTAAAATTTAAATGAGGCCAATTAGAGTGTTCTCATCTTGTCTTATGTGTTAAAACCCTATTAAAACCCCTATATATCTTTGGTTATAGCTTGTTAAAGTGATTTAAGTTCATAAGGAAGTCATTAGGGAGTATATTTGGACTATTTTAAATGGTTTTGTATTGATTAAAGGTGTGGTAAAATAGAAAACTTAGTTGCATGGTTTGTATACCCTATTAAACCTTGTCAAGAAGCCCAAAATTCTGTCAAGAAATAAGGTGGTATTGTCATTTGGAGATTCATGCATGTTTATGGAGGTTGAAGTATGTATGGGAAGTTTTAGTTTCATATAAGTGATTTTTTTTAACTTTATAAGTCAATTATAAAGGATACATAAAGTGATCTATCTTTATTATTAACCTAATCATGTTGAAGACCTACAAAATTTTGTAGAATTATGTGATGGGAGTGTTCAGAGATTGTTCATGAGTAATTAGTGTTAGGAGAATTTGAATCAAGGATAGAAAGATTATTTTAAATTATTATCAATGTTTTAAATTGTTTAAAGTTCATTATAATCCAAATTTTATCCTCTCAGGGTAGTATTGGCTTGGATAACCCTATATTAGGGTTTGAGTATGGAAAGTCAAAATTTGAAAGTTTTAACTAGTGAAAAGTCTTGAAACTTGGTCATATGGAATATCCTAATGTGGACCATAGGATTATAAATATTTGGAGTTGTTATGGTATATTACCATATGGTTTCACAGTCTGAGTTAAAAATTTAAGCCTATATACCTAATTAGGGAGAATAGGGAGTGTATTTGAGTGGTCTCCCTTAGGAGTTATTGTCTAAAAGTTGGTAAGTAGTTGTATGATGGAAAAGGGTATTCTAAATGGTGATTATTTTCTTAATCAACCTTGTTAATAGATAAAACTAAGGATATTTAATTGTTTGGAGGGATACAAGGAAAACTAGTCTTGAGTTGAGAAAGGGTGTGTAGATGAGATATAGAAAGTGAAGGGAAGGTGAAAGTGAATTGGTACAAGAGAGGTCCCATATGGTGCATGATTCTATTGATTAAATTATAATGAATATTTGTGATTATGGATCTTTGAAAATCTATTAGAGACCTAATCAAGAAGAGAGAGTTTGTGAAGAAATAAAAAGTATGACTACAAGATTTGTGATAGTTGTAGCTGTACTGAGATAGAGGACTTGATTCTACACCAAAGTGTTGTAATGCATCCACCTTGAGTGGCATTAAGTGTGAAGGTCCAAATATATGCACAAATTTTAAAAAGGGGTTTTTTGTGTCATGTGACACTTGTTGAAGATCTCATTATATTTCTCCAATGTTTATTCACTTTTGAAACCTTTTTTATCATTGTTTCAACTCTAAATCATAGTAAAACATTTTGTAACAGAAAGAAAGAGAGGCAAAGACATTTTTTAACATTAAAATATAATCATATCAGTTATATATAATTCCATTTTATTCCTAGTACGTAGCTATAGTAAGAGATTGAGCAAAATAAACAAGTTTCATGGTAAGAAAAGATAGGTTATGAGAAGAGCATGCAAGGTTTTATGTTGATTCAGATATATTCAATGAATAAAACTTGAAAAAAGAATGATATATATTCTCCAACACCTAATATATCTTCCCCAAGATCTAAACCATGCTCACAGAACAAGAAACCCAATCAATTTCTCCATCAGGTCACTTGCATAAGCTAGAAAGGCCAACAGGTTTTGCACTGGATCATGGAGGAAAGAGAAATATGAGATATGATAGCTTAGGTTAAGGATTTTAATCTAATTTCCTTCAAAATTTTGGCATTGGTTCAGAGATTAAAGGCCTCTCCTTTATGAACAATCACTAAGAGTGTTTGCGGCTCCTTAAACTCCTCCAAAACCCTAACCTCAAAGTTTTCTCTTATTTGAGTGAATTTTTTAGATTTTTTATGTATATTTAAGGTTTTTAGAGTTATTTAATGGTCTAATGAGACCTAAAACATCATCTCCAATTAATATCCAAGCTTGATCAAGTGCCATGTTAGAGAATGGGTCTTCAAAGAGGAGAAAATACAAAGGGGGCAACCAAAAAAGGTATTTTTAGGAGATTTAAGTGATTGATTGAAGTAATACAGTGGTTTAAGGATATACAATGGTATATTAAATTCCAAATTAAAAAATAATGAGGTATTAATATCTCATAAAACTCAAGATATGTTCATTTCTCTTTTCCTAGGTGTCATTGTTCTCAATTTTTAGGTTGTTTCAGGTCTAAAAGGGTGTTTTAGGTGGTTTTATTGATTAATAATGAAAAATATTAATGGTGATATGGGTATCAACAGGTAAAAATTAAAAAATAATGAGGAATTTATACCTTATATGACTCAAAAAAATGCCAAAACATAGACCTATAGTCTTGTAGAAATCAGAAAATGTAAGGTGAGACATCACTAAAAGGTGTGTATCTTGACTTTTACTTAATTAAACCTTTTGAAAATTGAAATGGAGGTATATTTTTATGTAATTTAATTCTTTAATGTTTTTTTATATCTGTAAACCTATTTATAAGAATATAAAATGGCAAAACACAGGTCTACACCATGAAGGAAATCAGGGTTCTTGATTGGTTTGCTCATGGATGAAGTGTGAGTTTAGTGTTTCAGACATTTTGAATGGAATTAAATGATATGATAGGGTGTATATATATTATTCAGGTATGAATCCATGATTATACACTAAAAAATAATATAAAATAATCTTAGATCACCAAAAAAAACTCTGTAGGTAACCCTACATGCAACAAATTGACACTTTTGAAAGAATTTTTGTTTGAGAGTTTGATGAGGCATTTATGATAATTTTAAAATAAAAAATGTATTAAACATTTATAAATTTCCAATGGTTCCAATTATAGAGTGATTTGAGTTATAAAACTCATTTAGGACCCCAAAAGCCAAATCAGGGCTTCTTGAGGCATAGAAAGGCCAAACTAAATAATTTTTGGAGTTACAGGTAAAGTCTAGAGCTAAAAACTTGTGTGAAGGTATTTTAAACAATTATAATTATTTTAAAACCATTATTGGGTCTATTCTCAACACAAATCATGTAGGTTCATGAAGTTTCATGCTTTCACTAGGCATTGGCAAGCTTAGCAACTTGAGAAAGTGAGTAAAAGAGTTCAAGTGAGGAGTTGTAGGTCATTTCATGCGATGTCAGATATGAAATATAAAATTGAAGAATATAAAATCCCTCACATGATGTGTTAATAAGTATAATAAATATGTAAAGGCATTTATGCACTTATAACTCCTCAAATAAGAAGAAATGGTAGTTTTAAGGGAGAAGTATGATGTGTCACTCCTACGCCACTTTGTGAAGGCCATCATAAAATCAAGGAAACACATGTTGATGGAAAATTATATGAATATTATATCATATTACACTATTAATTTTAATTTATTTTTTATGAATGACACTTGTCATAGAAGCTCTCTCAACATCCTTTCTCTCTCTTCTTTCTCATTTCTCCTATATGTGTTGCCTTGTTTGGCATTGTATGGATCCTTCCACTTGAGTGTGGTGAAGAGATATTACTTTATTTATCCATTGAATCAATATGAAAATAATTTTCACTTTCTCTTATGATTTTATTTTAGTGTGTATCTAATGGTATTTGATCTTATGAAGTGTTGATTCCGCTCTCCTTGGTTTGTTGTCCTATCTCCTCACCTTCATGCATTTCAAAGTCTCTCTTGTAGGTCATATGGTGTGTTTCAAGTAGTTTTAAATATGTTAAGAAATGTAATACATTAATTAGTGTCATGTTATATACCTCATGATAATCCCTTTTACCATAAGAATCATCTACAACCTCCATATTAAAATATTGATGCAAGAAGATCAGATTAGGAGTAGTGTGGTTTAAATTCAGTCCTATAGTTCATTGTGAACCTAAAAATGAGTTTTAGTGGTCATGAAACTTGTTTAATCACCTCCCATTTACTTTTTTTAAATTACGTCTCCCTTTTCCTCAAAATCATAGGTTTAGTAGTAGTTTCATGTGATACATCAAGGGAGCTAGCCCTAATCTAGAGATTCACCTCAACTATTAGGTCACCCATAGCCTAGAGATGTCTCCATGCTATCATCTAAATGAATAAGGCTTGAAAAACCTCCTCAAAGGGTGAAATTTAGAATGATAATAGTTTTATCATACCTTGTGGGATCAATAATTTCCATCTATTGAAGATTTTTTGATGTTGCTCTTCAATAAATCAACCTTTAAAGGCATGACCTCAAGCATCAATGGAAAATATAAGTGAACCAAAAATGGTTTAACCAGTCCAAGTGCTTAAAGAATATAAATTGGTATGTATTCTCACTCTTCAATTTATGAGAATGCATATTCTTTACCTATATATCCTTCACATCAAGCCAATGATGTTTATGGCTTCTCCTTAATTAGCTTTTTAGTAGCATATCAACCTTATCATGACACTTACCCCCCTCCCATCCCTGCTCATACATCATATCAGTCCTAATATGAGCCTAGCTTTCCCCCATATGACCCAAGCTATGCAAACGATCAACCTTATTATCATGAATTTTATCTTCCTTTTCCACACTAAGATCTTAGTCAAATCACCCCTATAGAGAGGATTACAAATAAAGTTAGTCAAACATTAATCCATAAATCATGAAAAATGCATAAAGAATTAACTAAATAAGCCTATCTATTTGCATGGGAATTTAAAAATATAGAAAGAAACAAATGAAATAAAGCAACATCATATTACCTTCTCAAATGGATTCACTATACCCATGTGGCTCAAAATCATATTCTCCCTTGATCAATCATCCTTGTCTTTGTCAAAAAAGGTGGAAAACTCCTCCAATGTCTCAAGAACACTCCATAAAACCTAGGATCATGACTCCAAATCACTAAAATATCCTATCAATGAATCTTATTACTAATTTAAATGGTCTATTTCAAAGGATTGTGGAGACAATTCTACATAATAACTTTTCATAAATCAAGCTTAAAGTTCATTTCCATAGCCTCTCTTTTTATAGATTTTTGAGATTGGTCAAGATCAACCATGACCATCCATCTCAAGATTGAGATGTGTGGCCATATATAATCCTAATATTTTTAATTAAACTCATATATATCTTCAAGATAAATAAGCATTAAAGGTGCATGGGAGGAATTAACTAGGCATGGGTGACCCATAATCCTAATATTTTATACACTTGTGGCTTGATGGATGCCACCCCATAGATGATGTCACTAGGTGATGAAGATATTTTAAAATCAATTTCCACTAAAGAGATATTCAAAAATATATATGGAATTATTACTTAAGATCTTAAATTAGATTAATTATCTTAATTAAGTTTGATCAAGTTTAGTGTAATTCTTTGGAAATTGGTGCACAATTAATCAAAATAGTCAGAAAGTCATATTACTGGGTTATAATTTGACTAGAGAGGAACTAGAATATGATGTTAGATGCATTGGCACTATATTCCCATTTAGGATGTTTCCAACACCAACTAACAAAGGTACATGATGTGTACTAATGAATTATAAGAAAAGAGTGATCTAGAGCACTAAATGGCAAAATCATCATTTTGACTCAAAGTGATCTGATCAAAGTTAGCTAGCCCATAAAATCCATTGCCCTATTTAGGGATACTTTAACCTAAATTGGCACTTTTAAGTGACAAGTTTGAACCATTTAGGGTGTTTTATGTATTTTGACCTAAAATGTGCATTTGAGTGCAATTTGAGTAAGATTAACAATTTCAACACAAATAGTGTTAGGAATTGGATGTCTACATTTGGCCCCCGTTTGAGAAGGTATAGCGAGACATTTAGGTGAAGAAATGTTTTTTCAAAGAAAATAGTTGTCAATAATAAACTGGAACAGACCCATGATGCCCCATTGAGAGGACATACTAGAATGGAAGAAAAGGATGGACTCTCGAAAAGAGAGAGAAAGTGAGAGATTAACCCATGGAATAGATCACATCTAGATGAGCTAATGCTTGCACATGTGATTACCATCAATGATCAAAATATAATTAGGAGTTTAATAGGACCCAGACATGGGGGGAGTGGGAAATATATAATCCATAAATTTAAGGGACACACTTTAAACGTACCCAATTTGAGAGTACAAGCTGCACACTTATGGCCTTAATCAATCTCAATACAAGTTTCACACTAAAATATTGCCATCGTGGGCTTTAATGTGGAGAGATTTGAATTAGAGGAAAAGAGAGAACATTCTACTTCAATAAGGGAAGCACCACTAGAATGGGGTCTCTAAAGAGAATATAATTAGAAGTACTCTAGTAGAGCAGATTTGATTGTGATAAGATAGTTTTGCCCCAGAAGGGAAAATCTTGATCATTGATAAATAATAAATAATGATTTTCCCCTATAGAGCTGATTTTATTCAGACAAGGTCCAGATGTTGTGCCCCAACATGGGAAATTGGCAAGCAAAATAGCTCAAGGATATAACCCAAAAGATAGGTTAAAGCGAGTGGGCACAAATAGATATGTGATGGGGTAATGGCTTATAAATCCATATAAAATCAAGAATATGAGAATGCACAAAGTGATGAGAGAGATGAAAAGAATAATGGAGATAGCTGAGCTAACCTCAATAGAAATTGAGCGCTACCTACATAGTTCCATGGACTCATGTTCCAACATGAACTTTAGGCCAATGTAGTTCACCCAAGCTGGGAGAGAATGGAATGAGGAATGATGAAAATGGACCAAGAATTTGATTATATTTATAATTTAAAGAGATGCACATCTAATCATAGACAAAGAAGCCTAAAATTCATGCTACCTAGAAGACTAATTCCATATCATGAGCCTAGGTTTTGCAAAGTGTTCTTGAGAATTGTTCATCAAAGTTGATGTTGACATTAAGACTTTGATACCTAAGCACAAAGTGCTTACTATATAAAAATAAATTATGCATCATAAGTATGAATAACTTAGAATGACATAAGACTCTAATTATGCTGAGCTAGTTCAAATGCAAATACCTTTAACTAAGGATAATGGTAAAATAATGACCAAAACCATAGTTACAATGATTTACATTTAAACAAAAAAGCAAAGACAAATAAAAAGATAAACATAAATGAACCTAACTTGAAATCAAGATATGATCTTAAGTAGGAACAAAATGTTTAAAAATAAAAGGCAAGAACGTCTTAATGACTTGAGACCAAGATATGAATAATTTAGATTCATGTGAACCATCAAGGAATTCTTGAACACAAAAGATAAAAGCAAAATCAAACAAAAAAATAAGACACCAATAAAAATCAAATAAATAAAATGGTCCAAGAACAACATAATAACATAGGATCAAGATATAAACAATCGAGATCCATGTGAATCATAAAGATGTTCTAAAACACAAAAGAGATAAGCAAAAAACAATCAAGAAAACACAAGACCAAGATGAGACAAGAAGTAATAAAAAGAGAGAAGGAGAAGAAGTAAAAGGATAGGTATGAAAGCATAATCAAAACACCAAGAGAACTCAAATAAACACACACAAACAAAAATCAAGTTAGTGTAGTTTAAAGACAAATGTTCATGCATGTGCAGTAGAGGTATTCCTTTCGACCACATCATAATAAAGAACAATCACGTGATAATTGTTCCCTAATTATAGAAGAACAATGACCAAAGAAATGGGGGAAGATAAGAAAAGAAAGGGGTTGGCTGAGCTAACTCCATATATATAAGACAAGTGGATGCTGCCTACGTGGTTCCATGGATGCATGTTCTAACATGAACTTTAGGCCAAATGTAGTTTCCCAGGAAATGGGATAGAAGAAAAATGATGATCAGACCAGCATGATTAATGTGATAGAAGAAATGGAAGATATGATAAACAAATGATATTGGTCTAGTAAACAAGAATCTAATGAGACAAGAAAGAATGACCTTTCAAAATGGAAAGTGTGTGGGAAAAGATGAAATGAATTGGTGTTTCTATGCTTAAAAAATGGCAAGAGTGTAGCATGGTGGAACGAGAATGTACAAATGTATAGAAGTGTGAAATAATGTTTTTGTTCTTTTGTGGATCATGTTCTAATGTTTTTGGTATTTTCAAAGTATTTCTAATGTTTTTGGTGTTTTTTATGTTTTTGGGATAAAATATGCATAAGGTGGGACCATCTAGTCAATTAGATGCATGTCCTGAGAGTAGAGGTTCCAATAAGACAACTAAGTTGGCTTCAACGGCTCATGCTCATAAATTAGTGAGAGCAAGGATCTTGATAAAACAATAAAGAGTAGTAAATGTGATATAGAATAATGTGTATCTTGAAGTAAAAAATAAGTATCTACATTCACCTATCTATAAAAATATAGCAATGTTATGAAATTGAGAAGATGTTTTTGTTCACTTGTATGAAGATGCACAATATTGTCCTAGATGAACTACTTTGTAGAACTACTGCTAAGGATGTTTATAATGTTCATGAGACATAATCAAGATCATAATTGGTCAAGGGATAAAAACTATTCAAGTTTATAACATGCCCTGGACATAATAAAGAATATGCTTCTCGAAGAGAGAAATCTAGAATGGGATGAAGAATGTGTTTAGAGTGCCAATGATTCAAAGCCTTTACTATCAAGAATCATGAAAAGTGGATTAGGGTAGTATAAAATGTGTTCAAGGTAAGATAAAAGGGTGGGATAAAATTATGTTAGTACAAGTTGCCCCCATGTCAGGGGTCTTATAGACAATGGTTCAAATTTGTTTATGCATAGAACCTCTTAAGGTGTATGATGTTCATGGGATCTAAAATTTATTCACCATTAGGTTTAGCCAGTTGATATGTTCATGATCCATAGTTTGCTAGGACAATATATGGTCTTAACCAATTAGGTTAAAACTTGCTTTTCTCTTTGGGTTCAACATTCGTGTTCTTCTGGTTCTCTTTCAAAACTAAGTCACCAATCTCAAATTCTTAAGGGAGAATGCATCTATTGTAACTTCTCCGTAATCTATTATGATAGGCTTAAAAGTTTTTTAGGGCATCCAAATGCTTACCATCAATAGGATCTAGTTCTTGTAGCTATGAGGCTCTATAGTCTTCATTATCTTCAATGTGCTCTAGTGATATTATTAATGATGGGATCATAATATCGATTGAGATGATAACTTTAGTGCCAAAAACAAGGGAGTATGGATTATCTCTAGTTGGGGTGTGATGATTGGTTTTATAAGCCCAAAGGGTAGGAAAGAGTTGTAAGTGACAATTATGGCCAACATCATTGAAAATCTTCTTTAAGATGACTAGAATGGTTTTATTTGATGCCTCAACTTGTCTATTGCCTTGAAAGTTATATGGAGTGGATTTCTTGTGCTTGATCTTGAATTTTGTACAAAGAAATTTCACATATTGGTTCATAAAGGATCTACCATTATTTGATATAATATGGGTTAGGATGCCATATCAACAGATGATATGATAATGAATGAATTTGGCTATTTCTTTTTTGGTAACATAAGTGAGAGGAATGGCCTCAATCCACTTGGTAAAGTACTTAGTTATAGTCAAAATGTGCTTATGGCCATCTGAAGATGTCAGGTTAATTTTCCCAATGAGATTGAGACCCCATGTTGAGAATGGATATGGTGTTGTGATTGGATGTAATGGTAAGAAAGGTACATGTATCAAGTTGCCATGCTACTAATAAGTAACACATTTATTTACATAATTACAAGCATCTATCTCTATTTTGGGCCATTAATAGCCTATTCTAAGGATTTTCTTTGCTAGGACTACACCATTGGTATGGGCCCCACACATTCCTTCATGAACCTCCTTTAGTGCCAGCTTGGATCCTCCCAAAGATAAACAATGAAGAAGTGTTTCATCATAGCCTTTATGATAAAGTGTGTTTCCAAGGAGGATATAACATGTTATATGATGAAGAAATAGTTTTTTTTGGTTTTTGGAAAGGTCGGTAGGGAATACATGATTATGGAAATAGTTATAAAAATCTTGGTATTATGGTAGCTCAGGTGAGAGATTAGAATCAACAATGCTTCATATCCTCTCTAAATTTGATAGAATATTTTCTGACTAAAGAACATTTTCAATCAGGAAATGATACTCTTTAGCATTGTCATGTACTTGAATCATGGAACCAATTGTTGCCATGGCATTGATAGACCTATTGTTGACTTATGGAACTTTCTCAAACTAGATATATTTAAAATGTGTTTTAAGGTTATCAACAATTTGCATGTAAGGAACAAGCTTGTCATCCTTTATTTGATACTATTCAGTTATCTGATTTATGATTAGTTGTGAATCTCTATAGACCTTTAAGCTTTGAATATCCAATTGTATAGCAAGATGGAGCCATGCAACCAATGCTTCATATTTGGCCATATTTTTTGTATAATGAAATTGTATATGGAATGTTTTGGGGATCATATCTCCCTATGGCATGATCAATAATATGCTAGCTCTAGACCCTCGAGATGTGAAGGATCCATCAAAATAGAGCATCCATTATTTAGGTTCTTGTCATGTTTATTCTATCTTCATGATAAAATCATCTGGAAGGTCAAAGTTGAGAGGTTGAGTGGCCTTAATAGGAGCTTCTACAAGTTCATCAACAAGAACTTGTCTTTTAATTTCCTTTTTATTTTGGTACTCAATATCAAACTCACTGAGGAGCATAATCCATTTAGCCATGCATCCTTGAAGAGCTACTTTAGATAACAGGAACTTGAGAGGATCTACCATGATGGTAACAATAGTTTTGTTTTTTAGCATATAATATCACAATTTTTGAGTGGTAAACACCATAGCTAAACATGCCTTCTCAATAGGCATATAATTATGTTCATAGGCTATCAATGTGTGGCTTAAATAATAAATAGCATGTTCCTTACCATGATCATCATGCTAAGCCAAAAGTGCCCCTAGTGCATGTTCTATGGCTGATATATAAATAAGTAATGGTTTTCCTTATGTTGGAAATCATAAGACTGGTGGATTGGCCAAGTATGTTTTAAGCTTTACAAATGCTATCTGATAATCTTCATGCCACTAAAATGTTACCCCTTTCTATAAGAGATGAGTAAATGGGTGGCACTTATCTACCAATTGAGAAATGAACCTACGTATAGACTAGATCTTTCCTTGTAGACCTCATAGCTATTTAAGATTATTTGGTGGAGGCATTTCCATAATAACATTGTCCTTTGCAGGGTCTACTTTGATCCCTCATTGTGTTAGAATTAACCCTAGAAATTTTCCTGATGTGACTCCAAAAACACATTTCTTAGGATTCAAGTGGACTTTATATTCACGAAGCCTCTCAAATATTCTTCATAGAAAGTCAAGATGCCTAGCTCTTGTTCTTGATTTTTCTAGTTATCATCAACATAGTCCTCAAAAATGTCATGCATCATGTCATGGTAAATTATAGTCATTAGACGTTGATATGTAGCTCTAGCATTCTTTAAACCAAATGGCATGACTTGGTAGTAGAATGTCCCCCATAGAGTGGTGAACATGATCTTATGCTGATCTTCAAGGGCTATCTTGATCTGATTATATCCAAAAAATCCATCCATTAAGGATAACATCTCGTACCTAGTAGTTGAGTCAATGATCATGTCGATGTTGGGCAGAAGAAAATCATCTTTAGGGCAGGCTTTATTGATATCATGGAAATTAGTACAAATACGTATGCTTGGGGTATTTTTTATCACTAGTACTATGTTGTAAACCCATTCAGAGTAGTCCAGTGGTTTGATAAAATTATCTTCTAACAGCTTTTCCAACTTAGCCTTAACCAAAAGGGCAATGTGTGGATGCATCTTTCTTAATTTTTGCTTGACTAGTTTAGCACTAGGGTGAAAAATAAGATGATGCACAACTAAATCTAGGTCCAAGCCTAGCATGTTAGAGTATGCCCATGAAAATATGTCTATATAATCCTTAAGAATGGATAAAATATGTTCACGTTTGGCTTCAGTAAGGGAAGCTTCAAGATAAACAATTTTAAGATCCTCATAGGTTCCCAAATTCACTTCTATTGTGTTCTCCACAAGGAGTATGGATCCATCCTCTAGAATTTTAGGTAATGTATGGTCATGATCATTTTCCTCTACTATATCTTCTTCTTTTTCCTCCCAAAGATCTAGATAATATGAAGAATTAAAAGCTACCTTCTAAGGTAAAGGCCAATTAGTAAGAACCTCTAAAACTCATGAGCAAGATGCTCAAATATTTGATATTATTCTGAAGAGATACTTGTACTAGCTATGGAACTTGGGCTAGATGGACTTTCTATGTCCTAAGGGGATGAGCAAAATTTCCCACCTGAGAGTGCCTGAAATAGGTTTTCACTCAAAGGATTGTCTTTTTCTTTACTTTTTCCCTAATCGACAAGTGCCTCAAAGAGGTTTTCACTTGAACATCTTGATGTTTTTTATTTATTATGACCAAGAAAGTTTACATGTTACCAAAGTAGGCAAAACAATCTAATGAAAAATCAAAACCCTACTTATGATCACCAATGAGGAATGCATCTCATAGGCCCATGTGTTCTATAATTGATTCTTCATTTTGAAACTCATCGAGGAATATGACCAAATTTTGTTGGTCCCAATCTATGAGTTTAGGATGGCAAAGGCATAGGTTACAATGAGGGTTTACTTCAGGATGGGAAGCACCAGTGGTAAAGATATAATGTCTTACTTCAAGAATGGAAGCACCACTAGGATGGGTTTTTCCTTCAGGACAAGAAGCTCCTATAGGCATTATGGTCAATATGGCATTTAAATCAAACAAATATAAGTCAGTAAGCTCATCAAAAAGCCTATAATGAGATGTGGTGTCATTTCTAGGAGTCTCATTACTAGTTACTTCAAAAGATTCACTATCAAATATCATGAGGTCATCCTCTGGTGGTTTAAATCTGAGACCATGATTCCAATTGAGAACTCCAGCTAATAAGGGTTCTAAAATTCCTTGCATTTGTGGGCCAAGGCCTTTCTTTGTACGGTTAATATGATCCATTATCCTGTTAGGGATAGGAATCTTTGGATTCTAAAAATAATCAGCAAGGCCTTCAAAACATAACCAATCTCCCTCAGTAAAATCCTCTTGATCTTTTTTTAGTGTGATTGCAGGTACAAAAACCATAGGAGGTTTTGATTGTTTCTTCTTTGGTTGCCAAATCTGATTAGGTCTATTAGGAGTCTGGGAAGTTTTAGGCTTACTAAATGTTTTATGGGATTTTGGTAAATTTTCAATATAGAGGACATCCTTCAAAGGGTACATGAAAATGCCTACGTCTTTAATAATAACCTACTTGGCTAGAGCTACAGGAAATGGATCAACTAAAGTGGAGGCTAGTTTATCAAGGTTGATATAATTAGATGGAAATGGATGAGAAATGATGGCTTTGTTCTTCTTTGAAATGAATTTAGAACCTAGGAAATAGTTATAATTATGAAACTCTACTTCAAGATGTTTACAGTATTGATATGGTTGTTGATTAGTGGGAATAGTAACCTCAATCCCATCATGGGGAAACTTAAGGCATTGGTGAAGAGTAAATGGAATTGCCTATACTTCATGGATCTAGGGATGAATAAGAAGTATGTTATAAGGAAGCTCAATATCTATAATATGGAATAATGTGTGATGAGAAATAGACCTAACCATGATTGACAACCAAATTATACCAGATGACTCCCTCTCAGTGTTGTCATAAGCTTTGATTTTAATAGTTTCTCGCTAAATGTCTTTATCCATATAGCCCAATCATCATACCAATTTAATAGATATGATTTTCAACCCTAAACCATTATCTATAAGAACCTACTTGATCTTGTGATCCGCAATGATTATCTCAATGTATAATGGGTTATTGTGGTTTGGACCAAGAGTGGACATGTCTTTTTAATCAAATGTGATTTGTCTAAATGAAGACAAGTGTCCAACTAGGTTCTAGAAATAAATCAAGGTTTATATCATTAGGCACAATAGACTCTTACAAAGGTTTTTTGAAGATGGTTCTATGGACATCAAAAGTCTGCAAGAGTTCTAATATGAAAATTTGTGCAAGGTTTTTGTCTAATTGATCTGTTAGAATATAAGGCCTTTGAATTGTGGATTAAACTAATTTAGTCTTTATTGGGATATCATTTAGCTTTGGAACTATTGGCACAATGTTCTCATTGGGTTTTATGGAAGAAGTGGGTGAAGGCCCTGGATGGTGACTCAAGGGTGTCTAGTTGTGACTACACAACCTAGAGGTGGCAAGGCATTATTATAATTAGAAGAGGAAGGTAAAGGGCCTTGGATGGTGACTCATGAGTGACTAACTATATTGATATAATTTTGGGTCAATGAGGAGCCTTTATAATTAAAAAAAGGTGTTATTGTTCACAATTAGTAACCCGTGCAAATAGAGTTGCAACATGATTATGCAAACCCAACATGGTATTACTTGGGGGAGAGGGTGTTGACCCTATAATGATGGGTCTCATGTTGTGAGGAACATGAGATTGGCCACATGGTTTCATAATAACAATGGAAATGTGGGCTGTAGAAATGCATCCCATAATATTATTATAGTCATAACGTACATTGTGATAAGCCACATTGTTAGTATGGGCATTATGATCTTGATTATGCTCATTATGATTTTGACCTTGTTTTTGGTTCTGATTCTACCTCTATCCTTGATTGTGACCATTTTTATTTTTTCTTAGTGGTGGTAGATCTATCAAGAAAAGGGGTCTTTGTAGATTCCCATATCCTGATTTGTGTCCTGATTAGGGGCCAACTTAATTTCTAGTTCACCACTTTCAATAAAGTCCTCAATAATATGTCATAATTAAACATAATTATATGCACTGTGAACAGCAACATGATGAAAGCTACATCATTTGTTCTCTTTGTACCAATCTGGTATTGGTTGATCTTGAGGAAATGGCCTTGATACTAGCCATACAATTAAATTAGCTACAATGAGCTTTTGTAACATTGTTTCAATTGATTCTCTTAACTTGTTAAAGACTCTAAAATTATTATTAAATGTCTTTCTTGGAGGTTGTCTCTATAAAGTAGGTAGTGGATTTGGGGGATTTAATTATACATTTAGAGGAGGCATACCCTATACCATTTGTACATTTCTTGTTTCAATCACCGTATTTCTAACCATGTTCTTATTTTTGTTAAAGCCTTTACGCTTATCCTAGATAACTGTTTGAATTAGTGATTTAGTTTGATTAGACGCTTGACCTTGCACAAAAAACTTAATAAGACCCTTAGCAATAAGAGCCTTCTCAATCTACACTCTTTTGTCAATAATTTCTTCAAATGAGTTAGCACAAGCTAACTGTAGATTATGCATAACTTAAAGATGCAAATTATGTGCAAAGATATCAGCCAACTATTTGTATGGCAAGTTATGTTGAAAGTGGCCTACCAATGATCTCCACCTTTGTAGATATATGGAGAAACTTTCACCATCATGCTACTTGGCTTTGCATAAGTCAAAAATGGTTAACTCATGTTCTATGTTACATGAGAAATGGTTAACAAAGTTTTTAGATAAGTCATTCTAATCTATAACTAATCCCTTGGGTAGTTTAAGTAGCCAATCAAGAGCTTGTCCCACTAAAATTCACAGAAATAGTCATAATGAGTACTCGTTCCTATAGGCAACCTCTTGACATAAGACAAAGAATGACTGTATGTGCTCACGTGGATCTCCTTTTCCTTTGTACTTGTCAAATTTGGGTTCCTCAAAATGAGGTGGAAAGGGGTTTTGGAGAATAGATAAATCAAACGGATATGGGCATATCTCATCAAATTTATACTTTTTGACTCTATTATTTGTCTCCAATATTTGAACAATTTCTTTCATAGAATTCCATTCTTTCATGTTTGGTACATTTATGGATTGAATAAGATGTTGTTGGGGTGGAATGTGCCCTTGGTTTCATTGTTGTTGGGGTGGAATGTGCCCCTATTTTTATTGCTATTGGGGTGGAATGTGCCCTTGGTTTTGTTGTTGTTGGGGTGGAATGTGCCCCTAGTTTTATTGTTGTTGGGGTGGAATGTGCCTTTGGTTTTGTTTGGATCTATAGGGAGTGTATACCTTTCAATCCATGACATGGTTCTGATTTACTCCTTGAGTTGAGAACATAGGTTGTTGATTCCTAGATTCTAAAACATTCCTTGAATTTGGTTGTTTTGTATTTTGTTGATTTTGGAAATTTATATGTTTATTTACTAATTTTTGTGTTGGTTGAAAATAAATAGCCAAATTGTCTTGAGGGATTTCCTCAATTTAAACAGAATTTTTGGGTTTTTAAGTTTGTAAAGTGACAAAAGGTTATTGATGATTGAAGAATGTATGTTCCATGTCAAATGGAACACTTTGTAAGGTCATTTGTGACTTTAACTATTCATTAGATTACCTTGATACACTATGGTAATGTCCTCATCCAATATTTTTTGCATACCTTCAACCACATTTCCTTGTTCTTTCGAAGCATCATTGTGAATTGAAGTGGCAACTAGGGAGTTAGTTAAGTCTGTGACAAGTTGATCTACATATCATTGACTTATTATCTTGATCTTAGCTAGAAGATATAGATTTATGGGTTTTGACTCTGTTTGTATTTCTTTTCCTTTAGAGGAAGAAGGTATGCCTATTCGTGCAAAATCTTGCTCTTGCTATCATTTTTCTCCTTCTCTAACTAAAGTATGCAATTATTCTATAGAAAAGTTAGAAGGTAGTCTAGCACCTAATTCTATCAATATAAGAAGGGCTTCATCTTGATCTTCTTGGGGTTGATATTCATTTTAATCATCTTCAGATCCTACTATTGTGGGGATGTCATCAAAAATAATGGGGTTATCTTGACCATCATAAAATTACTCATCTTCATAACTAAGGCCATAAGAGGCCCCACTACGAGTGAACCTTTGAGTCATGTCTAAAAGAGTTGTTTTGTGTGTTGACTAACTTTGGACCAATGTTTGGCAACCAAATAAAGTATGCTTTGGCTCTCTTTTAAACAAATAGCCAAGGTACCAATGAGACTATAAGGGAGGGTGGTTTGAAACCATGCACAATTTAGAATATTTGGTTCACAAGTTTACTCAACCTTTGGTAAAGTTAAAATTGCATAGATTGAAAGAGGGTAAGGTAACTCAAAGACCCAAAGTGAAAACTAGTACACCAAAGCCTAGATCTTTACGATATACTTGTACTTTAAAATCTAGTTTCAAATTCAACAAATTAACCCTAGAATTTTAGAGGAAAGCTCTCCGAATTATGAAGACAAAATGGACTAAGCAACTCAAGATGTAAAAAACATACGCGAATCACTAAGTATAAAGTTAGGACCAAATAGGCAGCACAATGTCACCACATGATTCCAGTAGGATAAAATATGTTCTAGGAGTCAAAACATGAGTGATACACAAGCTGACTTGAGTCTATAAGATGATAATGTGATTTTGAGTCTTAATAAACAACCTTCAATCCAAATGGAAAATTGAACCCTAGTTAGAACAAGCTTAGTGCACAAAATGTGAACCCACATTGACACACCAACCCTTAGAACTCAAAAAGGTTCAATTTTAAATGTAGATTATAAATGAAGGATTTAAACAAATTGGGTAAAAGATCTAGAATAAATTGGGTAGCATGATTTTTCCAAAGTGGATGACATGACACAAAGCTTTTGATAATAATTTGAACAAGAAAAAGATGAATCTTCCAATTAGACAGCATAATGCCTCCCTTGCTCAAGAAAATTGAGAGAAATGTGTTTTGGTTAAGTTTAATGACTTAACAAGTAGTTTTAGACACAAATCAAGACCAAGTAAGCTAATGACAAAAAATAAACATCTTAAGTCTAAACTGACAAGGTATGGCAAAGTGGCATCTACTAAACTAGCAAGGTTTTGATTGTTCTAGGGGAATCAATTACACAATGACTTTCATGTCAAATGATGCAAAATACAAGCATAGAAATAGGGTGACCATGACATTGGCTAGTTGTAAAAAGGTCTAGTCCTTTTCACAACCACTACACCTTGTTATTCACTCAGTGTAGTATGATGTCCAAATGTAGATATGTCCCATGTGCAACTCCAATATGGAGCCAAATGAAGTCAATATCAGGAGATGAAACCCTAGGTCAAAGCTTCCCTAAAGAACTCATGGGGGGTGATGAAGTCCCCCTCATAATCTAATTTTTCATAAAAATAAAGAAAGCATAAAATAGAAAGACTTTAAGGTTATTTTCAAGGTCACCCAAACTTTGATGATTTTTTGAGGAGTGCTTTAGATGACTTTATTTCTAAGCCTTGGAATAGGCTATTTGCAATAGAAATGGTTCTTTTGATTCTAAGGGTTCCCTAAAGGCGACAAATGGAAGACCATACACGTGTCATCCCTCTTTTTGCCAAATAAAACCTAACTTAAATAACTAAATAAATAAAAAAATAAAACTTGGAAAGGTGAGTTCATTTTTAAGCCCAAATAGAAAATGACGTGGTGTTCATTTAACTCCTTGGTCTTAGTTGTAACTTTGAAAACTAATGCTAAAAATACTTAAGCACCTTAAATGTTACTTTAAGCACCAAAATAATGTTCATAATTCATTTTTAAGCATGAAAAATGTGATCTAAACATGTTTGTATCAAAGGTAAAGGTTGGTCTTATAATAAAAATGTTAGCATTTCCTTTAGCCTTGAAGCTATTTTGGGTTTGAAATAATGAACTTTAAAAAAAGAACTCTCAAGTTTGTGTTTTTAGGAAAAACCCAGTGACCGACATCGGTTCTATCACTGACAATGGTTACACTTACTAATCAATGATGGTTATCTAACTGACATCAGTTATACCAATAGTGATCGACGATGGCTATACCGACAGATGATGGTTTTACTAACCGATGTCGATTACTATGTAAACCTGTGACAAAGAAAAATGGCAAAATAAAGTTAGAAAATCAAATTGTAAGAGTTTTAATGATCTAAATGAAGATTTTAAAGTTATAGAATTATCTTCTTCATGTCTGGGATGTATTTTGTCCCATCAAGCATGCTAAGATGTAGAGAGGATTGCAAAGCAAGTTGGTCAAATATTAGTGCATAAATCATGAAAAATGCATAAAAAACTAACTAACTAAGCATATCTATTCCTATGGGAATTAAAAAAGATAGAAAGAAACAAATAAAAGAAAGCAACACCATATTACCTTCCCAAATGGATTCACCATACCCATGTGGCTCAAAATCATGTTCTCCCTTGATCAAGCATCCTTGTCTTTGTCAACAAATATGGAAAACTCCTCCAATGTCTCAAGAACACTCCATCAAACCTAGGCTCATGACTCCAAATCACTAAACTAGCCTATCAATGAAAATTGTAACTAATTTTAATGGTCTATTTCAAAGGATTATGGAAACAATTCTACATAATAACTTTTCATAAATCAAGCTTAAAATTCATGTCCATGGTCTCTCTATTTATAAATTTTTGAGATTGGTCAGGATCAACCATGACCATCCATCTCAAGATTGAGATGTGTGGCCATGGATAATCCTAATATTTGAAATTAAACTCATAAATATCCTCAAGATAAATAAGCATTAAAGAGGCATGAGAGGCATTAACTAGGCATGGGTGACCCATAATCCTGATATTTTGTGCACTTATGGCTTGATGGATGTCATCCCATAGATGATGTCATTAGGTGATGCATATATTTAAAATCAATTTATAATAATGAGATATTCAAAAATATCTATGGAATTCTTACTTAAGATATTAAATTGGATTAATTATCTTAAGTTTAATTAATTTTAGTGCAATTCTTTGGAAATTGGTGTATAATTAATCAAAATAGTCAGAAAGTCATATTATTAGGTCATAATTTGATTAGAGAGGAACTGGAAGGCGATGTTAGATGTATTGGTGTTGTATTCCCATTTAAGATGTTGCCAACACCAAATAAAAAAGGTACGTGATGTGTACTAATAAATTAGAAGAAAAGAGTGATCCAGAGCACTAAATGGCAAAATTATCATTTTGACTCGAAATAATCTAATCAAAGATAGCTAGCCCATAAAATGCATTAACCTATTTAGGGATACTTTGACCTAAACTGGCACCTTTAAGTGACAAGTTTTAACCATTTAAGGTGTTTTATGGATTTTGACCTAAAATGTGCATTTGAGTGTAATTCAAGTAAGATTGACAATTTCAACACAAATGGTGTTAGGAATTAGATGTCTACAATCCCTACCTCCTCCAATGATTTATAGGAATTAATACAGTGAGTAGAGTTGGAGAGGTAAGAAAATCAATATATTTAACCTTATATTCCCTCTCCTACCTCGATTCAACCTTCTCTTTCCCCCAACCTAGCCCAAGTTGCAACACACCATCAAGAGGAAGCTTCTAGGTTTAGAAGTCTAAGTTGGAAGCAAGTGGTAGAGTCATGGGAGAAGCAAGATGGAGAATGCCTAGATTGGAGAATTTAAGGTAAAGAAGAACCTTTGCCTATAAAAGCTCCATCCATTCCTCCCAAAGAACCTCAAACCTTCACATCATGGAGGTGAATCTAAGATTTCATCCAAAATAAGGAAGAAGTGCTTGTTGAGGAGGTTAAGGATCAAATCACATCATAATTTGAGAGATTGATTGGTGAGTAAAAGGAGAAGAATGAGAAAGCATTTAAAAACTTTTATTTTCCCCCTTTTTAATACACCTTAGATAAGCCCATTTCTGTCAAAATCCCAAGCTTCAAGAGTGTATATTCAATACCAAAGTTTAATCATGAGCATGAGTAACCCATCTTTGAAAAAGAACCAATTATATGGAGGGTAGATGAAGAGTTTACAGGTAAAGAAGAGGACTTTTCAAGTGATTATGATGAAGAGATCACCATTGGTAGCCCTCTTCACAAATGAAAGGTAAATTAGTATTTTGGGCAAGTTCTTGATGAGGAGGTTAAAGAAGTGGCATCAGTTGTAGCTAGTGAATTTTTAGAAGATATTTCACAAAAATTCATGCTCCCAAGCCTTGTGGAGCCTCAAAATGAACATGAAAAGGACAATCCCAAAGGTGGGCAAAGTGAAGGCTTGAATGAAATTGTAATGGCCCCTATTGAAAAAGAAAGTTCTAATCATTTGTGACAATAATACCTTAACATTTTCAATGAGTTTGAGACTTTTTGCAGCCCTATGTCTCTTAAATAAGACATTGATAGAGTGGATGCCAAGATTGGAAAACATTATCAAGACCATGCTCAAGAAGATCCTAGTCAAATCATACCCTAAAGAGGCCATGAAGAAGCTTGGAGACATAATTTGCATAATCTTGAAGGACTTGAATAGCTTGAAATGGTTGTCAATAAAGATGACATTCTTCAAAATGTCATGAAGGACTAAGAGCAATGTCTTAGGGTTCCAGTAGGGGTTAAGGTGGTAGTTGTCCGCAAAAATTAGAATGTGATTACTCTTGAAGTCATGTTCAAGGTTGGAGAGCAACATGAGGCGAGCACAGAAACATAAGAAGAATATGTCTACATTGGATACATGTTTACTCCATCAAATCTAATGGATGTTTTGGGTCTAATTGCTAGTAAAGAAGGCCATGAACATGCCAATATCTCAAGAGAAAGTATATCTCTCACGTCACAAGCAAGTTTTAAATGGACTTTATGTATCAAAGGCCAATTTCATCATGTGTAGTCAAGAATATTTTGAAATTTTTCCTTTTGATCTAGATGGAGTAAGCCTTTCAGGTCTTGTGCATCATAGGTTAATATTTTTGCTTTTTCCAAGTGCCTCTTGCACATTATTTGTATAATTTTTTTAAATCTTACCTTTCATATAATTTCTTATTAGCATAGTGTGTAAGGATAAACATCAATTGTAGGAATATCCAAGCCCTCACATGAGGTGTCAATAAGGCTAATCAATGTGTAAGGGTAGTTATGCACTTATAACTCATTAATCAAGAAGAAATGGTAGTTTCAAGGGAGAAGTATGATGTGTCATTCCTACACCACTTTGTGAAGGCCATCATCAAAACAAGGCAACACATGTTGAGGGGAAATGTTAGACTATTCTCTCATCTTCCACTTGGCATTGTAACTGATTTGTGATGAATGACACTTGTCACAGAATCTCTCTCAACATCCCTTCTCTCTCTCCTCTCTCATTTCTCTTATAT
The DNA here is from genome assembly GCA_037957365.1 of Torreya grandis. NCBI lineage: Eukaryota > Viridiplantae > Streptophyta > Pinopsida > Cupressales > Taxaceae > Torreya > Torreya grandis. Next base: position 4,530,015 of record JARHVA010000737.1, on the reverse strand, counting down.
GTACTACCATATTTAGCATTGTATAGATCCTTCCACCTGAGTATGGTGAGGACCTTCTCTTTTTGTAAGCCATTGAAGCAATAGGCAACTAATTTTTGCCTTCTCTTATGATTGTATTTTAGTGTGTATTTAATGGTAGCTGATATTATCAAGTGTTGATTAAGTTCTCCTTGGTATGTTGTCTTATCTCCTCAACTTCATGTAGTTTAAAGTCTCTCTTGTAGGTCATATGGTGTGTTTCAATTAGTTTTGCATAGGTTAAGGAGTGGAATACATTCATTAGTGTCTCATTATATACCTCTTGATAATCCCTCTCACCATAAGCATAATCTACAACCTCCATATTGAAATACAGATGTAAGAGGATTAGATTAGGAGTAGTGTGGTTTCAAGTGAGTCCTATAGTTCATTATCCACCAACAAATGAGTGGCAGTTGTCATGAAATTTGGTGCATCACCTCCCATTTACTTTTTTTTCAATTACCTCTCTCCCTTTCCCTTGTAATCATAGATTTAGTAGTAGTTTTAGGTGATACATCAAGGGAACTAGCCCTAATCTAGAGATTCACCTCAACTATTAAGTCACCCATATCCTATAGGTGTCTCCATGCTATCATATAAATGATGAAGGCTTGAAAAACCTCCTAAAGGGTGAAATTTAGAGTGATAACAAGATCTACCCATCCATTCAAACATAAGGGAAAAATATACAAGGGTGGCAGGGGATTCCCCATCGATTTTATGGAATATAGTTCGGTGTGCATTCTCTTTGAATGCATCACCAAATGGTTTTGGTAGACAACCAAAAGTGCAAAGCAGGTAACCAAAGGTGTTGTGGACATTGTGTATCACATGATAGACATGCACAAGGATTTTGATTATCCCAATTTTTTGACTTTAAAATGATAGCAAACATTGAGAAGGTTCTCGCTGACACATTGTAGTCATTCCAATATCAATTATTAGTCTTACTCTTCTATTTTACATAATAGAAGTCACTAGAGGGACCAGTTAATACAATTGAAATTTTTTGGCCTACTACTGCGTTCACCAACATTTCTTGGACTAAGATTGACATATACTTATGAATTTTCAAGAAATGTCGATAAAATTGTTTGGAAGATGTGAAAAGAATATCATTTTATTGTGGATTTATTTGAGTTGCAAGTCATACTCTCTTTTATTTTTTTGAATTTATTAGGTTGTAGTAATGGGGATGCTCTTAAAATTTACTAATGTCGTCTCTTTTCTAGGAGTAGCATCATTTATATTGCCTTTCAACATTAGTGTCTGATTACATATTCATAGCTAACTAAATATCCAATTTTTCTAAATTGGGTATGTTATCTCTGCTATTTAATTTTATATTTACTTTGAATATTCATTGTGATCTATAGGTATATTATATTATGTTCTCCATAATTTTTTAAATAATTGTTTCATATTCCACTATTTATTTTGTATGGGAAACTCTTGTATGTTGCATTTTTTTTCCTATTAATTAGCTTCTTTGATTTATAGATAATGGTATAAGCATGTTATATATATATATATATATATATATATATATATATATATATATATATATATATGTATGTATGTATGTATGTATGTATGTATGTATGTATGTATGTATGTATGTATGTACACTTTATTTGATATTAATATATTGAGCATATTCTCATTGTTCAATGTGGTTATACTGCTTTGTAGATAAATATGAACCAAAAGATGTAAGTAGTGTCTGCAAATTTTTTCCAAGATAATATTATATATATATATATATATATATATATATATATATATATATATATATATATATATATATATATATATATATATATATATATAATATTATCTTGGAAAAAATTTGCAGACACTACTTACATCTTTTGGTTCATGTTATATATATATGTACACTTTATTTGATATTAATGTATTGAGCATATTCTCATTGTTCAATGTGGTTATACTGCTTTGTAGATAAATATGAACCAAAAGATGTAAGTAGTGTCTGCAAATTTTTTCCAAGATAATATTATATATATATATATAATATTTTGACAGTTGTAAAATAATTTGGAAATTGGTATATACTTATGATTTTTTAGGAAATATTGATAGAACTCGATTTAGAAGTTGTGAAAAGAATAACATTTCATTACGGATTTGAGTTGTAGAGTATACTCTCTTTTATTTCTGGTGAATTTATCAGGTTTAGTAATGGGGATGCTCTTATAATTTTACTAATATCATAGCTTTTTCAAGAGTATTGTCATTTATGTTGCCTTTCGACATTAGCATTGAACTACATATTTACAGCTAACCAAATACCCAAATTTTCTAAATCAGGTATGTTGTTTGTGCGATTTAGTTTATATTTACTCTACACAATATTTTATATTTTTAATTTATTATTTTTTGTTTTGTTGAATTTTATTAAAATAGATATATTATATATTATAATATGTAAATATATATTTCATGATCTAATATAATATTAAAAAAAATATGTAATTGAAAATAATATTAAAATATAAGGTATATAATATGATTCGAAATTAAATTACACATTATATAATATAATAAACAACACTTATCTAAAATATATATTAAATAATCTAGTGGATTAGGCTTTGAAACATGTGTTGTGTAATTTGAGCAAATGTCTTATTTAGGTATGCAGTGGTTCTCAATATGCAAACATGCATACATGACTGAGTTTCCAAGGCATTTTACTTGAACAATGAAGTTGTGTTTATTTATTTGCAATGTTAATATTTATTCGATATATTATTTATTTTGCATATGCAAGAGTTAATGAAAATGCATATAGAAATAAGTATTAGAATTGCATTCATTGAATGCATTGGCTAAAGTATGAAAATTGTCATTGTAACATTTTTTCTACTTTAAGTACTCTTTTTTTATTATTATTGTCTTTTTTTTCAATAAAAAAAAGTTTTAGCTGCTAGTTTAGAGAGAAGAATTTCTCTTCATGATGTTGTCCAAAATCCTAAATTTGTCTCTATGAATTTTTTGTTAGCCAACATTTTCTTCACAGTTACTGTGAGACACATTTTATACCTTATGTAAAAATTGGATATAAACTTTTAACAAATATGGCTCTCAGAGCAGTTGAAGGCCTAGTTGAACAAGAAAATACAAAGGGAGAAGAAGATACATAGTTGGATATTGTTTTTGATATTAGACACTATGCATTAGAATGTAATGAAATAGGCGTTGTTCAATTCTAAATAATTTTGACTACATTGAATAACGAAATAGACTGTGCAGAATGTGGTCAAAGAATACTTGAACAATAACTGTTAATATAGAGATTGTAAAAAATAAAATGGAATAGTATTTAAAAAATAAGAGGCATCCCTATATATATATATATATGTGTGTGTGTGTGTGGTCAATGATTGGATTAGGTAAAAAGAGCTTTTTAAAATGCCTAGGAAAAAATAAATAAAAGAAAGGAAAAAGAAATTTTGCATTTATACTATTTTAAGCCAAAAATAAATTATGAAAAAAAAAAGTTAATGAAAAAAATTACAATATCCAAATGTGCTATTGACAACTAGATACAAAGGTGATCCATACAAAGATCCAAAAACAAATGATTGGCCAAAAAATTACTAACTATTATCATTTGATCAATCCAAATTAAACAAGGGAAAAAAGACAAATTGATCCAATATAATAATATACATCAAAAAAATTCACTAGAATGAAAGATAATAAACCCATGACTAAGAAATCAAAGTCCATTTATCAAATTATATAGCAAAAAAAATAACAGATCAAATTCTCCTCTCTGACATTGCTTGCACCATTAGGACAACTACTAGTATAGATGCTATAACATGATAAGAGAGGTAAGACAACAAAATAAGGAGGTGAAAAGGTTTAAAGAGATTTTAATTATTTATGATGACCTTCAATGATTTAACAAATCATACACGAGCTTCCTTGAATAAGCATACATTGAGCAGGGCACATGTCCTTTTCACAGTTCAAAAGAAGATATCTTAACCAACAATTCAATTCTACCTAGTTTTCTTATATGTCCTATTTAATCCAATAATTTTAAATGTCCCTAGTAGTAATGGGTCCCTATCTTTGACATTCATTACTGCTTATAAATGGTTTTCATTGGTTTTTAATATAGTGGCCCCTTTGTGATTTCTTTGTTCCACAAAAGGGTACTCTTACCATATACCTTTTAAAGTAAATTCAAAAAGTAGACTTATTATAATCATGAGACATTATAATCATCTCTAATGCCATGCATAGTATTTATATGTTTAATTATGTTAGAGGTATTATATTGGTAAGGCCATTGCATAGATTTGTCTTAGAATTTTTTAATACCTTCTTTGCAAATTAATCAATGTCGTACGTATAATCTATTTTCTTAAATTTTGTAGCCTAATCATAAAATGACATGTGTACATGGAACATCCCATTGCCACATGTACATGGAGCATCCCCTATGGGAATCATAATGTGGGTTGCATGCTTAATGTTATGCATTACGCCTTTTACATTTATATTTATTACACAATCGAATCCATCCATCTCATTCTCTACGATGCTCTTTCTACAAAAATCATGAGTACCCACATTATTAAACATAATGTTGAGTCATCCTTATTTTTCCATGGCCAGATCGACTATTGTGATCATGTTTTTCTCTTTGACCTCATATGACAGTGAATATATGTTGCCTATGGTGAAGAAAATGAGAAGAAATCACTTGTTGTATATGTCACCACTGATATTCTTAGGATGAATCTCCATTTTTCCTTTGAATAACACCCATATGTCATGCCTTTGATTATGAGGAGCCACAGATGCAAAGCCCAACATAGCATGAATGGATTCAAGAGACACATAAAGATGAATCTACATATGTTCCACATCCTAACATGGGTTTTTTCCCTGACATACCTAAATTTTTGCATCATTTCATTTATAAAAAGTTTTATTAAGTAATAATAAATATAATATTATTATAATATAATCTAATATTATATTAAAATATTAATATAATCTATAACATAATATATTGATATATTATATTATATTATTATTATTAATGTATATATTATAGTATTATTTTACACACACACACCATCCTAACATGGGTTTTTTCCTTGACATGCTTAAATTTTTGCATCATTTCATTTATAAAAAGTTTTATTAAGTAATAATAAATATAATATTATTATAATATTATATTATATTATATTATAATATTAATATAATCTATAATATAATATATCAATAATGTTAATATATTATATTATATTATTATTAATGTATATATTATAGTATTATTTTACACACAGAGAGAGAGAGAGAGAGAGAGATATGTGTGTGTGTGTGTACATATATACATATATACATACATACATACATATGTATGTATGTATGTATATGAGTAATAGATGAAGAAGGGTTGAAGGTGTTGGTTTAAGATATGTATTATTCTATTTATTTATTAAATGGATTATCCCTACACATTTAGCTTCATCGTAATTTGGTGTAATAAAGAGGTCAAGTGGGTTAGAGGGTTAGTTTTACTTGGATTTCAACTGAGTGCCACTGTTATTTCTCCTATGAGTTCCACAATAAGTTATACTTAGTCCCATGGTGAGTTCCCATGTGAGTTCACTCCCCCTACTCCTAGATATTCTTCTTCACTAGGCTATTGTAATTAATCAGGTAATTATTGCACATCTTCTTGCATATTTTTGAATACAAGCAAGGTCATTATTATAGAATTATCATGTGCTTACTCTACTAGAAGATCACCTATTGGGAAATTTTGACATGGTATTAGAGCTCTAGGTTCTAGTAATGATCACTATTTTTTTCTTCTACTATAATAGTTTGAAAACTTTGAGTAGATATCATTGTTTGTGTTCTCATGAATTACTAAGAGGAGAATTTAGAAAATATGTGTGTTCATATGTTGTCTTATTCTCTTATTATCATTTGCATTAACATTTACATCTATATTGTTTGTATTGGTTTTGCATGTATTTTATTGGCTATATAAGTTTTATTGCAGATTTTTAAGATCATCTTCATGGATGTCAAGATCACACATATCCATTATTTGCATTTGCATGTAATGTTTTTCATGAAAATTTGAAAGGCTTGTTGGAGTGGATTATTCCATGATGACTAAGAGGTTTTATGCCTTGCTTTATGTTGATTCATCCCAACCACACACACAGTTCATGGTCTTTAAAAACCTTCTCTATGCCATTGGAGCCTCAAATTCCACCATTGGTGGTGCTCTTTATTTGTAGGCTTGGTCACAGCCTCTTGTTTTGATTTAGATTCTTTAATCTGGTCTCTATGCCGTATGCATTCACTCAACCATATAGTCTCTACATTATATGCATTCAAACAATGATCCTAGTTTCTACCTAGTAGTCAAAGGGTTTTTCCTAGGCATCAATCATGCAGTTATTGTAGCAAGCTCGATCTAAGATACCTTAGAATAAGGATCCATAGAGGTATCCATCCTCCATCGAGACCCACAAACTTCATCATCAACTATTACTCTATTGTCAACATACCTGGGCACCAATTTTAGTGTCTAAAATGTCATCATTTTTGTCTAGAGCATCACCTTTGACTATTGGAACTAAATTCAATAAAATAAAGACCTAGGTGCCAATTTATTATTGTCAAATCATCTAGACTTATATGTCATTCAATAAAAATAGACCTATTTACTAGTTTGGCATCCTCCCTACATGTTCAGTGCTTCATTTTTAGGTGTGTGCTTCTATTTGGGGTGCCCATTTCACTGAATTCTTATGTGCTCACTTTAAGAGACATGGAAAAATGCAACAAAGGTGAAGAGGGGGTGAGGTAAAAAAAAATCCTTATTGTGGCATCTCATAGCATTGATATGTATTGATTGATAACCTATTGTAATCTCCCTCCTGGGTTTCTTCTTCTCCATAATGATGCCCATCTCTTTCTTCTCCTTACTAAAAGTTAAAAACCTTTAAAATGTGCCCTAAAATATTTTTGGAACACGTTATTTTTAAATAGTTATTTTTCATTTCTAAAGTCAATACAAAATTAAAAACATGTTTTAATATTTATAAAATATCCTTCATGTTTTAATTAAAACACCTTCGATATAAACCTTTTATAGGAAAGTGCACATAGGGGTGTATGGACAAGTTTTTTTACTTTAGTTTGATTGAGGAGGACCACATTTGGTGTTTAAACCCTTTGAGCATTGTATTTTTTAGTGCAAAATTCATTTAATATGCCATTAATGATAAAACATTGATTACGTAATAACTTTTGATCAGTAACTTGAAATTGAGCACCATCTTTTACAAAAATACATGCTTTTTAATTTCCCACCCATTGGTTTTATTATTATTATAAAATTCCCTAAAGTTATAAAATGTCATATTTTTGGGGTTACATGTGTTATAAGGCCATATTATTTTCTATAATGTATCTCGTGCATTGATTTCTCACAAGTGGATGTATTTTTGGTTGTGCTCGACATTCCTTTTCTTAGCATGCACTATTTGTATTGATTATTGCACTAGTTGCTCACTTAGATGCATTCTCAATTGTATCCAATGTCCCATTCATAAGCATGTAGTATTCTAAAATCATTACAGAGTATCTTGTGCTATCTTGCACTTCATTAGTGTCTTATCTTAGTCATGAAGAATCCATTTGAGATATTTTAGAGGAGGAAGCTGAGTCTACACCAGTGATCCTTCTTGGGAAGGCCAATTATGCTTCATGGCATGTATACATAGAATGTTCACTCTTGGATTAAGAACTTATTTAACTCTTTTATGGATAGATTCTTATTCCTATAAACATAGGTCAATACAATGACTAGGTAAACTCTTGTGGCATGCCCTATGGTCACTTGTTATTGCATATTTTATGGGATCTACACCACCATGTGGATCACACAGTGTGTTCCTCCATCATTTGGTGCACACTTCAAATTATTTTTGGGGATCATATTATGACCTACATCAAACCTCCTCCTCCTCTTCCTATAATCTCTTCAGAGACTATTGTACTTTCTCCTCCTACTTCTATTTCTTGTGATGACACATCCATGATGGATAGTGATCTTCTTTCTATTGAGCCCCCACTATAGGATGAGATTTTACAGACCTTAGTTGTCTCATTACAAATTCTACATTTATTCATGTGTAGATTTTTTCTCTTTTAGAGCCTTCACAGACTTAAATTTTGGAGGACTTTACTGATTTAAGTGAGAGCATACACATTGAGAGTATCAATTATTCATATGTTTTTGTAGACACTCATCTTCTAGATCTGAGTGCTTCATTTACATACCAGTCTTCAATTTTAACAGTTATTGAGACTTGCTCTCTTCTTCCCATGGGCATTCCTTTAACAAATGTTCCATGCCACTCTTCTTATATGTATGTAATAAGGGTACTTATAAACCCTCTTATTTGTTAGGAATGAGAAATAAGACCATTCTAAGCCCATGAATCTAAAGCATTCATAACAAAAACATCACAAGAAGGTTGCAAATATGATATGCAAACAAAAGGCAAATCATCTATTATTCAGAATAAGACATGTAAGTACAAAGGAGAACCCTTGCATAAGTAGGCAAGGCAAAATAAGAAACTAGCCTAACTAAGCAATGTGGTATAAATCCTCACATAGGGTAAAACTAGGAAAAGACAAAAAACCTAACCTAGTAAATGAGAAATATAGTCTAACACCCCCCTCAAGTGAAGCTAGGGGATAACAATAGCCAAAAATAAAGTGACATGTCCATAATATTAGTCCCAGTAACAAGGCTTGATGAGGTACTTATGTAAAATATATCCATGAAATAAATAAATAAGATGTCCTTATGAACACCCCCAAGGACAACTTTTGAAACCCCAAGCATGCCATGTAACTCAAAAAAATGAGGTGATACAAAAAGATTCATGAAGATGTCAACAATTTGTTGTTGATTCAAAATGTACTCCAAACACATAACTCCATTCTAAATGTGTTGATGAATTACATGCATGTGTATCTCAATGTGCTTCATCTACTAGTGCTAAAGTGGTTTATGAGATATATGAATTACACTATAGTTATCACACCAAAGTATAGTGGGCGAATCTTGTGTGAAACCAAACTCTATCAATAAATGATGAGGCCAAATAACTTGCTAACTTATTGTAATTATTTCCCTATAATCAGCCTCTATAGATGAAAGTACAATAACATGTTGCTTTATATATGCCCAAGCAACTGGAGAAGAACCAAGATAAAAGATGTACCTAGAAGTGAAATGTCTATCATCAATAGAACATATCCAATCTGAATCAGTCTACCTAGCCAACTAAGTAAAACCCTTGGTGTAGTGTAATAAAAAATGGGTAGTGCCTCACATATATCATAAAATCCTCTTAGCGGCATACCAATAACTGTCACAAGGAACATGTGCAAACCTAGATATAATCCAAATTGTAAATGAAAATTTGGGGAGAGTATGAGTTAAATACATAAAAATCCTAACCATTTACCTATATAATATAAGATCATAAAGAGGAATAGTGTAGGTAAAAGTGAGAGTGACTTAAGATTGAAAAGGAGAGGGACTTGGCTTGTAATCAGCCATGCCAAAATGTTGAAGAAGATTAAGGGTGTACTTTTATTGACTTAAATGAATCCCTAAATTTGATTGATAAATCTATAAACCAAAGAAGAATCTCAAAAGATTGAGATAATATCAAATTGCATTGAAAATGACTATTAAATACCCTGAATTTGAGAAGAGGAACTATCTATGAGAAGCATATCATCAACATACATGATCAATATAACAATGTCCTCCCCAACATACTAGATATAAAATATGGGATCAGAACGATAGTGAACAAAGCCAGTAGAGGGAAGAAAAGAATTCATTCTTCTCATACCAAACCTGAGGGGCTTGTTTGAGATCATAAAGAGACATGTTAAGTCAATAAACAAGAGAATAATCATGACCAAACCCATCAAGCTACTCCATACAAATTTTTTATTTCAAATATCCATATAGGAAGGAACTCTTAACATCCATATAATACACTGGCCAATCCTATGTACAGTAAGAGAAAGTATAAGACAAACAAAATCCATCTTGGCATTGGGTGCAAAAATATCAGAGTAGTTAATACCTTCAACCTCTGAGAAACCCTTTGCAATAAGAGGTGCCTTATACTTGTCAATGGACCCATCAATTGCATACTTGGTGTGGTATACCCACTTGTACCTAACCAAATTTAATCCCTTAAGAAGAGAGACCAAATCCCAAGTATGATTATTCATCAAATAAGAATACTCATCTATCATCACATCATCCCACTCCTATATTCCATGAGCTTGTGAAAAATATTGTGGATCCCCAAAGAATGTCTGACACAAAAGTCCACTACTTGTAGAATGTGCATGATGATGTCTAGTGGGTGGAATATCCTATAGAAAAGGTGTTTCCTCAGAATTATAGTGTGATCCCACATAGGCATAGTGATAACATCAATGGGAGTAAGATCCTTGACATCCATAACCTCCTTAGGGACCTCCTGAACTGGCTCTTCAAATAATAAATCCTCAAAAGGAGGTGAGAAATCAATAAAAGAAGAAGAAGAAGAAGGCATGGAAGAAGATGAAGAGTCATGAGAAGTCAAATGCTCATCAAATAGTACATGTGTTCTAAAAATAACATCATGAGTATCAGGATCCAAAAGATGATAAGCTTTCATGTCCTCACATTACCCTAAAAAGATCAAGGGTTTGTTCTTCTTATCCAATGCTTTCCTTTTCTTATTTGGTGAAAATTCCCAAGTATGGATCCTAAAGACTCTAAACAATGAGACATCAGGTTTGGTTCCAAACCAAACCTCCTTTGGAGTCAAATGCTCAAGTGTTCTATGTGGTGTGAGATTTTGAATGTAATTTGCACAATTACCTACTTTTTCTTAATAAATAGAAGGTAAATTTTGTAATGCATCATGTAGTTAGCCATCTCCTTCAAAGTTCAGTTATTCTCTTCTACTAGGCCATTCTATTTTGGAGTATGTAGAATAGAATGATGGTGAACAATACCATGAGCTACCAAAAAATTAGAGAAATCTCTACTGAAGTACTCCCCCTGTTATCAGTATGAAGTTTCTTAATGTAACCAGAATATTATTTCTCGACCAAAGCCTTAAATAATTTTAAGTGTGAAAAAACATCACTTTTGTACTTGAGAAAATAAACCCAATTACACCTCAAGAAATTATTAATAAAAGTAAGTGCATACTTAGCTCTATTAAAAGGAGTAGGAAAGACCATTAAATCACTGTGCACAAGCTCAAGTGGTGAAGAAGCTCTCTTGGACATACCATTAGGAAACAAATCTTGGTGTTATTTCCATAATGCACAGCTAGGGAAAACTCCATCAAGACATGAAATTATAAGAAGACCATTTACCACACTATGAGTGTTCAACTCCTTTAAGTATCTATAATTAAGATATCAAAATCTCTCATACCAAATTTTACCCTTATAATATATATGAAATACCAAACATGTCCCTATGGGAGGAGTTTCATCAAAACCCTCAAATTAATATAGTCGAGAACTATGATTAATAACTCCCTCTGTTATGAGTGTAGGAGGCTCTATCAATGCTCTAACTTTAGCCCCTTGTGGTGTGAAAGTCACTATCTTACCCTGATCAGAATGGCAAATCTAATAAATAGAAAGAAAATTTGTAGTGATGTCAGGGACATATAGTGCATCATTGATGCGACCAATATTAAGATGTATATCACCATTTCCCTTTAAAAAAATAAAGGAAGACTCTCCAACCTCAATATTGGAAGTAGAACTCAAACTAAGAGATACAAAAGACTCCTTGGAAGAAGTCATGTGGTGAGAAGCACCAAAATATATGACCCAATTATCTAAAATAGGTAACTAAGATCTCCCAACAACATTAAGTTTTTTTCCATGTTTATTGGGTAGGGTGGAGATAGAAATCTTGTCTTTTTGAATTGCATCCTCCAAGGCTTGCATTCTCTTAAAACACCTAGATTTTTCATACCCAATCCCCCCACAAAAAGAGCATGAAAGGCTAGACTTATTCTTGGATTTGAAAGATGACTTGGGTTTAGAGTTATTACATTTAGGGGCATTTTGAGATGGAGGAGGAGTGTTTTTGGATTTACTCTTTGATTTTCCTTTGCTCTTAGGATTAGATGCTAATGTTTTTTGAGAGGTGGAATACTCAAGGTGAGACAATTTGGATTCTTCCCTGGTAAGTCTTTCATAAAACAACTCAAAATTAAGAATTTGAAATGTGGCACCTAAGGCATTCGTGATATAGAAAAAGGTAGAAGTAAAGATTTGGAAATGACCCTTCAACTTGAATAGAATCAAGTACACACACTCTTCATCTTTCTTATCTCGTGTACTCCCCTTCAATTGTATCAACAAGTTCTTAAACTTAGTGAGATAGTCTATAATAGAGGGAAAATATTTAGGATTGAGTGAAGTAAACTCCCATTTAAACTACATGACTCTCATATGATCTAATTTCCCAAATAAACCTTTTAGTTTAGCTCACATTTTAAATGGAGTGTCACACCCATCCAAATGAAACAACAAACTATCACTCACATAAGTCCATATCAAACCCATACACTCATAAAATTTACATTGGTGCTAAATTTTTTCATATTCTATTATAAACTGTGGTTGAGTTTCATTCATTAGGGACCATAATCCTTTGCATTTAATGATTGTTTCCATTCTAGGTCTCCATGTATGGTAATTATGTGTAGTCAAAGGCTCACATTAATCAAAATCAGAAGTAGAAGCCATACTAGTGAATCACTAAAGAGCAGAAAGATTGCAAAAAGGTACACAAATTAGCACTGAGACAACCCCCCAAAAGATTTTTAGTAAGACCCCGCCACCCCCTGCCCCCTTCAAATTCAACACTTTATAAAAGTAGTGAGATTTAAAAATAGATGACATCAATGGACAGAGAATAGAAAACCATACACTTTTTAAAAAAAAAACTCGATTTCAAGTTATAGTTCAAAAGATATAGGCTTTAAAGTTCTCGTAAATGGGTCAAAAATAATAAAATTTACACTACAAGCTAATTTATGTGACCAAATTAGAATAAACCTAGCCTTCTAATCACTCGTTGTGTTACATCTTGATTTCACCTAAGTATTATAACCTTTGAATTCATGGATTATTATGGTTATCATTTGATTGTTATTGCTTTGATTGAGCTCTATGACATATATTGGCTATGGGAGAGTGATATGATTATTAGTTTACATCATGGATTAATTATGTGATAGTTGTAATTTATTATAATGTACATTATAGATGTATATTTGTTAATTATGTATCATTAGTGTGATATATATAGTGACTCAAACTAACTACCTACATGTTTCAAGGTGGATGCAAAATTGATTCTTCTCTCAAAACATGATGGAAGGAGAGCATCATTAAAGAGGATGGAGTAGATGGGATGATTGGAGGATGACAGAGGAATTGTTAGTAAACCAACACACACACACACACACACACACACACACACACACACACACACACACACACACACAATAATAGAGTAACTTGTTTAACTCTTTGTTTGATTTAGATAGTGAGTGTGTATATATTTCTATTTTAATCATGTTTTGGTTGATGCTTATGATGATCTAATTGTGTGATCTCATGTATGATTTTAGTGCATAGATTTACTCATACAATGTTGTTTTATGGTCATGTTTTTTAAGTTTACATGAAGCAGGTTGTCTAACACAGTGACATGTTTAAATGATATTCGGTAAATATCATTGTCTTGGTTTGATATCTTTTTGTATAAGAGTTTTAATAATTATGTTAACTATAGAAAACATGATATATTAGAGTTTTTTGGCTATGACTCGAGTGGTAATTATTTAAATAATTATTTTGTTATGAATATAATTTTTAATTGATTTGTTTTTTCTTTTATAGAGATAATTATCGATTACATTTAAATTAAGGAAATTTAAATATAATAATAATGTTAACTATAGAGCTAGTCCAATGCATGTATTACTTGAGAATTAAAGGTCTAAAATTATCATTTTATTGTGACTTAAGTGAATCAACTTAGTGAGTGTAGAGTAAATTTTTACTCTACGTTGCATTCAAATTTTTAGTCGCGCACTGCAGTTTTGGTTCCTGCATACCTTGGTCATGGCGGCAGAGTTTTGGAGCAGAGCACGGGTTTGTTTTTTTTTATTATCAAAGTGCAGCAGAAGCTACCAAGTGGCGTAGTCCAAGCACGAGTTCTCTTTCCCCTTTTTGTTTCCTTCATTTCATTTTTGCCTAAGTGTTGAATTCGAGCGGAAACCGCCAAGTGTCGCTTTCCAAAACACAGAGCCGGCCAACTGGCGTCGTCCGAGACACTTTTCATAATTTTTAGGAGGGCCGTGAAATGTGCCACATATCCAATAGCAGCTAAGTGGAGTGTACCACATGTCGGCATCTGAGAGATAGTCGGTTCAATGCCTAGGTTCAATGCCTTGGTTCAACATTTTTGGTTCAATACCTCGGATAATGTGTAAATGGCACATAGTGTTGAACTGTTGAACCATTGAACCATTTTGGTTCATCGGGCAGTTTAAGGGAGTGTCCCAAAAACCAAAGGGGTCAAGTACCTTTCTGAAAGGCAAAAAGGTGTTATTCAATTTGTTTAAGTGCTAAAGAGCAGCAGAGGTCGCCAAGTGTCACTTTTCGATCCCCTTTCTACTCCATTCCTAAAGGAAGCGGAAGATGCCACATACCCCTAGAAGGAGAAGCGGAAGATGCCACGTATCTTCTCGAGAATAGTAGAAGCCACCACATGTCAACTTCTGAGAGATCATCTTCAAGCTTCATTGCCAAATAAAGATTGTGGTGGGTCCCGGGTTTTATTTCAAGGGTCTGCGGAAGCTACCAAGTGTCACCATCCATGGGAGCCTAGTATATGCCCCAAATAATTCTACAGCATAGCTAAAGAGAAGCGAAGAGAGCCGCGTATCCTCGATAAATTAAGTGGAAAGTGCCAAGTGTCATTTTCTGGTGCCTTCTAAGCAATAAGGAGAATTTCAAGAAATTGACTAAGTATCCTCTTCCGTTTCAACAGAACAAAATATTCTGTGTATCTGTTGCCACAAAGTGATATGGAGGGGAACTCGGTGGGAGTTATTTTTGGTAGATGGAACAGTTCACCGAGTAGATTTTTGGGGCCTACAAACATTAAAAGGGCCGTCTGTTTGTCCCCTATAGGCGGAGGTAGAATGGACAGTTAAGCAGCTAAGCAGGTGATGGAATGAGAAATTCAGGCGCAGAAGGAGTAACTAGACATGAATCGACATGCCGCAGTCAGGGCAATTGCCCCGCTCTAGCATGGCCCTTCCTGATAAGACTAGGATACATCCAAGGCATTGAAAGTGCCATCTATTTGTCCCCTATGAGT
The DNA here is from genome assembly GCA_037957365.1 of Torreya grandis. Lineage (NCBI taxonomy): Eukaryota > Viridiplantae > Streptophyta > Pinopsida > Cupressales > Taxaceae > Torreya > Torreya grandis. The sequence continues at coordinate 4,514,453 of JARHVA010000737.1, read as the reverse complement.
TAAGGGTAGAGTAGAATTGTGTGGGAAAATGGATGATGGAATGAGACATCTAAGGCTATAAAAGGAGAGATATCGATTGTAAAAGGGAAATTCTATAGTTTAGACTTTCTAGAGTTTTGACTAAGTAATATCATTTGCTTTTGTCTCATTTTCTAGAGTTGTAGAGTTGATGTAACTGTGCATGTTTATGTGCCTTTTATGTGGCTTAAATAATTAAGAAGATTTAACTCTATGCCTTGGTTGATATTATCTGTGTCATTTGCAAAATTAGTCTAAACTGTGGATTTTATAGAGTTGTGATTAGGAATGTCATTTGTTTTTGTCTCATTTTCTTGAGTCAGAAGTTCTACATAATTGTATGTGTTTTTGCGCCTCTTATGTGATTGGAAGATTCTTATAAGAAGATTGAACCCTATGCCTTTGTTGACATTTTTTGTATCTCAACAAAAGAAGCCTCTGTTGTGAGCCTTTGTTTCTATTGTTTTCATCTTTTACATTGATCATGCACTTGTTTGCTCTTAAATGTAAATGAACCCTATAGATAGTCTCATTGTGCTCAAGGTTAGGATCAGATCACACTCAGGCACATCACCATAGTTAGGTTTCATTTCCTGCATTTTTATTTCTATTTAATTTCCTATCCCTTTTCCCCTAACACTTGATACATAAAAGAAGAGACCAGCTTCTCTAAAATCTGGAGGTTGTTTCAAGCCGTAATATCTCACAGCTTGAAACTTCCCATTGTTGTTGATTAGAATCAAGCGCAATTTTAAGCATTCAACAGTGAGTAATTTGGCTTTGATCACAAAGTATTAACATGCAAGATTTATAATAATAAATAAAGCTCCAACTAAGTTGATGGAAAACTAAATGGTAAAGGGGTAGTTTTATGTTGGATGGCATTTTTAAGAAGAGGAAATTATAATAAGAATAGAAGAGAATATGGTGAAGGAGATAGAGGATAATATGTTACAGGAAGAAAGTGGAGAGTACGACAAGGAAAGAAAAGAGAGTACGGTGAGGAAAGAAAGAAAGAGGACAATGATAGAGCATTTTACCAAGTAGGGAGATGCAAATTGATTTTGCATATTTATTGAAATGTTATAGTGATAGTATTATATCAAACCAATTTATGATAAAAATATTGTGTGAATATGTGTATTATATGTATATCATTCTACCGTAATAATATTGTTCATATATTTATCAATCTACAATAATAGCAGCTAGGTAGAATAAATGCATTGACTTTCATAGTATTATAATGACCTAGGAAAAAAAAGAGAACATATATTATACATGATCTATTTTAGGTTATATATAATATATTTCACTATGGTTAAAGTATGGTAAACCTCTGTACCCTATGTATAACTAGGCATTATAGTACATAACTTATAGTTAATCTCCCTATCAACAACTGAAACAAATACATGAGATATGCATGCGTATGTTGATATATATTTTGGTAAAATCTATATATATATATATATATATATATATATATATATATATATATATATATATATATATATATATATATATATATATATATATATATATATATATATATATATATATATATATATATATATATATATATATATATATATATATATATATATAATGGTTAAAAATCCATGTGTATACCTGTATATTGATTTGTATACATGAGAAAAGGAAGTCGTTGCATAGGGTAATCAATCTACACAAATACCTCATAGAAAAGCTAATGTGAGGAGTCCATTTGAAACTTCTTAAAGAGCAAAACATTACTATGATTTATCTAATATAAGATGCATCTTATATATAAATATATACCTATATGTAAAGAAATGTGTGTATATATAATTTTATAGTGTCTCATACTTAATATATATATATAATGGTTAAGAATCCATGTGTATACCTGTATATTGATTTGTATACATGAGAAAAGGAAGTCGTTGCATAGGGTAATCGATCTGCACGAATACCTCATAGAAAAGCTAATGTGAGGAGTCAATTTGAAACTTCTTAAAGAGCAAAACATTACTATGATTTATCTAATATAAGATGCATCTTATATATAAATATATACCTATATGTAAAGAAATTTGTGTATATATAATTGTATAGTGTCTCATACTAAATATACTCATATGTCCAAAACTATAAATAAATGAACAATAGTAGTAATAAGGTGTTCCCCAAGTATATATTCATACTATTTTAGTATGTTAAAGAAATATAATCAGGAAACTTGATAATAGATCTATCATATTGTTTGGCAAGTGTTAAGACTACATTAGGCAATTTGAATACGTCTCTTAAAATTTTATGCATTAATTTTTGCCCAGCTTAATTTAAACAATCATTTTAATATTGTGTCTATATTAAGTAATATCATCCAATTTAAGCAATATATGTATATAGTGGATATAGTTAAATTATTAAGTTATTCCATAATTTAATTCCTAGCTGATTTTAATGAATTGATTTATGAAAATAAATACAAAATATATATATAGAAGAGAAGTGTATATTAGACTAATCCTTTGCAGTACAAATCAAAATATCTAAAATAAACTGTAAGGATATATATTGATCTTGGTGAGGGTTTGGATAAAATACATATTGAGGGTGTATTACTATAGTTTGTTGCATATTAATAAATTAATAAATAATATACTTTAAAAGAGTAGAGGTATAACCAAATCTAGTTAGTTATACTTGTATACAAGGGTGTGTACTTCATATTATAGTGCCATGGTTAGACAAAAACCAATTTGTAGATACTCGCATAATAAGACCTTATATATGTGTGCATACAAACCTTGGAAGTATAATACTAGGATGGAATATTACATGTGTCATGTAAACTGAGATTTTATTTATTATGTCTAGTTGCTTACAAACAAGATTATGTTTCCATTAACTTACTCAATTAGGACTTCATGGAAAACATCTCTTGATGTTGTGACTATTTCTTTATTTTTGAGTAACTGTGAACTATGATATTATGGATATCATAGAATGTCCTATTTGGGAATTACTTATGATAATAAGATAATTTTAGTTTAGACATATATCTTACTTGAATGGTATAAGCTATGGTGGTTATTCTTGTTATTTATTAATTGTGGTGATTCATTCATATGTCTAATGGACTAAATATATGCATTGTGATTAATTCTATTTTTAGCATGTATGTGTTTACTAGTAAGAGATAGTTTATATAAATCTAAGGTTATATTTATGATAATCCAATCTCGTATTGTTGATTCTATCTAAGTAGTGAGATGGATTTCACTAGCTTACCAGCATCACAATGCCAGAAGAAGATAATCCGATCAAGCGGTGTGTATAAAATTAACTAATCCTAGAGATCATATGTTATTTAAAAACATTGACCAAAGTAATATTAGATATACATTGTCATTTCATATGTCTGATTTATGTATTTGTGTGATATCATATTATAAACATATTTTATTTATAGTACACATCATGTAGTATAAATCTTATAGCACATGGCTACTAACATTTCTCTCTAGATTCTTGCATCGTCATTATCTACTTATCCATGAATGGAGAGTCATTTCCTAATGGGGGATTGTGCGGGAGAATGATGATCTGTGGTTGGTGTGAAAAAGTGCTTAGATGATGTTAGGGTGTGGAGCTAAAAGCTTCACCTTAGGTAAACATGGAGGATTTTTGAGCATGACAGTCACCGGCGTCGGTAGGCCACAATCGACGTCGGTCAGGGGAAGTGCAGAAGGAAACCGGCATCGACAGGGATCTGTCGACGTCGGTCACCTCCAGTCAGGTAGGGACCAATGTTGGTCACCTGTGGCAGTCAAAACTGCTGTTGACAATTAGTCAGTTAAGTGAACGTGTAGTTTGCATGATGAAGACGAGTTCGAAGTCTTGAGCCGCAAGTCTAATTATTATATGCATGAGATCTATATAATAGACTCATGGGCTATATTGTTAAGTGGAGAACTTGTAAAAGAGCTATGTAGAATTTGGAGAGTTCTTCCCATGGTGGAATCAAGTAGGATTCCCCGTGTATGTAAGATTAGGTTTGATATGAAGGGTGTTGTAGGATCATGGAGGAGATCTACATGTGATAAGTAAGATCAGGTTGGTCTACAGGGATGTGTGTATGCGAGGGTCAAAAGGAGATCGACGAGGGAGCAGGATCCAAGGTGACAGCAATACATTAGGAGCAGGATCATGGTTAGATCTACTTGGAGTACCGGTTCGTACTCGATTGTACAGGTGTACAATGAGGTGAACAACAGCTTGTGTTAGCTGTGTGTTGTGACCTATGAGAGAAGATTACTCAGGTGGGAAGATTAGTGGGAGCCATTGAGGAGGAAGCCTCACAGAGGTGGAAGAAGAGTGTGATCTCTTTATTGTAATTTCTTTTGTAATGAGTTGAATACAATTGTGTGTTGCCTCTCATATTCTGTGTGTTTTCTCATTGATAGTTATTTGTTCTTCTGGTTATTTCCGCAATCTTAAGTTGCTTATATAATGGTAATCATGTGTGCTCTTAAATCTGACAAGTTGTGTCAGAGCTTTAGGGAACTTAGGTCCTATCAAATGGTATCAGAGCGAGGTTGGATGTTCTCAAAGTGGGTTTGACTAACAGATGGCCCAGATCTGGTTAGTGGTTTGTTGATTACAGGTTACTCATAGGGGTTGATGTTTGAGTGGGAGTATAGCAATGGCAGAAGAAGGTAAGTTGAGAATGAAGAAAGTTAGGCATAGGATTAACACCACAAGGAGTGTGGTGGGTAGTCTTCAAGTGGGAGCTTGAAGAGGAATACAAGCCAGGATGCAGATTAGACAGAGTACTGGTTTAGGTACAGGTGCAGATGTTTATCTCCAAGTGAGAGATTGTTAGGGTGTGGAGCTAAAAGCTTCACCTTAGGCAAACATGGAGGATTTCTGAGCATGACAATCACCAACATCGGTAGGCCACAACCGACGTCAGTTAGGGGAAGCGCAAAAAGAAATCGGCATCGACAGGGATTGGTCGGCGTCGGTCACCTCCAGTCAGGCAGGGACTGACGTCGGTCGCCTGTGGTGGTCAGAACTATTGTTGATGAATAGTTAGTTAAGTGAACACGTAGTTTGCATGATGAAGACGAGTTTGAAGTCTTGAGTCGCAAGTCTAATTATTGTATGCATGAGATCTATATAATAGACTCATGGGCTATATTGTTAAGTGGAGAACTTGTAGAAGAGCTATGTAGAACTTGGAGAGTTCTTCCCATGGTGGAATCAAGTAGGATTCCCCATGTATGTAAGATCAGGTTTGATATGCAGGGTGTTGCAGGATCATGGAGGAGATCTACATGTGATAAGTAAGATCAGGTTGGTCTGCAGGGATGTGTGTATGTGAGGGTCAAAAGGAGATTGGTAGGGGAGCAAGATCCAAGGTGATAGTAGTACATCAGGAGTAGGATCATGGTTAGATCTACTTGGAGTACCAGTTCGTACTCGATTGTACATGTGTATAATGAGGTGAACAACAGCTTGTGTTAGTTGTGTGTTGTGACCTATGAGAGAAGATTACTCAGGTGGGAAGATTACTGGGAGCCCTTGAGGAGGAAGCCTCACAGAGGTGGAAGAAGAGTGTGATCTCTTTATTTTAATTTCCTTTGTAATGAGTTGAATACAATTGTGTGTTGCCTCTCATATTCTGTGTGTTTTCTCATTGATAGTTATTTGTTCTTCTGGTTATTTCTGCAATCTTAAGTTGCTTATACAATGGTAATCATGTGTGCTCTTAAATCTGACAAGTTGTGTCAGAGCTTTAGGGAACTTAGGTCCTATCAGATGATGCTCTTCCTCTCCACCACAGTACTTACTTGGAGACTACACTTGAGATTAACAAAGATACATGAGTTAGTTTGATGACTCGATCTCCATGGAGCATAGTATCTATTAGTTGTATTTAAGGTGAAATGCATAATGAAAATGTAATTATATTATTTTTTTATACTTAAACAATAGTAGTTATATTATTATACCAGCTATGATTGCATTTTAATGTGATTACTTTCTTTACATTTATGTTATGTTGCATAAAATGCTAGTGATTGGAACTGTTATTGTTACAAGTTTGTGAAAGTCTAATATGCTTGGGTAGTATATTAAAAATCACTAATTAGATTCTCATGGTGTAATCTAGTGAAAGAATAAATGTTGAGTAAATAAATAAAAATTATGGTATTATTCTAAGTAAACCCTTGAGGGGTTGTTGCATGTGTTATCAGAGCCAAGGATTGAACTCTAAGACTTAATGAGTCCTCTAACATTTTTGTATTCTTCTGTTCAAAGAAAGAAGAATGGTGAAAACTAGAGCATCGGTTGAGGGTCATTCAAATGTCAATAATAATAATAACCCTCTAATTGATCTTAATTAATTTATCATTGAACAATGATATCCAGGAATAAGAGGAATGATAAAAAAATATTTGAGAAAATGCAATAATGTTTTATTTTTGTATAATGTAAGAATTAAAAAGATTACAAGAAGTTTGTTAAAGAAAACTAACTCACAGGTAACCAACCTGTCAAGCTTCTATAAACAAAATTAAAATAAAGACTAATTAATCTAAGTTTGGATCATAAACCCAACAAACTCCCCCTTGATATAAAGGGGTATAGAAAGACTGAAGTAATGAACTATGAATCATCCAAGTAGACTTTGTTGTAACTACAAATGGTACACCATGCATCCTAAACTGATCAACACCCTGATTATCCCCACACTGAAGTACAACAAGATCATTATCTATCCAATTACATCAATCCTCACACAGAATCCGTCTAACAAGTGATTACCCTAGTATTGTGTATAGCACATCTCAGATTGATGCCCAATAATCACTAACATTTCCCATATGCCTTTGCTCAATACTAATAATGCTAGAAACTCAATGTTTACTCATACCACAACCACCGATGACTGATCAAAAAACTAATGTGAAATATCTTATGCCCTATCAAGCAAGAAGTGAGAAGTTGTGCAACAAATAGACCAAGTATAAACCACTAAAATGCTCCACATCAAAGATCATATCAACAATAGATCTATGAAAGCAAAGTACATAAGCTAAAAAATGCTACTACATCAAATCCCAATCTTGAGCCTAGTAGTTCACACAAGATGGGTGTGTTACCATCTCAGAATATATAGTCTTTAACTACAAAGTAAGCAACTTTGCAGTCATCCCATCTACTAGAAGAATAGCTAGAAGATGAACTAGATGAGTGACCAAAATGACTAGAGTGACCAATAATGTTTGCTTCTACCTTATGTTGATGTCAAGAGGACCTCTTTTTGGAGAGGCACTCTGTAGATAGGTGTCTTATGCCACCACAATTGTAGCATATTCTCTCACATCCACTGGAACTAGAGGAAGAATAGCCACATGAAGAAGAACATATGTGTGTGTGCTTGTGTTTGTGTCCATGTGAATGTTTGTGGTGATGTTCATGATTCAAAGAACCAAAGTAATGTTTATACTTCAGATAACTAGAATGATGTCTATTCTTTGGAGAACTAGAATGATCCCTATGTCTAGAATGATGCTTATGTCTGGAAGTGTGCCTTAGAGAGTGTTTTTATCTCCAAAAGTGCTTCGAAGAATGTTTTCTATCATGCTCATATAATGGATTACTTGTTTTCATAAAATGGGCCTCCTCAATAGGTTTTTATTTATTCTTTGTAAATTATCACTCATGTTGAGTGAGCAACTCACAAATAGAATCAAAAGTATATTTGTTAAGCTTATCACTAAGCTGTAACATTTCTAGAAAGTTTTTGTAGCTAGAGCTAAGGCCATTCAAAACAATATAAATGAGCATTTCATCATCAATTTTCCTACCATTAGTGTTATATTCTTGTTTCAAATTCTTAACTCATGATACATATTCTAAAACATCTTCATCATATGTTAGTTTAGTGTTGAGCAATTGCATAAGAAGATCAATTTTCTTGTAAGCATGTTGTTTATTATATAAGTCCTTTAGATCTTTCCAAGATTTCCAAGATTTAGATTTGATGGCTTCTATGTGAATTATAACTTATGCACTGTAAGTTGATTTCAATAAAGCAAGGGCACACTTGTCACGTTTATGAAATTCTGCAAGCTTTATGGCATCAGTGGGCAATGTTGGTTGTTTTTCAACTACTTCTCATAAGTTGTTGAAGATTAATTTATTTTTCATGTTCATTGATCATTCCTTGTAATTTTTAAGAGCTCAGTGTCCATTTTTAGAAATCAAGCTCACAAATTTAGCCATGATATGAAATCAAAAAATAAGGAATGCTATCAAGGTTTTACTTTTACCTTCAAAATATCTTCCAATTATAAGAGATATCTGGGACTTGTTAAAAAATATTACACCCTTATTTCTCTATTACAACTTGTCTTTTCATTGCTTTTTTTATCCTTATAACTCTATTTGTACAAAAATAAGATAAAAAAAATATTACACCCATATTTCTCCATTACAACTTGTCTTTTCATTGCTTGTTTTATTCTTATAACTCCGTTTATGCAAAAATAAGATCAAAAAAATAAATTTTGATAAAAAAATACATCAATAGGTTTTAAACCCCTAACCTTTTGTTGAGCAAGTGATAAACAAAATATAACTAACCAATATTGTCTTAAATTAATTTGAAATAAAAAAAGGCAAGACAAGTTAATTTATCTTAGTTTTTGGGATGAAAAGCAAAAGAATACTATTAAAAATTTTATCAAATATTTACTCTGAGCCAATTTTATCTTTTCCTTTGTTGGGCCCACTTCAACATTTGAGAGGAAAATATTAAGGATTTAATACTTTTTGTTGTTTGTCATCCATGCCTCTTTCCTAGTTCACATGTCTTTTTGAAAGTCGTAATAAAACAATTACTACGTGTAGATTAAAAACTACTAGAATCTTCAGTTATGATGCATTATACACCAGAAAAATTTATATATTTTCATTACAGTTGTGTTATCTTCTATTGTTGGTGCCTGTGAAACATCAAAACAATTTTAGAATGTCTTGCAATGAGCTTATCAATGTTGCCAAGGGATCTTCATGAAAATTGCGTAGTGAATGCAATCAAAAGCACTGTATTTATTTTTCTTTTATTATTGAAAATATTTTTCCAAACCTTCTTTTAAACGTCATAGTTTCACCTACCATTCTACTTTGTAGAGACGCTTACAATCTACAAATGGCAAAACAACTCTCTAATCCTTTATCCCTTTTCATCGAGAACATTTCATGTATGGGTAACACGAATGATGTTTTTTGTCTACTTAGGTGTCACACGAACCTCTACGCCTAAATGTCCATCCTTTGAAAGCTTCTTTCAACTAGGCTCTGATACCACTGATAACCAGGAATAGGGGGAATGATACAAAAAAAATATTCAATAAAATGCAATAATGTTTTATTTATGTATAATGTAAGCATTAAAATGCTTATGAGAAGTTGGTTAGAGAAAAACAAATTACAGGTAACCAACCCGTCAACTAACTATAAACAAAATTAAAATAAAGACTAATTAATGTAAGTTTAGATCATAAACCCAACAAACAATCAACAAAGTTGGATCTGATTCTCACAACCGTGAATGATACCAAGGATGAGATCACAGCCCTAGAATAGGAATTTCATGGCCATGGAGAAGAAGAACATCAAGAAGAACCTATTGAACATCTCATTGAGTAGGAAAACCAGCAAGATGTGAGAGCTTAGGTAGCTTTAGATCTATCTAGGGTCATGAAAAAGGTGAGTCCACCTAAGTTCAATGGAATTGTCCTACGTGATGGTGCTGAAGCATAGCTTATAAAGATGGAGAAGTATTTTGAGATTTGAAACTACTATGAGGTAACCAAACTAGTTTGGAGAGCATATCAGTTGGTTGGTGAGGCATCTACATGGTGGGCCAACAAGAACTTGGAAATGAACCTTAATTTGAACACCATTACTTGGGAGCAATTTGTGACATTATCCAGGTCATGATGGCTTCCATAGCTCTATTTTGATCAAAAGCTCATAGATTTTGAGAATTTGAAGTAGAGATATTTATCAGTGAATGAGTTCTGGGAATAGTTCACCAAACTTTTGAAGTACATACCTCAATAACAAGCAGATGAGAGGTTTAAGATTAGAAAGTTTATCATGGGATTAAAACCCTAGATTAGTGGTGAGGTAGATGTTCATAGACCTTTTACCATGGATTAGGTCTTCAAAAAGGCAGTCAAATAAGATCAAAATTTGAAGTCCCTTGCATGGGTCAGGGATAAGTTCAAGAATAAGTTTATAAGTTATAAGCCAACTTTCAAGAAGAAGAATTGGAAATAGAGGAGTGGGGGCTCTAAAGGTTAGTTCAAGAATTAGAATTCCAAATTTAATAATGGATCAAGAAACAAGAAACCAAGGAATGGATTCAAAGGTGGTTTCAAGGGAAACCGACAGACTGATAGGAAAGGACCACCCGGAGGCTATTCCATTTGTGGAAGAGACCATTATGCTTGTGAATGCACTTAGGACAAGTCAAAGAACAAAGGTCTTAATCCTTAATAGGGTGATTTTCAATAGTGAATTGATGTAACAATTGATAACCGACAAGCTAAATTTCAAGCATCACCCATAGAGCTATCAAGTATTTTGTTTGAACATCTAACTTCTATTTTGATAAATACAAGGGCTACTAAATGTTTTATAGCTCCTAGAATGTTTAGTAAGTTTCTTAGAAGAGTTAGATTTATGGAAAATGCATGTTCATTATAGTATTGGAATGACTCAAAAGTCATGGTGGATCTATTTGTAGCACCACTAAGGTCATATGATGTGATATTAGGAATTATCTGGCTTACTAAACACAAGGCCAAGGTTGACTACTACTTGAAGAAGGTTGAGTGTCTAGATGATTTTGAAAATCAGACACAAATTCAAGGTAAGAAAAGAGAATTGAGGCTCAAATAGATTTTTGCAATACAACTCAAGAGGGGTCAAGGAAAATAATGCCAAGTATTTATCATCAAGATAAATGAAATGGAGGAACCTAAGGAACTATCTCTCAAAAATTACCTATTTTTAAGAGATTTTCATGATGTGTTTTTGGAAGAATTACAGGATTGCCTCCTAAGTGGGAGTTTGATTTCTCTATCGACATCATACCTAGATTAGAACCACAATCTAAGGCACCATATAGGATGACAACTATAAAGTTGATTGAATTGAAGGCTTAACTCTTGGAATTGTTGTCAAAGGGGTTGATTAGACCAAGTGTGTCACCCTAGGGTGCACTAGTTATTTTTATTAAGAAGGATGGAATTCTTCAACTTTGCATTAATTATAAGATGTTGAACAAGGCAACTATTAAAAATAGGTATATGTTACTTTGTATAGATGATCTTTTCAATCAAATACGAGGAGGAATGGTCTTTTCTAAGATTTATCTTAGAGTGGGATATCTTCAATTAAAGATTTGGAATGAGGATATTTTGAAGATAACTTTTAGAACTCATTATGGGCATTATAGGTTTACAGTATTACCCTTTGGGTTGACTAATACACCAACAACATTCAAGAATCTCATGAACAATGTGTTCAGAGATTATCTAGATCACTTTACTTTAGCCTTTCTAGATGACATTCTTATATATTCTAAGAATGAAGAGAAGCACCTTCAACATCTAGAATTGGTTCTACAACAGTTGCATAAGCACAAGCTATATGGCAAATTGTCTAAGTGCATATTTTTCTAGGAGAGAGTACAATATCTAGGACATTATTTTTGTAGATGGTATTTTTGTAGATCATGCTAAGATAAAATCTATTATAGAGTGGTTAGTGCTAAATAATGTGCATGAGGTAAGAAGTTTCATGGGATTAGCATGATATTACATGAAGTTCATTCTGAATTTTTTTAAGATAACTAATCCAATTACCTCCTTGCAATGGAAGAATCAAAGATTTATCTGGTCAGAAAAGTGTGAATTAGCTTTTCAAGAATTAAAAATAAGGCTTACTTCAGTATCAATGTTGAGAGTTCCTGATCCCAATGGTTTGTTTTCAGTGATAAAAGATGCATCAGGGGAGGGTCTAGGAGGATTATTTATGCAGGACAGTGCAGTAGTGGCTTATGAATCAAGGAATATGAAAACTTATCAAGTAAATTATGCCCCTTATGATCTTGAACTTGCAACAATTATTCATTCTTTGTAATTTTGGAGACATTATTTGTTAGGAAAAACATTTGAGCTCAAGACTGATAATTTAGGACTCAAATATATTTTTACCCAACCAAATTTGAATGCTCATCAGAGGCGCTAGTTAGAGTTTATGTCTGAAAGTGACTTTGATATCAATTACATCAAAGGTAAAGAGAATAAATTAGCTGACACCTTGAGTCATAGAAGGTACATAGTAGCCATGGCTACTATTAGGAGTACATTCAAGGATTGTGTGATTGAGTTCTCACCAAGAGATGAATTATATGATCAGGTTAAAAAAGCATTGTCTAAAAATGCTTAGAATCCTTGGTATAAAGGATTCAATTTTGAGAGTGATGATTTTTTGCATTACAATGGAAGGATGTATATGCTAGATCGAGAGAATATGTGAAGCATGATGCTAAATAAATTGCATAATGCCCCATATTTGGCATATACAGATATAACCAATCTCATGACATAGCTTAGACCTCTATATTTCTATAAGGGAATCAAGAAAGATGTGGTAGATTTTGTGTCACATTGTCTGTAATGTTAGAAAGTGAAAGTTGAGCATGTGCACCCAACTAGATTATTATATCTACATGATATACTATAATGGAAGTGGTAGGTGATCAACATGGACTTTATCCAAGGTTTACTAATGTCATAGAGTAGGCACAATATGATCTTGGTAGTTGTTGACAAACTAACCAAGGTGGCTCATTTTATACCAGGCAATTTGATAGATGATGCACCTACCCTTGATAAGAGGTTCATAAAGGAAGTGTATATGTTGCATGGATTTCTAAAGAAGATAATTTTGGATCATGATTCGAAGATGACTTCTAAGTTTTAGATAAATCTAAACTCAACTTTAGGTATGTAACTAAACGTCAACACTACATACCACCCAGAGACTGAAGATGACACCATTATCAATAATACAAATTAAAATATTATCTTCCATTGGTTTAGTTTACATACAATAACTCATACCAATTAGCTTTGAAGATGACACCATTTGTGGCATTGTACAGAAGAAGATGCAAGACACCCATCAATTGGGACGGATTAGAGGACAGAGTAGTCTTTGGGCCTAAGATGCTTTCAAAAAATAAAGTTCAATTCAGATTAATCAGGTAGAGATTAGTTGAGGCCAATGATAGACATAAGGTTTATGCTTATCTAAAGAGGATAGAGAGGTAGTTTTTTATAGGTGATAAAAAATTCTTACAGGGTAAGTCACATAAGAGTTCGATTAAATTTGGGAAGTCATCAAAACTGTCACCAAGATATGTGGGACACTTCAAGGTGTTAGAAGTGGTCAATCCTATAGCTTATAGGCTTGTATTGCCACCAGCCTTAACTCTATTACATAATTTTTTCCATGTATCTTGTCTTAAAAAGTATATAGCTTATCCTTCACATGTTTTAGATTATAATGCTTTATAGGTTCTAGATCCTAGGGTGGTCATGGTATAACCAATCAAAGTAATTGACACTCACAAACTTCATTTGCATAATAAAGAAGTGTCATAGTGCAAGGTCTTTTGGGACCAATACTATGAGGATATTTCTACTTGGAAGGATTATGATGAGTTCTATAGGCTTTTTTCACATTTATTTGCATGATTTGATACTAGATACTATGTTTTTATTTGGTTAAACTATGTTTGTTATTTAGAACTATTGTTTGAATAAGTGTCATCAAGATGATGATCAATTTTAGGAGGGAGGGATGTTACATCCCAATTTCACCCTAAGTATTATAACCTTTGAATCCATGGATTATTATGGTTATTATTTGATTGCTATTACTTTGATTGAGCTATATGATATATGTTGGTTATAGGACAATGATATGCTGATTAGTTCACATAATGGGTTAATTATGTGATGGTTGTAATTTCTTATTTTATACATTATGGATGTATATTTTTTAGTTATGCATCATTAGTATGATATATATGATAACTCAAACAAACTACCTACTTGTCACGAGGTGGATGCAGGGTTGATTCTTCCCTCAAAACATGATGGAGAGAAAGCATCATCAAAGAGGATGGCATAGATGGGATAACTGAAAGATGATAGATGAACTAATGGTAAACCAACATACATACCATAGTAGAATAACTTGTTTAACTCTTTGTTTGATTTAGATAGTGAGTGCTTATATATTTCTTTCATGATCATGTTTTGATTGACGCTTATGATGATCTGATTATGTGATCTCATGTATGATTGTAGTGCATAGATTTACTCATATAATGTTGTTTTATGATCATGTTTTTGATGTTTACACTAAACGGGTTGTCTAACATAGTGACATGTTTAAATGATATTCAGTAAATATCATTGTCTTGGTTTGATGTCTTTTTGTATAAGAATTTTAGTAATTACGTTAATCATAGAATACTTGATATATTAGAGTTGCTTGGCTATGACTCGAGTGGCAATTAATTAAATAGTTATTTTTGTTATAAATGGAATTTTTAATTGATTTATTTTATTTTTTATAGAGATAATTATTGGTTACATTTAAATTAAGGAAATTTAACTATAATAATAATGTTAACTTTAGAGCTAGTATAATGCATGGATTACTTGAGAATTAAAGGTCTAAAATTATCATTTTATTATGACTTAAGTTAATGAACTTAGTGAGCAACTTGGATTTGAGCACAAAGTATTAACATGCAAGATTTCTAATAATAAATAAAGCTCCAGCTAAGTTGATGATAACTAATGGAAAACTATATGGTAAAGGGGCATTTTCTATGCATGATGGAATTTTTAAGAAAAAGAAATTATAATAAGAATGGAAGAGAATACAACAAAGGAGATAGAAGAGAATACATTATAGGAATAAGGTGGAGAGTACGATGAAGAAAGAAAGGAGAGTATGATGAAGAAAGAAAAAGGATGACCATAAAGCATTTTACTAGGTAGAGGATGCAAGTTGACTTTGTATATTTATTGAAATGTTATAGTGATAGTTAGTATAATAGCAAACCAATTTATGGTAAATGATTGTGTGAATATGTGTATATCATTCTGACGTAACAAATATTATGAATATATTTATCAATCTGTAGTAATAGCAATTAGGTAGAATAAATGCATTGACTTTCACAGTATTATAGTGACCTGAAAAAAGAAAGAAAACATGTACCATACATGATCTATTGTAGGTTATATATAATATATTTCACTATGGTTAAATTTTGGTAAACCTCTGTACCATGTGTATAAATAGGCATTATGATGCATAACTGATAGTTAATCTCCCTACCAATAATTGAAACAAATACATGAGATATGCATGTGTATGTCAATATATATTCTGGTCAAAAATCCATGTATATATCTATATGTTGATCTGTATAATGGTTAAAAATCCATGTGTACATATGTATATCGATTTGTATACATGATAAAAGGAAGTCGCTGCATAAGGTAATAGATCTACACAAATAATTTATAGAAAAGCTAATGTGAGGATTCAATTTGAAACTTCTTAAAGACCAAAACATTATGGTGATTTGTCTAATATAAGATGCATATTATATATAAATATATACATGTACATAAAGAAATCTATGTATATATAATTGTATAGTGTCTCATATTGAATATACTCATTTGTCCAAAACTGTAAACAAATGAACAGTAGTAGTAATAAGGCATTCCCCAAGTATATATTCATATTATTATATTGTACTAAAGAAATATACATTAGGCGACTTGATAACAGATCTATCGTATTGTTTGGTAAATGTTAAGATTGAATTAGGCGATTTGAATACTTTGCTTAAAATATTATGCATTAATTTTCACCCAACTTGATTTAAGCAATCATTTTAATATTGTGTTTATATTAAGTAACATCACCCAATTTAAGCGAGATATGTATATAGTGGATATAATTAAATTATTAAGTTATTCTATAACTTAATTCTTAGCTGATTTCAATGAATTGATTTATGAAAGATATATAAAAGCTAAGTGTATATTAGATGAATCCTTTGCGGTATGAATCAAAATATCTAAAATAAACTATAAGGATATATATTGACCTTGGCAAGGGTTTGGATAAAATACATATTGATGGTGTATTACTATAGTTTGTTGCATATTACTAAATTAATAAATAATATACATCAAAAGAGTAGAGGTATAACCAAACCTAGTTAGTTATACTTGTATATAAGGGTGTGTAGTTAATATTATAGTGTCATGGGTGGATAAAAACTAATCTATAGATACTCACATAATAAGACCTTATATATGAGTGCATACAAACCTTGGAAGTATAATACTAGGATGAAATATTACATGTGTCATGTAAACTGAGATTTTCTTTATTATGTCTAGTTGATTGCAAAGAAGTTTATGTTTCCATTAATTTACTCAATTAGGACTTCATAGCAAATGTCTCTTGATGTTGTGATTGTTTGTTTATTTTTGAGTAATTGTGAACTATGATATTATGGGTGTTATAGAATGTCCTATTTGAGAATTACTTGTGATAATAAGAGAATTTCAGTTTAGACATATATTATACCTAAATGATATAAGTTGTGGTGGCTATTCTTATTATTTATGAATTGTAGTGATTCATTTATACGTTTGACAAACAAAATATATGCATCATATGTATGTTTGTTGGTAGGAGATAGTATGTATGAATACGAGGTTATATTTATGATAACCCAATCTTACATTGTTGATTTTGTCTAAGTAGTGAGACAGACTTCATTTAGCTTACCAGCATCACAATGCCAGATGAAGATAATCCGATCAAGTGGTGTGTATGAAATTGACTAATCCTAGAGATCATATGTTATTTGAAAAATTTGACCAAAGTAATGTTAGATATGCATTATCATTTCATATATTTTATTTATGTATTTATCATATATCATGTTAGAAATATATTTTATTTATAGTACACATCATGTAGTAGAACTCTGACATCACATGGCTACTAGCATTTCTCTATAGATTCTCGCATCATCACTATCTACATATCCATGAAGGGAGGGCCATTCCCTGATGAGAGATTGTGCAGGGGATTGATGGTCTATGGTTGGTGTGGAAAAGTGCTTGGATGATGCTCTCCCTCCCCACTATTTTACTTACTCAGAGACTACACTTGAGATTATCAGAGATACATGAGTTAGTTTGATGACTCAAGCTCCACGAAGCATAATATCTATTAGTTGTATTTAAGTCAAAATACCTAATGGAAATGTAATTGTATTATTTTGTTATACTTCAACAATAATATCTATATTATTATACTAGTCGTGGATAGATTTTAATGTGATTACTTTCCTTACAGTTATGTTATGTTGCATAAAATGCTAGTGATTGGAACTATTATTATTACAAGTTTGTGGAAATCTAATATGTTTGGGTAGTATTTACAAATCACTAATTTTATTCTCATGGTGTAATCTAGTGAAAGAATAAATGTTGATTAAAAAAATTTAAAAAAAAATACTGCATTATTTTAAGTAAACCCTTGAGGGGTTGTTACACATTGGAACTAGAATTTTGCCACAAACATCCTTAAGTCAACAAAAGTGAAAAATAATCTGTAGGTGACCCCTATGAGTTGGCAAGCAAAAGACACTTCCTTTGGAGGCCAAAAATATAGCTATTTATAATAAATGAATAAATCAATGATGTTAAGAAGATGAAAATTGTATTTTTAGTATCTTTAGTTGAGAGAGGCCCTTCTAATGAAATTATGGGACTATGTGAAAGAGGTGTTATCTCCTCAATTGTATATCAAGAGGTGGACCTCCATGTAGATCAAAATGGCAAGGCAAGTGTAAGGTAGTTGTATTTTTCTATTTGGAAACCAACTACGCCAAGCTCCTTCTTTGCTTCTACCACTTTATTGAGTGCTACATAGACCTAATACTAGAAAAGGGTGCAAACCATGAAAATTAAAAGCATGCAATTGGTCCACTTAGCCTTCCCTCCAATGTAGCTCCACACTAATTCTCTACAGTTGTCCTCCAACACAAACCAAATACTATCGCACTTGTCTTATTTTTCCCAATTCTTCATGCTTCATGTATCAATTTTGATCCAATGCAGGGAATGCCAATCTAGAAATATAGATCTATGCAAACCATTAAAAAAAATTTAGAATGTTTCCAACCCCATGGTCTTTGAGAAGAGTAACTAGTAGGGTTGGTACGCAATATAGAGAAACTGTAATCTCTAAAAGAGACTTCCAATCAATACCTCATACTGACTTCTAAGCAGAAAACACAATTTTATGATCTCCCTTCCACACACTCAGTCAATAACGCAACAGTCTTCACAAAATGATTACACAATCCAAAGATGGAATGCAAGCCTACAAGGAAAACTTCCAATGCTGAACTAGGGAATGACGCTTTGTCTTATGCAAATTTACAATGCCACTTCTAGGAAAATAACACAAATCTTTGAATCTCCATAAATACCATGTAGACTTCCAATGA
Source organism: Torreya grandis (assembly GCA_037957365.1). Classification (NCBI taxonomy): domain Eukaryota; kingdom Viridiplantae; phylum Streptophyta; class Pinopsida; order Cupressales; family Taxaceae; genus Torreya; species Torreya grandis. The sequence continues at coordinate 4,495,717 of JARHVA010000737.1, read as the reverse complement.
ATCAACATAACCTACAAAGAAACTCCACACACTTATGCAAACCTTGCAATGCTAAAAAATATCTCAATAATAGATAGATAGCATTGGGGTTGATATAATAATTTGAAAAATTATTTGCAGCAGACAATCAGATGGTTGGAAATCTTTCAAGGCTCTAGTGCCATGTTAAGAATGAGAAATAAGACCATTCCAAGCCCACGAATCTGAAGCATTCACAACAAAGACATCACAAGAAGGTTACAAACATGATATGTAGAAAAAAGGCAAATCATTTATTATTCAAAATAAGACATGCAAGTACAAAGGAGAACCCTTGCATAAGTAAGCAAGGTAAAATAAGAAACTAGCCTAACTAAGCAAAGTGAGATAAATCCTCACATAGGATAAAACTAGGAAAAAACAAAAAATTTATCTAGAACCTAGTAAACATGAGAAATATACTCTAACATTGTTCTCTCCCCTTCATTATATGCTTCCTTATTTCCATCTTCTATAGTTAGGCTTGTGATTCCTGATCAAAATTTGGCACATTTGAGCATTAACAGGGATACTTTTGAGCATTTTTCAAAGATCTACATCATGATTCCTACCTATATTCCACTTGAGTGGGAATTCAACAATTTTATAGCTCAAGGTTTCTTTCTTCCAAAAGGAAGAGACAACATTTGTTACAGAGGGACCTACTACAACATTTGTCATGCGACATTCTGCGCTTACCTTTTCTTTCTCTTCTTTATGGAGGTAGGCATCCTTCATATTTTGTAGGATAATGGGATCATCAATATGTACTTGGTTGCCACATCAGGCCTCATGGTCAGGACCCAATTCTCCAGCCCACCTAAGCTATGCTTAAGGGGGGTGTTGGAGTGGGGCTTTCAAGTCCTACCTTCTCTTCTCTGTCTCTCTTTTGGTGGGGAGCTTTTTCCCACTAGGTTTTCTTCTTTTACTCAAATTTTTGAGAGTTTCATTGTACGTGGGTACCTCATTGGGCCTTGTTATCGGGATTCATTTTTTCTTTTTTACCCACCTAAACTACGCTTAGGGGGGGTTGTTGGTGTAGGATATTTACCACTCCATTTATTTATTAAATGGATTATCCATACATATTTAGCTTCAACTTACTTAGGTGTAATAAAGAGGTTAAGTGGGCAAGAGGGTGAGTTCTACCTAGAGTTCTACTTGGAGTTCAATTGAGTGCCACTATGAGTTCTCCAATGAGTTCCAAAATAAGTTATGCTCAATCCCATGATGAGTTATCCTGTGATTTCACTCCCCCAACTCCTTCTATATATTCCTCTTCACTAGGCTATCATAATTAATTAGGCAATTATTATACATCTTGCATATTTCTGAATACAAGCAGGGTCATTGTTACAAAATTCTTATGTACTCACTCTAATAGAAGATCACCTATTAAGAAATTATAATAGAAGGGGTGCCTTTTTTGGGAAAAGAGGTTAAAAAACAAAGAGACAGAGTGATTACAACATGAAAAAGCTTGGATTAAAAAGCAACATTCAAGTAGAGAGGCTACCTTAAGGAGACAAAAAAACTAAATTATATCAATCAATTGGTCAAGAAATTCAAATGCAAGTAGATAGAGAACCTTGACATCCGAAACAAAACCTTATCCCATCAAGAGGCTTGTAACCGATGACTGACTCATCAACAAGGCATACCCCAATGGTAGGGGTAGCTGACCTCCTTTACCTGTAGGGAAAATAGGAATCTAGAGTCTAATGTGATTCACTATCAATGACCTCCCATACTTCTATTTACAATTTTTCCACCTCCAATTTTTGGGCTCTACATTTAGGAGCACAATAGTTTGGGTTGGATAAAATAACCTTTGTTGGATGGATGCCTAGAGGCTTATAGGAGGCAATGTCATCCTATGAATGAGACCTAATCACTCCCAAACCTATCACAACCGCTAGGTGGAGCCGCCTCTCATGTATAACTAGGACCAACTCTGATTGCACCCTATCTTCCAAAATCAAAGTTAGCTCATTCATATCCTCCTCTTTGCATTGCAAATATGTAATCACCTCTCCTAAAGACATAATCTTACTCTTCAGCTCCTCAGAATGAGAGCCAACCTCTATTGAATCTGAGAGTGATGGTCTACTTTCATCTAGAGTTGCACTTTACCCTTCGACCAACCCAAAATTTTGTTCCTTCAAAGTTGGTTCCTTACTTTGGTGGATAAAGGTGATTATCTCCTTGAAAATGACTCTACCAATCATTAGAATATCTAATCTCTAAAGCTCAAATTCCTCTCAAGACACCCTCACAGAACAGTTCAAACCATACAACCTACACTCCAAATCATTATTTGGAGACTGATCACGCATTGAAATTGCTATTTATAGCACATATAAAGGAGAAAATTAATTGATAGTACCTAATGGTGCATGAAAAGACTTACTGTCATCTGTAGAGATTGGAGAGGGTTCAACACTATGATAAATTTGTTAAGCATAGAATATATTGAGAAGGGGGGGGGTGAATCAGTATATTATATATATTTTACTTAATCTAATTTATTTTCTTTAACCACTTAATCTCACATTCAATTTATGCAATAAAAATGAAACAATAACATGCACCACACGCGAGAGAGAGAGAGAGAGAGAGAGAGAGAGAGAGAGAGAGAGAGAGAGAGAGAGAGAGAGAGAGAGAGAGAGAGAGAGAGAGAGAGAGAGAGAGAGAGAGAGAGAGAGAGAGCAAATTTTTACATGAAAACTCAAAGTGGGAAAAGCCACAGAGAACAATCTCAAGTATATAAATGAGTACCAACTCAAATTACAAAGTTTGCAAGCACCAGCTTACAGGAGCACCAACCCCTTTGCTGAGCACCAAAACAACAACTATTTGTGAGCACCAACCCACAGAAGCACCAACCCCTTACAAAGTTTTGTGAGCACCAACCCATAGGAGCACCAACCCCTCTTGTGTATAAAACACAACTATCTCTCAATGTTGCTTACTCAACAAATGATAAAACTCTACAATATCTCCTACTTTTCTCTCCTCTAAAACAAATACAAACCATGCACTCTCTTGCATATTACAAATGGATTCTCAAGCCTTTATTTATAGCTTTCCAAATGACCTTTGGCATTCGCCCTTTGTGACCCTTCAATCCTTATGGAAAATGGTGCCAAACTTGCATGAGCCTTCGTATCCTTGCATTTGAAAAGTCACATGGTGACCCTTCATAAGCAAATGCGCCCTTCCATTTTTTGTCTTTATCTTGATGACTTTCTGTATTCCTCAAAATGTCCCTTCATGGAAAAATATGCCATACCCTCTTTTGTCTTCACATGGCGACTCTTGGAATTCTTCAAGATGACTCTTCATGAGGAAATGTGTCCTATTCCTCTTTTGTCTTTACCTCGTGACTCTTTGACTTCTCCATGGGCCCTCTTTTGACTTATATGCAACCAAAATTATATTCGTTAATATTAAATAAATATTAGCACACATTAGCCAAGATATGAATATTAAAAACATCATTAAATGCAATGAGGCCTTTATCACTAATACTAAACCTTTGACATCAATGACAATAATTCCAACAAAATCTGAGTGACCTTCCCAAGAATTAGATTGGGACTCACAATGAGCTTTTTTAGACTCATGAATTGAGAGAACTTGAACTCGACAGGAAGCTTGGATGAACAACTCTAAAAAAAATTCCCTGCCAAATTGCACTTGGAGCATCAAAGAGGGAGACCTTTGATGTTCAAAAATTGTAGCCAATTTCCTTTTGAATAAACCACCTTGATGGAGTGACGGATGGGGTTAGAAAAATCTTCCATAGTATAGATTCTAATGATTTTTTTGTGTATTAAGAGTAGGGCGTTATCAATATTGACAAACTGACCCATCTTAGAAATAATCTATTGGAGTAAGACATGAGCTAAAATGGGAAGTTATAAATACATATCCAGATGGGTACTAGTGAGATGAACTCCATAACATGATCCAATAATAGGTTCCATGGGAAAATGAATACACCTTGCTTCTCAAAGAACAATGGTCCATTTCTCCAAAATAAATCCTCTTCTTTAGAGGAGAACTGAGATAAAACAAAACCATTACCTAGAATGGAAACTGAGAAAGTAGACACCTCACACCATGAAAAATTCATCCATTGAATAATTTTGTTAACAAGTGGTTGTTTCCCTGGGAACTTAAAGACTAGTGATATGTGACCTCTCTCTATTTCAAAATCTTGAAGGCATTCATTGCTAATATTCCAACCCTAGATTTAGGGTAGTGGTTGGATTTACATGGCTTACAACACCCATTGCAAAGGGGTTTGCAGATTGTAGGGTGGCAACATCTTTGATTGGTCATTTTCTATTATCAAGGATGGATGAGGATGTCATGATAGTGGAATTGATTGTATCAAGGCTTCACATCTAATGTGTGGTTTAAATCAATGATGCAATGTTGGTAATGTGGGGGACAAGGCATTAAGGACCCATAGTCTATATTATTGCTTCCATGCATCCCTGTTGCCAAGAACGATATGAGTATAAATTTCAGCTAGGAGCCTAAAGAATATTTATTGAAATGAAAATCTCATATGACCTTAAGCATTTTTAAACATCTCCATTAAGCCTTATATTTCTAACCACTCTCTCTCTCTCTCATGTTGAATGCATATGCAAACAATGAAACTAAATTATGAAAATTCCATGTAAGTATAACATGAAAACCCCATGTAACTAAAATATGAAAACCCCATGTAACTACAGAAGAGGCCAACTTTTGAGAAAGCAAAGTGTTGATGCCACCACCATCAACTTCATATGACATTTTACCTAATGGGCTTAAATTACATATGAAGAAGAATAAATTCAATAATATTTACTTCCTACTAGCACAAACATCAGTGTCTACAAACATATGATAACCACCTTTCCCACACATACTCTCCTTTCTCTGCTATAAGAGTGACTATCATAATGTCGTCAAAGGGAGAATAGAAACATACATGGCCAATGTATAGGTCCTTACATCGAAAATAGATTTTGATATTGTAATACTCCCTTGATAACTAGATATACAATGGAAAATCACTAACTACTATAAATAAGGAGAACATGGAGGATTGCAGGGGACAATGATGGCTTGAGGAAGAGGAAATGGAAAAATTGTAATAGCAAATGAAAAAATATTATGGTAAATAGAAGGGGATACATTGTAAAGATTGAATGTTGGACATCACATACTTATCATTGAAACCTCTGCCTTTCCATGCATGGTTGAGTTTTTTTGTTGCTACGACAATCCCTTTTTGCAAGTCTCGAACAACACTCAATCGTGAATTCGTATGCACAATTGAACGACTCAAATATCATGCCATAATCTATAAGCTCTTTGGATATTTGCCAAGTTTGGACAATCTGCAAAAGTGGTTGGACAAGAATTGGGACATTCGATCTCCAAACTATGTTAAACTTCTCCCTCAAGGTTTATTTCAATTAATTTTTGTCTCTGCCAAGCAAAGGGATGAACATCTCAAAAGGGGGCACGGTTCATGGGTCACACTGACCTATATATGCAGCCACAGAAAGAAGGGTTTAATCCAAAAATGGAGGATTTAACTATTGTCTTAGTTTGGATTCATATGTATGATCTTCCAAATGAGTTCCAGTCTGAAGATATTTTAAAACAAGTAGGGAACCAACTTGGGGAATACATTTGCATGGCAAATAAAATAAGGATAGGATTACTAGTGGTTTATGCAAGAATTTGTGTAAATTTGGATTTATCAAAAAATCTTCCACTAGAAATAAAATTCAAATCAGAAGCAAGGGAACTGTTTCAAGAACTAGTTTATGAAAACATGCCTTTCAGATGCAGAAATTGTCATGTGCATGGTCACCTTGCCAGAGATTGCTCAGACAAAGATCAGTCAGATCAAGGGAAAGATGTGGAGGACATAAAAGAATTTAAAAAACAAAAGTCAGAAAATCAAAACTAAAAATTTTGGAAATCGAAGGAGATGGAATCTCCAAATAGATTTACTAGTCTCCAAGTAGAGGAGCTTTCTGAAGATGATGATGACACAATGATTATGGAATCTCTCCCATAAATCTGTAAAGGCTAGAATCATATGCATAATACAGAAGATATGAATGACATAAAATCTATCCTAGAAGAGGAAGAAGAAGGGGTTGATGAAGTAGATGCACATGAAGATATTTTGGGATTTGAGGATCTTTCTCATTCTCAATTTAAGGAATTTTTGAATCAAGGCAACAATATAGAAAGTACAAAGTTGGCTATAAAATAAGTTCAAGGAGGCAAGAGTAACCTTAGACAACCACCTCTCTCAAATTTGATAAATTTGAAAGATCAAATCAATATAAACAAAAAAAGCCAACAACAGATATTAGAAATGTTTATCAAAACACTAGAGCAGAAAATAGACAAAGGAAACAATCCTCTTTTTGAGCAGGTTAATCAAGTAAATAAAAAATCAGGGAATAAACTCTCCACTTTAGTTGAGAGCGGTAAACCCATCACCCACAGTTTTAATGGGCTTAAAACCACTTCTTACTAATGCTTTCTTATTTCACAACATAATGATATAGAGTAGTTTCAAAATATTTCTGGGAGTAGAATAAAGGCTTAATATTTTAATCATATGATACAATGTATGCCTCCTTAAAAAAACCTTGAATTATCATTGATCTAATCATGTTTTTATATTATTTCTATTATTTTAATAGATAAACTTCAACTTTTTTTTATTGATAAAAAATAAATAAATCATATAACACATTATATTATTATAAATATAAATATTTTTATAGTTATTATATCCAAAATTTGAATTCATAACGTTTTTAAAATTTTAGTTCTCACTTTAAAAAATTAAAGATTTGATACTAAATCAATTGGATCTCATGAATGTACTAGATCTTCTACTTTGAAGAAATTACATTTTGGAGGAACCAGATAAGTCAAATACTATTTGCACCTCACATGCACAAATGGGATTCTCCATTTTGGCATAAATCTCAAAATATTAATGCGAGCAAGGAGGCGGCATGCTCGTTTTAAGAAGATAAAACCCTACTGATTTTTTCCGACGACAGAGAAAATTTAGTGGTAGGCATCGATTCGCGCGGGCAGACCAGCGGACAGGTGCGGTTTTGTGGAGTTGGACAGCGTTTAAACTTTAAATCACCGGCAAGTTTAGCAGATAGCAGCTTCGTTCGCTCTCTCTGGCACAACGTCAAACGACGAACAGGCAGCCTCGTTTCAGGGTTTGTTTTTTTAATTTTAGGGTTTTTTTTTTTTCCTGTGTTTTTTCAATGGAAATGAGCATTTCACCATTTAAAAAAAAAAAAAAAATTGATTGAAAAAATGAACCAAGGCCCCGAACCGAACCTGGTAACCATGGAAATAAGTACTTGCATCTGTTTCTTTAGGCCTTCTTATTCCTGTGAATGAACGCTTGCGGGGTTAGGGCTTCCTTAGCTGATTGATTAGGTTCATGATATGTGCAATCTTAGCTGTAATTTGTTTTGTTGGTAAAAGGTTGTGTAAATTTCATGATAATATGAATAATTGAGACCAACCTGTTGAGTGATTTGCCGCGTTTGGTAGGCAGTGACAATTACCAAAAGCGTTAAAGACCTTGGGAGCTTGAATTTGGACCTGTCACAATGCCCGTATTTAAGACTCCCTTTAACGGGTATGCAGTCAAGTTCAGCCCCTTTGTGGAGACTCGTCTGGCTGTGGCAACAGCCCAGAACTTTGGGATCATTGGCAATGGTCGGCAGCATGTGCTGGAATTTACTCCCAATGGGATCATTGAGGTTGGTGCTTTTGATACAGCGGACGGGCTGTATGATTGTACATGGTCGGAATCCAATGAAAATCTAGTTGTATCGGCTAGCGGGGATGGCAGTGTTAAAATCTGGGATATGGGACTTCCTCCTGCTGCAAATCCGATTGCAAGTTTGGAAGAACATGCTCGTGAGGTTTATTCTATTGACTGGAATGCTGTTAGAAAAGACTGTTTCTTAAGTGGGTCTTGGGATGATACAATTAGGCTTTGGACAATTGACAGGCCTCAATCCATGCGTATATTCAAAGAACACACTTACTGTATCTATGCAGCAGTTTGGAACCCAAGACATGCGGATGTTTTTGCTTCTGCTTCAGGGGATTGTACTGTGAGAGTTTGGGATATAAGAGAACCCAATTCAACAATCATAATTCCAGCTCATGATTATGAGATTCTCTCTTGTGATTGGAACAAGTACAATGATTGTATGCTGGTGACTGGATCTGTTGATAAATTGATAAAGGTATGGGATGTTAGGACATACAGGACTCCAGTTACAGTTTTGCAAGGACACACATATGCAATCCGGAGAGTCAAATTTTCACCCCATCAAGAAAGTGTTATTGGATCCTGTTCCTATGATATGACAATGTGTACGTGGGATTACAGAGAACCAGAGGATGCTCTTCTAGATCGCTATGATCATCATACTGAATTTGCTGTAGGAATGGATATGAGCGTTCTTGTGGAAGGTCTATTGGCAAGTACTGGATGGGATGAAACTGTTTATGTCTGGCAGCGTGGAATGGATCCTCGAGCTTTATAAAAAGGTGTTTTGATCTATATGGGCTTGGCCCTGTTTATTACACTAGTCTATTTGCTGTTGAGTTTGCACAGATTTTTGTACTGTACTTGCATGTCACGAATAAGATGAGTGTTTGTATCAAGTATGTAATTATTATTCAGCATGTCAGAAAAAATAAATTGTAATGTTGTAACTTGGAGAACTCTGCAGAAAGTTGTAGAGGCTTGGTTCGTTTATTTGCACCATGACATTGTGTCTGGAGAATTCAGGTTTGGTTCTTTCATTGGTAAAAGTGGTGTTATGCATCTTTATGAATTACTTAGTAGTGCGTCTTTAAGAATTACTTAGTAGTGACTAAACTACACACCCCCCTGACATGTAAACCCTTCAAACTTCTTATTTTAGGTCAAATAACAGAACGTGTATCTTGAATTATTAATTTGTTCTCTCTTACTGTCTCTTTCTTTTTCTCTCTTCTCACTCGCTCAGTCACTCACTCAGGATTGTTTTTAAATTTTAAAAATATGCAACTGCGGGGAGCAATGTGCATAAATAACACAACACTTAGTTCCAACTGGCAGTACGTTCTCACTCTCTCCAACCCCAAAAACACGTAATACTTTTTAGTTTCAAAGCATTTAAATTTGATTGGGTATGTTAACGGATAAAATGATAGTGCTAGTGGCCTTCTTGGCAGTTGGGTGCCACAATGATCTATGTTTTTCAATCCAGCCCCTTGAATTGCAACAAATTCAAGCATGTAGTGTGTGCTAAGTATATCTAATGGTATCTTGTAAACCGGAGGACCACCGCTATGGACAATGTTGCTATTTCTGATAGAGCTTTGCATCTTTTCCAGTTTATCAAATTTGAACGTCAGCGAATTTGTGTGCTAAGTATATCTAATGGTATCTTGTAAACCAGAGGACCACCGCTATGGACAATGTTGCTATTTCTGATAGAGCTTTGCATCTTTTCCAGTTTATCAAATTTGAACGTCAGCGAATTTGGTGTGCAATACATCCTAAAAGTACATATATTTTAGATTACTATGAGAATGAAATGGAAGTGATAAATTGATTTTGTATGTTTTTTGGATGAACTTCTAAACTGATAGCTAGGCAACTGTGCCTTCTTTTGGAAATACATGTAAGTTGAGAACACTCCCAATCCAGACTTACACCTTGCATGACAATTGAGCTCATGTATACAAATCAGTTCAAGCTGCAAAAAAGGACCTGATTTCTCTGGCATATGTGTAGGCCTATAGATCGGAGACACTTAAGCTGCTTTGGGAATAAGAAATAGAAAATTAACGAGGATTTACCTTATAGGTGGCATCCTTCTATTTCTTGGATATTTTCAAATCTTACATATTGATGATGTTTTGATTCTAGTACGTATTGGAATGTGTCTCTGTAAGGGCACAAAGCAGGCCAAGGTATTTGGCTTACTGAATTATTATACGGGGAAGGAATTTTTGGAGGACTTGGTTTCGGGCTTGAGAAGCATCTTCGGTATGATGACATTTTCAACACGTGGTCCCACTATCATACTGACAGCATGGCTATCTCACCGATATATCAATTATTGCAATTTTTTTGAAAAAATAGGCGGGACTATTGGACATTTTGTATATTCCCGTATATAGTTTTTGGCTGATTTGAACTAATAAAAGCAAACACCTATCAGATCCTGAAGCCTACATAAACACTCTCTAGAATCCATAATCTACTCAAACATACTTTATTTTTTGCCATTAATCTAGCTTTTTCCTTCACAAATGCAGGTTTTTCACAGTTAGCTTCAAATCTTTGTTTCCTTTTCATTCTTCCTCGTTCCTCCTTGTTCCTACTTGTAATCTTCACCTTCACATAACATGGGTATAAAAGGTGTCCCCATGATACTGTTTGGAAAAAATATTATATGTTATGATAAACCTTTTCAAGCCATAACCGGCTGGTAGAGCACAATCCATAGGCTTATTAGTGGGATCCAATTGTATACAATAACCATAAATCCTGTATCTTCTCATTTGAATTTATCTTATATCAATGTCAATTGGGATTTACATTTTTCATAAGTCATCTAACCACTTAAAGAAATTGTTAAATAGGCCATTTCAAGAATATGATACATTTTGTAACTGATATACATGTGTCATAGGAAACAATTATTCTTCCTCTTAACACCTCTGTCAGAATCAATTTTTCCTATGACTTAAAACTGATCAGAGGACTATTTGGAAACTTCCTCACTGATTCACATTTTCCAGTGAAATATTTAACTACGCCGAGTGGCTCAATTTAGCTACAGATTAGCATACTCCAACAAAATGTAGTGAAACAGACACCAACTACAGGCAGTGGATTTCAGGGAGAGAAGTGATGATGATGTCAAACACAACAGACACCGAGTACATGCAATGGATTTCAATGAGAAGCAATGATTATGCCAAACACTTCTTGTGTTTGACATTTCTAGCAGTGTCATGAACATGTTTAGGTGACTTTCTACTTGATCAACTACCTTAGCCCTGTACAAGAAAGCATCATCTGGGTCTATTGTCTGCAGTTACTGCTACTGTCATCCAAACAACGCTGCACTATAAATGTAGCAGTGCCTTCTTTCTTTTACCAAGTTGAAAGGTTACCCTGAAGTAACTTGATTCAGATCAAGTTCAGTTAAGGATTGTAACATTGTTCGATCTTGAGGAGAATTCTGATACAAGCTTTGCAAAAGATGAACATTGATCTTCGAGAAGCTTAGCAGGGGAGTCATATTCAACTATTTTTCCTGAAACATAAAAATTCGGAGGATATTAGGACTAAATGCAATCAATAAAAGTAAGAATTTGTAAACAGAGAGAGCAAGCATGCATACCCTCACTAAGTACCAACACCTTATCACTCTCTATAACTGTTGGAATTCTATGAGCAATAGTGATCACTGTGCACCCACAAGACACTGATCGTAATGTACGTTGGATACTGTTATCAGTTGCAGTATCCACTGAGGCTGTAGCCTCATCTAGGACTAGAATGTGGCTCCGCTTTAACAAGGCACGGCCTAAACAAACTAGCTGACGTTGCCCCACACTCCAATTCTCTCCATTTTCTGTCACTGAATTTATCACATTTTGTTAAAAATTGTTATATACTCTAAACTTAAAAGCTTTGATTTTTGTTCTGCTACTATCAGTTAAAAGTTTAAAACCAAAACATATACAACCAAATGGAAGACGGGATATTAAAACTGACCTAATGTATCAAGCTTCTGTTTGCTAGAACGCACAAGTACTCCCAGCTGACATTTTTCCAGAGCCTGAAATCACAAATAAGAACTGATTTCGGTCCACCTTTCAAATCAGAATGAGATAGAAAAAAGAAACGATTGCATTAACTTGTTATATTAGTTTCATCATCATATAACCACCCTAGAGGACATATATACTGGCATGGCTTTATTTTAATCATTAGAATTATTTTGCCAAATAGCAGAAATTTCAAAAAATATAGCTACATTTTTATTTTAAATATATATAAATATATTATATGGGCCTAAACGAAAATTTCAAGGACCGGTAGGGAATTCTGTGTTTAAAAGAATTTTGTACATACCAACCTGTATCTTTTTTATAAATTTGAAAAAGAATCTGATTATATTGCATCTAGATGAAATATCTCTTTATTAGATTGGTTGACAAAACACTATTTTCTTTTGCATTCAAGATCAAACTTCAGAACTTGATTTCTTTTAAAGGCTAATTATCCTGTTCTAGAAGGGCGCTAATATTTTTCCAGTCAAATGTGAGGACAACATAAAACTTTTGGCTGTGAAAAATGTCTGCCATCTGAAAAGATTTAAGTTTCTAGAGCTTACTTGTTTAGAATCTAGATCTATCAGCATTTAAAATGGATGCAGTGGTCATTACACTAAAGAGAATTGAGCATAAAACGAAAATCATAGGCATCAAAACCAATTCCTTTAAAAAAAACTTACCTCCCAGATTTCAGTGTCAGAATGTTCTTCAAGTGGGTCTAGATTGCTTCGAATCGTTCCCTCAAAAAGTGTGGGATCCTGTGGAATAATGCCCAATTTGGATCTTAAATCATGCAGTCCAATCATTGAGATGTCCACCCCATCAATAAGAATTCTTCCTCCTGTTGGTTCTACAACACGAAACAGTGCTTGGAGAAGTGTAGATTTACCACTGCCAGTCCGCCCAACTATGCCAATCTTCTTCCCTCCAGGAAACTCACATGTAATACCTTTCAACACAAATGGTAGGTGTGCTGCATAACGAACCTAATCACATTCCCACAATGACATCATATTCTCAACAGCACAAGATTTCAAACGTATCATGCATATTTAAACTTGTTGCAGTCACCTGTAGGTTTTGAAGGATTATGGTGCCTAATGATGGCCAGTCTTGAGTTGGCCTTGAAGAATCTATCACCAATGGAGCTTCACTTGGTATATTTGAATATTGCAGTATTCTCTCGACAGAAATCATTTTGTTTTCCACATTGCAAAGGTTCCATATGACCCAAGCCTGAACTATGTTCAAATCCAATCCATATGTCACTGCTAATCCAGCAAGACCTGCAAACGATGATGCAGAACAAGTCCCGTTGAGTACACCAGCATACCTCATACTTCTTTAGCTTATTGAACAAAAAGGGCAGATTGGGTTTTCCAGGAATAGTCCTTACTTGGATCAATTGTGCCCTTTGGCAAGCTCACTAGGAACGTTAATGAGAAGAGAAATACAAGATTGGACATTAAATTTAGCCGAAGACAGAGCCATTCCATCGCTGCATTGTTGTGAAAAGAGGGTCGTGAATAATCATCGATCAGGCAGAGATTAGTGTCCATGAAGCGAGTTTCCTGATTGAAACATCTAACTATGGCTGCTCCTGAGATTGACTCAGCAAAATGGTGTATGATTGGAGCCTGCCTAATGCTTACCAATCTAGCCAGCTCCCTTGCAGAGGCAATGTAGTAATGCTGCAAAGCAGCATTTGTTAAAAACACTGATTGTATAAGGTCAAAATACCGAATTCCAGAGAAGAAATATTGAAGACAGGCTTTCATGCAGCTTTATTACTTACTTGATACCAGATGCAAATTATGACGACTGGGATAAGGACAACAAAGACTTGCCAAGCAACCTGAGACATGACTGTTAAAATTCCAAAAAGCTGAATAAGTGCGAAGGCTAAGCCTCCCAGTCTATAAGGGATGTCTGTGTCTACTGTGCTCTGGTCTGATGATGCCTGCAAATAAAAAAGGAGTAGCAACAATCAGCAGGAGTTGCCATTTTCTCATCCTGCTACTTGCTCTCCTACTATGCCACCAGTCCTCGTGATACATTTAACCTTCAAGAGACATCAGTGTAGAGCATATGAAGCTATAGTCTAAACTTTACCGTGATATTGATGTTTACAATTGGAAGAATTCATATTACTAAGGATGCAAGTGTAGTTTCTTTGGCTCTTTCATGGAATACATCTCTCTCGCCTCCTACTCCATGTTAAACGATCTAATTTTGTACTTTGCTATCAATACAAACATAATAACTTTCATGACCTTATACTACTTAATTGACTGAATAAGAGGCAGACATAACAAGTAACTTATTTATTCATATGTCATCTTGTTTATTAAGCTTTTACCAAGACGAGGTTGCTGACCTTACGGTACTTAATTGACTAGATAAGAGGCAGACATAACAAGTAACTTATTTATTCATATGTAATCTTGTTTATTAAGCTTTTACCAAGACAAGATTGTTGAATTACAAACACGTACTAACCCGATTCAAGATGCGTCCAGTTGGGGTGGAATCAAAAAATGACATGGGTGCATGGAAGATGCATGTTAGCATGCTTGTGAAAAGCCTTTGTGAAGCTTCAAGTGCGGCAGTCGCGAGAAACAATGATCTCACCAATACACATATGGAACTCCCAATCGCAAGTACTATATAGACAAGAAGGAGAACTGTGCTAGTGATTGTGGTCTTTTGGTTTTCTATTGGGGGAGTAGCCCAAGCCATCCAGTAATTGCTACCAATTTGCAAAACTTGGAACAAAATTTGGGCTGCCAATATGATAGGAATCAAGGCACCCTTATAGGCTGCAGTTATGAATGCAGAATAAACTTTAAATTTGACCCTCCCTGTTTCTCGTTCTTCTTCCTGTACAATCTGCTGTAATTTGTTCTCGTTGTTTCTTGGTATTTGATCTCTTACAGCCTCTTTTTGATGCACTTCTTCAAATTCATTTTCCAGGGCATTGCAGAAGCCATTTATAATACTGTCTTCTTGTGGAATTACCACTCTACCTTTCTCTGCTTCACCAACAGTATGCAAAGCTTGATGGTGTGCACCAACTAGCTCTAAAAAATCTGCACCACTCTGTAGGAGATCTTCATACCTTCCAACTTGAGATATCTTTCCATCATGCATAACCTGTCGAGCAGTCCATCTAGATCAGGAAAACATAAAGGAATGAAAACTTCTACGATGCATTTCTAACACAATATGATGATACCAAGCTAGTAGTTTGCTATTGGGAAAATATTCATTTATTTCATTGACAGAGGACACAAATTTGTGAGCAGATAGGGCAAGATTACCAGTATAAGGTCTGATGCAGGTAAGAACTCCACTTGGTGTGTAACATACACAATTGTCTTCGACTTTAAAATTCCATGCAGACACTCCTGTGATATTAGATGTCCAATTGATAAGCCAATTTCAGTTATATGTTCAAAAAAGAATGTGTCTTTGCAATCTGTTGCGTAAAACATTTAATTCTTCGCCAGTGAAAAACTTACATTAAATAGCTGAGTCCCTGTATGAGCATCCACAGCACTGAAAGGGTCATCAAGAAGATATATATCCGCATCTTGGTAGATTGAACGAGCAAGCTGTATTCTTTGCTTTTGTCCACCACTTAAATTGATTCCCCTTTCTCCAATCTCTGTCTGATCACCATGAGAAAACAATTCTAGGTCCTTGTTCAGAGCACAGGCTTCAAGGACATTTTCATACTTGGTTCTTTCCTTTGTTTTTCCGAAAAGAATGTTATCTTCAATTCTGCCAGTTTGAATCCATGGAGACTGAGGAACATAAGCTTTGGTGCCACTGATCTTCACAATCCCTGCTAGCTTGGGTATTTCACCCAAAATACTGGACAAAAGGCTTGATTTTCCTGAACCAACTGACCCGCATACTGCAACTTTCATTCCTTGTGTTAAATGCAAATTTATCCCCCTTAATGTTGATTTGTTTGAAGCATGATCCCATGAAAACTCTGCATCTTTGATCTCAATCGCAACTTCAGTTGAATAACCCTTGGGTATATTTTCTATTGCATTGGATTGAAGCTCTTCTTCCTGCAAAAAGGTGGAAATTCTGTCGAGTGACACCTTGGTTTGTGCAAGCATAGAAACTAATTCTGGGAGATTATAGATAGGTGCCTGAAGTATCCTGAAAGTTGCCAAAGCAGAAAGAACTCTACCTGCTGTTAGAGGGGTCCCCACTAGCACACAGGAACCAAAGGTAGCAACAGACACAAAGGTTGGCGCTGCCCAATAGAGAAAAGTCACTGCAGCAGATGTGTACAGATACCTCTGCAGCCAACCTCGCTCAACCCCTCTCAAATCTTGGAGCCTGTGTAGATATTTGGTTTCCCACGCTTGCAGTTTTAGTGTCCTCATGTTCCTTAAGGTCTCCGAGGTAGCCCTCATGCGTTTATCCTTTGCTTCCATCATTTTATCTTGATATTTCTCTTGTAATTTAGCAAAAGGGGTATTCCCAACCATCACCGCAACTATGGCTGCCAGCCCTGCAATGCAGGATAAGCCCAAACTCTTATAGAGAATCACCAAGGCAAGAAATACTTGTACAGGCAAAAGCCAGACATCATGCATGTACCAAGAAAAGTTTCCAATCCTTTCCACATCCACACTCATATAATTGATGATTTCGCCGCTAGTGTGGTTCTGTCTAGACCTGTTGGAAAGACACAGACCCTTCCTATATAAAAGAGCTGTCAGGCCTGACCTGACTCTTAATCCAAGCTGTTGGGCTCCAAAATACCATTGCCTCTGTGCCAGAGACTCCACCATCTTCGCACCAAAAAAGGCGGAAGCCAGCACATAGCCTTCATGGGCAAAATGCTCTGCGCCTCCTAGATACTCTACAACCATCTCTATCAAGTATGGACCGATGTATGTTGCACAAGTATATGCAGCTGCATACAGAGCATTGATCACCATTGCCTTCCAGACAGACAACAAGATGGTCTTTGCCATTGATGGGGATTCAATATTTGTTGTTCCAACTTTTTGATGAGTACACCAGTTGGTCTGAAGAATCATGTATGCCTCTTGTGCACTATCCTTGCCTACAACTTTTGGGACATCCTCAAGCTCTAGAGGTTTCTTGTACCCCACAGAAAACAGGGGGCTGAGCCAGTAGAACGTCATTAGGCTACAAATGCTGGCTGTAGAATATGGATTCAACTCAGTATATTCAGTTTCAGTCTTATTCAGGAGTGGTTGTTCAAGTCCTGCTGCAGAATGATAAGAAACAGTAGCAGTGCTACTTATTCTACTTCGAAGTGCAATATATAACAGAAATGTGCAGAGGGCAATAGGCAGAGCATCGAAACAGACTTTGTAAGGAAAATTTTCCTTTTTTTCTTTAAGCAAAATTATGTCCATGAATAGAATAGCAGTGTGGAATAAGAATGAAAAAGTCCACCAGAGACTTATTAGGATTGATACCTTCTTTTCTGCTGCTCCTTGTTGAGAACTACTAATGCAGAGAGACACAAGGAGCCATGCAACTGCTTGTGTAATGTTAACATATGCTTTCATGACAAATAAGCTGCCATTAATATGCCAGTTGTCCACCAAGCGCCACAATCCATCCACGGCATAAGCCATGAAAAGAAGCAAGCAGCAAACCAAAGTTAATTTGTATGGATACCCGCTAAGCATTTTGCTATACCCAAATTCTGTTTTACTGGTAGAAAGCTCTTCTCCTTCTGGGTGTGCATTCATGGATGCCGAGTTACATGATTTAGTGCAATTGTATTGCCTAAACAGTGCTAAAATCATGTTGACCACGAACGAGGCAATAAAAATCAAATGAAAAACAAGGGCAATGCCATGCAGATCAAGGTAGGAAGGCTTCATAGATCCTCGATGATGATGATAGTAGTCGCTAATCCTGAAAGATATATATCAAGCCGTCACCAAATAATTAAAATAAACAGAAAAAACAGGAGAGATTTGTGCTTGCCAAAATTCATTTATTAGCACACCATGTTTAGCTAGTGCAGGTTGTGACAGTTGTAGAAATTTCTGACTGGATTGAAGATTTTGTTTGCAGACGTGGAAGATCTTCTTCTGACGTGGTTCTCATGCATAGATTACAATTACAATTTTGTGTCGTGTTTATTATAAATTGTGATGTACATGTGTTTCATTACCTAAGTCGTTCCCAAAAGATCGTGACTGGTGACTACACGAGGGTCTTCTCGTGTTTCGGCGGTGGAGAGCACACCATCACCTTCGCCTTCCCATACCTTTCTTGGGTGTTTGTGTATTTTTCAAATTTTAGTGCCAGCAACATATAGATTGGGATTTGGGATCGGGGTGGTAGAATTTTTATTTTCCAAAAATTTGTTATGAAAACATGTAATTATTTTGATTGAATATGAAATTTATTTTTTTAAAGTTAATTTCTATGTAATGATGTTTAAAATTGAAATATATGATAAATATTAATTTAAAGTTTTGTAATTATTTATGAAGTTATCTAAATAAAGAATCATTTTTTTTAATATATATATATATATATATATATATATATATATATATATATATATATTTTAAGAAAGTTAATATTTTTTTATCAATATTTTTGGTATTTTGAAAAAAGATATTTATATAAATATGAGATATGAAATTAATTTAGATAGAATTATTATTAATAAAAATATATTAATATTTGAAGTATTATTTTCAAATAGAACATGATGTATTATTACTTTTAAATTTAAGTATAAGGTTTTTTTGTGTTAAAGATTTTTTTTGGGTCAATTATAAATATGTCTTCATCAATTTTGCATTATATCTGAAGTAACATGAATATACATATATAAACTTTACAATAATAAATTGAAATGAAAGAAGCATTTTACATTTAAATATTTAATTTATCATGAGATCTGTGATAATTTTATTGTATTTTCAAAAAAATCAATTTTTTTTAAGAGTATTTTTTTAAAATATTATAAACATTAAAAATTTACAATTCTATTCATAAAAAAATTGACTTAACACAAAATTAACCTCCTTAAAATCAAATCATAAATTATATATTTCAACAAATCAACTATCCTCTTTTATATTTAATCCCTTCTATGTAGGCTCTTATTTGAAATGCACCTTTCAAGGAGTCTTATTCACCTCTTATGGTTATAACGGACAATAAATCTATATAATCATTTCGCAGATCTATATTTTACAACTTCTATTTTTTCTACTCAGTGTGTGTTTAAGTTACTAAATTGAGAATAGTAACATAGATAATGTCTTTTTATTTTTCTTCTTCTTTTGTAGGGTGGGTTGGAGTGGGTTGGGATGCGCTTATAAACAAAGAATCATTGGAGCATATCAATTTGATGGTTGTATGATTATATTTATATTTTTTAGTCATAAAATGTAATCAATTATCTTAAGAGACCGTATTAGGTGAGAAGTAAAATTTTAGGTAGACTGTTAAAAACTAGTAAAGATTATATACTTCACATCTAATACGATCTCCTAAGATGATTGTATTTTACGACTAAAAAATATAAATATGATCTTACGACATTAGTGTTTGAAAAGTAATGTTGAATACATAATCATCATCAAACGAATTCATAACAATGATAGTTGATTATCAAATTTAAGCTTTAAGACTATCTCTTATTGATTTTTTGTAACATCAAGTGAATAATGATGTTCTCTATTTAATTATTATTCTATTCTATTTTATTAAAATAATAATTTATTTTATATATTTTATAAATTTAAATAAAATCAAAATTAATAAGTAAATGTCAATTTAACATATTAAATTACTAAATAATTTTTTTTTATTTAAATTATTATTTAACTTTTTATTTTTAAAATTAAAATTTAATTTATGATGATAATTTTTTAAAAATTATATTACAAAATATAATTAATTGTGGAAATAGTAAATATTTTTAAAAATTATAATAAAAAATTATAAAATGAAAGTTTTACAAATAAAATAACAAAAATAGGTTTGATTATGCAAGAAATATCATGATTAAGCATGTTTGCCATGAAATACTATTGAAATAACTAAGCTTTTAAAAATTCTTTAGCAGATTTAAAAATTGATAGTATATTATTTTAAAGAGAGAATATTTCTATAGTTTATGATGTAATCAAAAATATTTTTAGAAAAAAATGTCATAGTTTTTAAATCAATATTTTGGATTACGTTCTGTGAACCATCATTAGGATGAGTAGAATGAAAAATGGAATGAATTAAATTGCATGTTTAAGATCTCATTTTTAAAAATTAACAATGAAATACAATAATGTCGTATAATTGAGAAATTAAATATTAATAAAAATCAAAATAAAAAGATAAGAAAACTACAAAATTGATTTAATATAATATAATGTTATTAATAAACTTAAACAACTATCCACAATGACGGATAAAAATGAAAAAAAAAAATTATGAAAGAAATTTAAAATACAATTTAATATAAATATTTACAAAAGGAAGCGATAAGATAAATACACTGTTAATATCTAAATTAATTGTCAAGGGGAACATAGGATACTAAAGTTTTAATGAATAAAAGAGAAGAATTTGAACGAACTAAAGTGATTTTTAAAAAAAAAAGAGATGAAGGTATAATTAAAAGAAAAGGAATTAAAAGGGAAGAGGTTTGAAATGTCCTCAAGATATTGAGTCTCTTTATGGTGGAAACAAATGAACAAGTTTAAATAAAACCGTCAGTTTTTTATTAAGTTAATGATTGGTTTTAAGAAGGGTTTAATTCTAGATCATTATCTCTGTTCATGTTGTATCATACTTGTAAATTTCAATAGATTCTCATAGGCACACCGTTTGAAGTAGCGGTTTTATATGACTACAACCTTGGTAGATTCAGTACAAATATGATGCTGAGTCTTGAAAGTTTGTTTTGATAAGGTGGATTTCACCAAAATTTCTTTGTTGATATGTGCCACATGTTCATTGGCCCTCATGTTGATGGAGTGACCCATCTCTCTAATGTAGGATATCCCATAGGGACAATCAATTTTGTACACTCCACTTCTAAAAATTGGATTTAAAATGTCTTTGGACAACTTGATTAATCTTCCAAGTTTTTGTGAGGGAGGAAAGCAAATGTGAATGTTCTTGCTCTTTATTTTTTTTTGCAATTTTATTAGAGATTCCCTCCACATAATGTAGGAAAGATGTAGGTCTATTAAGGTTGTCCTCCTTACTACTAGTTTTAACATGAGCATTTTTTTAGCAGATTTGAAAGCTCTAGAAATCTATTTCTTCTGTGTAACCATTTTTCTTAAAAACTTCGATCAAGTGTTGGATCTAATCCTTTAAGTGATTGTCATCACAAATTCTCAAAACTCTCGTGGCAAGGGTTTTAAGGACCCCTATTTTTTGAGAGGATGATGATGTGAATTCGCTTGAAGATAGAGATCAGTGTTGGTGGGTTTTCTGTACACTCGTTGCGAGAAAGATCCATCAGATTTTCTAGGGAGGACATCTAAGAAGGAAAGTTTACCCTCAAATTTTAATTCTTTTTTGAACTTGATGGTATCAACAACCTCGTTTAAGTGGGTATGAAAATATTCTAATGTTTTAAAACCATGTGGCCAATTGACGTGAGTGTCATCTACGTATTTTTTCCACCAAAAATGATTCAATAGGAGGGAGTTAAGAGCTAAAATTTTGAAATAATCTATAAACAAACTGCCCACAATGGGGGAAAGAGGGGAGCCCATTACCACACCATCTGTTTGCTCATAAATGATCCCTAAGAAAGAGAAGAACGTGGATTACCACACCATCTATTTGTTCATAAATGATCCCTAAGATAGAGAAGAAAGTGGACTTTAGACAAAGAGATATTAGAGAGGTAGTCTCCTCATTCGTATGATCACCTACCACCTTGATAGTGTCATCAATCGACACCTTAGTGAATAGTGAAACTACATCGAAGCTAATTAAAATCTTCTCATTAAAGACCTTCTTATCTTTGATAAAATTAACAAAATTAGTTGAGTCTTTGATAAAGGAAGAAGTTTTTCCTATTAAAAGTTTGAGTTTGTTGGCTAAAAAAGAGGCTAATGCATAAGCGGGAGAGTCCGTGGTATCAACTATAGGTTTAAGAGGGATCTCTTCCTTGTGAATCTTCGAGGTGCTATAGATTGTAGGTGCTATCTCTTTTTTAGGAAGATTTTTTTTGATGTTTTCATCCAAAGATGATTGACTTATAGATTTTTAACAATTATGGGGATTCTCAAAATTGGGTTGGAAGCTAAAACTCTGTAGCTCCCATTATTTTGTGAGTGCTCGACCATTTTTGGCATTGTAAACACTATTGTTTAAAATAATCGTTGCATTGCCTTTATCTGCTTTAGTGATAACAATATTATCATTCAAATTGAGATTTTTTAAGGCATTTTATTCCTCTTTGAAAATATTAGACCTAGGGGGTTTGGATTTTCTCAAAGCCACTCCACAACCCTGTCTAATCTCTTATAATGTCTCCATTGGTAAGACCTTCAACACATTTTCAATCTCTATTAAGAACTCTTATTTGAGAATAGCTTTGTGGGTAAGTGCAAAACCTAACCCCCTTTTTAAGTGGTTAGAAGAGGAATGATATAAATATAAACTTAAGACAAATTTACTATAAGTTTACTCTCTCAATTGTCAATAGCTTTATGTGGACAAGAGCACCTTAAATTGTTAGAAATAGTAAAAACCAAGTTTCCAATGTGAAGCAAAGGGATGGAAAGATTCAAAAAAGTGACAATACTTAACGTGTTGTCATCCTCCCTAATAAGTTTGCTGGTTAAGAGTGTTTTAGGAGGGAGGGACGAATTCCTAACCTTCAGATAAGAGATTGCAAAAGTTTTATCACATTCAAAATGATTACAAAAGTACAACTTAATACTCAATCATCCTCCCTAACAAGTTTGTTGGTTAAGAATGCTACAAGAAGGAGGGACGACGAATTCCTAACCTTTAGATAAGAGGTTGCTAAAATCTTATCACATTCAATTTTTACAGGTGGGAGGGACGAATTCCTAACCTTCGGATAAGAGGTTGATAGAATTTTATCACATTCAAGGTGATCACAAGGGGACGACTTAGTACTACTGGCCGAGACTAGACCATGCTCATTCATTATCGGGAGCTAAAATGTAGAAAGGTTCAAAGCCTCAAGTTCCAAAGTGACAACTGACTGATGTGGTATAGGAAGGACGCCCCTAAACGTTGCTCAAGACAACCGAATTAAATGAATATTGACTCAACGATTCATTGCATATTGACTGAACCAGAGGCATATCGAACGTTCCAACTTCCACAGTTTATAAATAAATCTTTTTCTTTATTTTAAAGAAGAGTAGTACATCCATAGTACATAAAGTAATAATAAGTTTTTTTAATAAAAATTGTTTAAGAAATTTAAATCAACATTTCTCTGATTCATTATTAAGATATAGCTAATGGTGAGTGGTTTTAAATTTTTGGGTGAAACTATGTGTTATATTTTTTTCTCTGACAGTTTTAAATCATAATCTGTGATTCATCATTAGAAATTAAACATGAATGGAGTTGTAGCCTATCTTTAAACATGGATGACATTGTAGCCTATCTTCCTTACGATGAATCATGGGTTGTGATTTGAAAATTTTAAATCACAATCCATGATTCATCATCAGCAATTAAATATGAATAAAAACATAACTTATCTTTAAACATAAATAAAACTGCAGCCTATCTTTTTAATGATGAATCATGATTGTGATTCAAAATATGTCGAAGAAAAACATAATACACAATTTTACCCCAAAAAATCTAAAACCATTCATTTTTATAGACTGTAAAAACATCAAAGATATCATTTTTAATATTTTTATTGATCAAGTTATTAATTTCGAAAAAAAAAAAATAGTATGATAACGAAAAAGTTAAAAAAATAAAATGCAAACTGAAAATATTCAAAATCGAAGTCCACCAGATCAGTACCATACCTCTAATGGCAGTAGTTGCAGGAGCAGTTATGATGGTTACTCTTGTTTTGAAGGGTGGTCGATCCACTGAGCCCTGACAATCGACATTACAAGTTAAAAGATGTTAAGAAGCATACGTTCAAGAATCCCAAAACAGAAAATAAACCCAGTTATTCTGAAGTTGTGAAGGAAGTTACAGAAACTATTATTTAATGGAAGTGCCAATGACAGAGATAAGATGCACACATGGCTGTCCATGCTGGCTGATTTATTACAATATACCAACCTAATTTATTGACACAGTGAGAGAGAGAACGTGAGTTGGGGTCAGAAAAGCGTGGCTTCCTGGAGGAGTCCTTATTCCACCACGAGTACCTCCACTAACACTGTATGGCAACGAGACAAATATAATATTTTCAAACTGGATTGACAAAACTGTATGACAACAACGTGGGAACACTGTTTCATCTTCCTTTTTTTTAATTTACAAAGAAGAAATACGCACAGTCCATATCCACCACCTATTTCTTATTTGGACGCACTATCCTCATAGATACCTTGTTTTGGTCCTTTTACAGAATTTAGCCGAACAAATCACATGGGTCTAGTGGATTCTTACCTAATTTTGTAGATCCTTACCTAATCTGAGGAATGCATTCTAATTCCAAGGTTTTGGGTTGAATGGATAGAGACGAGAAATATCGACATAATGTGTTAAACATATCGACACTATGAGCGCATAATGCAGGCCAGGCCAGACTTAGATTCCACGTAAGAATCTTTGGATACCGACAGCGACAGCACAGTTGGGCTCCATTTTTAAAGTGGCAAACCTTTCTAGAATTTTACCTTGTCAAGACTTAATTTCTAACTTGACTTTTGGATTTTGAACAAAATTCTTTTGGCCTTTCAAACGAAATTGTTAAATTATCTACAACTCTCTTTTAAGAATAATTTTTTATTTGCTATTTTAGGTTGACACGGATGCTTTTAATGACTCTTAGTTTCTAATGGGCTAAATGGGTCTGTACCTGTGTTACTATCACACACACTCTCTCTTATCCTCTCCTCCATTTGAAGGATATATGTTACTGATCCGTCTTTGAATAATGTGGTTTTTTGTTCTTAGCTGTTCAGTTGTAATTTTGTTTCTTTTTGGTTGTTTGGTTTGCAGGAAGAAAGTTGTCTGCACGTTTGATTCTAATAAGTTTTGTCGCTTCATGCACATGGTTATTTGCTTCTTTGTATAAGTTTTCAAGTTTGTTCTAATGTATTTTGTAGCTGCTTCACCTTCTTAATCACTTGGCTCTTACTTTTGTAATTGTTAAAATTTGTTAATTAAATAATAATATTCAATAACAATTAGAAGATGGTTTAAAAAAAATCGTAAAGATAAGAGAATGATGTACAAATCATCAAATTATGTTAGTACATGTTTGGATAATCAAATTTTGTTCTGATTAAATGATAAACAGAAAAAACTTTTTTTGACAATAGTGTTTATTCAATATGGTGCTCCAAAAACATCTATCAAATTTTTGTGCCTTCGCTCAAATCATTGAGAAAATGGAGTTCCTCCACTTATCCTAATTGGGAAACTAGATCTAAAAACTGCAAGGAAAATAATGTGTTTTTGACCTTGTGTTACACTTAAATCTTAATTATTATTAGGCTTCTATGCATTTGGATAATATCTAAAACAACATTCAATAATTATAATAACTCATCAGCTGGACAAACTAGTGTAATGCAATGTGTCACTAACATGAAATTCAATGCTTCAATGAATGCTCTACTTATTACTTGATTTCGCTGGAATGTTAGTGGATGTTCAATAATCCTTGTGAACAATAATGAATTCTCTCCAAGTACTCAATAATTTATAGTTGATTTCTAGATGGCTAAACGCACTAAGGTGCTTGTGTATTTATAGATGTATTGAATTCAAATTAGGACCCTATTGGCATGCAAACCGACATCAAACAGTAAAAAAAGCTAAAATAGTTTGATAAGGGTCACATAGGGCGAGGGACAGAAGGGCCCAAATGTTCCATACTAGGATCGTAAAGTGAGTGTAACTGTACACTTCGTACAAGGAGATAAAAATGGGATCAAACATGTGAAGGGGGAAGATGATAGTTGGAAGGTGCCAGAAGAAGGTGTGAGGACCACTGAAACCTAATAAGTGTACCAAAAATTGATAATTTAAGCCAAGAATTGACAAGTACACAAACATCTTAGAAACATGCAATTTAATGACTAATAAGTGCATATGGCTCATTTTTAGGTATCTTGCCCCACTTTGATGTGGGTGTGTGTGTGTGTGTGAACGTGCATATATATCAATGTAGAGGAATAAGTGGTATGAATACAATATTTTGTGCTCTTTAAGCCCCTAAAATAAACTCCAATGTACATGCGAATCCTACAAGAATATTCTTTATTTTCTACACATGCACATGGGTTAGTGCCAATTATAAAAAAACTGCTTAAATATAGAAAATTGAAAATGATATACGTAATTTGACTAAAGGTGTGTATAAATACCATTTGAAACCTTGTGCCTTTGAATATGTGCTCAATGCTGCATACATTTCTAAGTATAATTTTTAGTGAAAAATAAGTTAAACCAAAATTTTGCTCACTTAACAAAAATGCCAAACAATATCCTAAGCATATTTATTTTGCGGGAATAAGTGGCGTGTCCTAAGTACATATCGCTATGAGAGTGAGTGAACTCTGCATACTTCCTTTGATATAAGGAGTTACCCCTAAAAAATATGATGAGTGGGATATATGCCCCCTTTTGAGATTTGGGATGAACTTGTGAAACACATGTCTCAAAAGGAAGGATTTAAATGCATCATGTGTAAGATAAGATATAAAACCAATGATGTCCAATATAGAAAGATATAATCTTAGAAGCATATATTATGTGGTTAATTTTCTGCGTTTGGGCTTATAATGTTATCAATATAAGCACAAAAATGATGTGATCTATGTGGAAACAATGTAAATAGTTTAAGTTCAAAGGGATGCTCTATGTGGGTTTAAGAAGTTAGAAGTGTAGTATCAGTATCATAAGATATAACAACATAAAGTATAAGTATGCGTTCTTGCCCCTAAAAGATGCATGATAGGAATCATGGCAACATAAGCAATAAATAAAATTATTGTACATGTTATAGATCATGACACAGAAAACACACCAAGCATTTGATGAAAAGAAATATAACAAGAAATGTCACATATGTGAGCAAGCATGGATCAAACATTCCACACATTATAATCATGCCAAACACATATAAGGCACATAAGACAATGAAATCACATCAATAACATAGTAGGTATGGAAGATAGTGATGTCAGAGGGTAAGTGCATGGAATTGGGGGGCCAAAATGAGGCCTTAAGTGGACATATTTTATCTGAAAAACAAGAAACTTTAACTTGTACAGATTATTTAAGACACCTAAACTCAAAATTTGAAGATGTCATAGGAACATGAATTGTAGCATTTCGAGCCTAGTTTCTAAACTACAATTTTTTTTAAATGGTCAAGTATAAGTAGGTCAAACATCAGAAATTTGAAGAGGTAGTACCATTTTTTATAAAAAATAGAGTAGACAACTTTCTATGCAGCCCATCATTTTTTGGGCGTCATTTAGTTTTTTTAAAAACCCTTTGGTGGAAAGTTGGATAAGATCATCTAGTTTATAACCTATATATTTTTAAAATTAATTAATGATTTTTTTTTACTAATTTCACAAGTCAGTAGATATTGAAATATGATTAATAATGTATTACCGAGCATGCATCCCTCCTAACTACCTCAAAAAATATAAAAAATTAGATTTTTTTTTTAGTGTATAAAATTAGGTCTAGTTTGCAACCATATAATTTTTTTCGTATTTAAATCGATGAATGAAAACACACACAAATAAATATGAACATGTATAGCTACAACATATAACACTAAAAAAGACATACTTAAAAATAAATATAGATAACAAACTTAAAGTTATATATATATATATATATATATATATATATATATATATATATATATATATATATATATATATATATATATATATATATATATATATAAAGATGAGAGTGTAGTCGATGTTGTAGTAATATTTTCAAGAAAAAATCAATAAAATTCATAGTGTTTAGCATGGTTGAAGTTGCATTTTATTGATTTTAGTCAAAATCATGCATTCAATAGTGTGTTTGCAGGTCCATGCCTCAGGGTTGAGAATCCAAGCCATTCTCAAATCTTGAGCCATGTGTTTCAAATGTCAAAAATTAGAACCACATACATAGATATACCACGTATATGGAATATTTTACTATTATTTATTAAAACCATGCACATAATTTTAGTCTTTAAAACAACATATGTGGTATTGCTATTATAAAAACACGTACACCTAATAGTTTACTATTATATTATCATGCATAGTATATAAATAAAATAAACATTTAAGTATAATTTTACATTTAGATAGGGACATAAGTTATATTTTATTTATATACTTTCAAGATGTTTGAGAGTGGTTTTGGACCTCTAGGAGCTATAATGCAAATTCTAGGTTTTGGAGGATCCTATCATATTTCAGACTTAGTCAGATTCCAAGGTTTCAAACTTAGCCATATTTCAGGGTTTCAATATTTCAAGGAGGCATCCTAGGAGGTATGAAGGCTGCATGAAGGGATGTAGGTATGATATAATAGTATGAGAACATCTCTCACAAAGTTACACAAGTTGATCCCACCCCATTTCCTTTGCACCCTTAAGGCACACACTCTGGGATAAATGTATCGATAAACCCCTAATGCATATATGAACTATCTAATGCACAAATGCATACACAACATGATTTATAGTTATGGAGTACATTTATAACAATAATCCCACAAAGAAAACACATGCATCATTTCTTTTATTCTATAGATCATGGATATTTCAGTTATATTTTGATAAATTTAAGCATTAGTCCATAGGGGCAATTAGTGATGTAATTTGGGCCAAATTGAGCCTATGAATCTAATTCTTAGTCTAAATGATGTTAATTAGGGCTAAAATGATTGGTTTAGGGTTTATAGAGTTTATGATTTAGGGTTTAGGGTTTCAGGCTTAGGGCTTAGGGTTTAAGGTATATGGTTTAGGGTATAGGGTATAAGGTCTAATCACAAAGGCATTTGGGGCCAATTTGAGCTCGTTGAACCTACTTGTGACTATAGAATGTGATTTTGGGCACAATTAGCCCCAATGTCATCGTAGGTTGAGCTAATTAGTCAATTGAAGCAATAAGTGATGTGATTTGGGACAAATTGAGCCCTATGAAAATAATTATTACTCTAAAGGATGTTAATTAGGGCTAAATTGATTGATTTAGGGTTTATGATTTAGGGATTAGGTTTTAGGGTTTAGGGATTAGGGTATAGCATATAAGGTTTAGGTTTTTGGGTATAAGGTCTTATCATGAAGGCAATTAGGGCCAATTTGAGCTCGTTGAACCTATTTATGACTACATAATGTGATTTTGGGCTCAATTAGCCCAATATCATCACATATTGAACCAATTAGTCAATTGGGGTAATCAGTGATGCAATTTGGGCCAAATTAAGCGCTATGAATCTAAATTTTACCTTAAAAGATGTTAACTTGGGCTAAATCAATTGGTTTAGGGTTTGAGATTTATAATTTAAGATTTAACGTTTAGGGCTTAGGGTTTAAGGTATAAGGTATAGGGTTTAGGGTATAAGGTCCAATTTAAAAGGCAAATGGGGATAATTTAAGCTTATTCAACCTATTTGTGACTACATAATGTGATTTTGGGCTCAATTATCCCCCATGTCTTCACAAATTGAGCTAGTTAATAAATTAGGGTAATTAACGATGTGATTTTGGCTAGACCGAGACTTGTGAACCTAATTCTTAGTTTAAATGATGTTAATTAGAGCTAAAATGATTGGTTTAGGGTTTAAAGAGTTTAAAATTTAGGGTTTAGGGATTAAGGTATATGGTTTAGGGTTCAAGGTATAATCACAAAGGCAATCGAGGCTAATTTGAGCTCGTTGAACTTAATTTTGATTATAGAATGTGGTTTTGGGTACAATTAACCCCAATATCATCACATGTTGAGCCAATTAATCAATTAGGGCAAAAAGTGATGTGATTTTGACTAAATTGATGCCTATGAAAATAGTTATTACTCTAAATGATGTTAATTAGGGCTAAATCAATTGATTTAAGGTTTAGGGTATATGGTATAATATTTAGATTTTAGGGTATAAGGTCAAATCATGAAGGAAACTGGGGTCAATTTGAGCTTGTTGAACCTATTTGTGATTACAAAATGTGATTTTAGGCTCAATTAGCCCTAATATCATCACATATTGAGCCAACTAGTTAATTGGGGAAATCAGTGATTTGATTTAGGATAAATTGAGTCTTATAAACCTAATTCTTACTCTAAAGGATGTTAATTTGGGATAAATCGTAGGGTTTAGGGTTTTAGGTTTAGGGCATACTATTTAAGGTATAAAGTTTTATATTTAGGGTATAAGGTCAAATTGCAAAGGCAATTGGGGACAATTTGAGCTTATTCAACCTATCTATGACTAAAAAATGTGATTTTGGGCTCAATTAGCCCTGATGTCATCACAAATTGAGCCAATTAGTCAATTGGAGAAATTAGTGATGTAATTTGGGCCAAATTGAGCCCTATAAAATTGATTCTTAGTTAAATGATGTTAATTATGGTTAAAATGATTAGTTTAGGGTTTAAAGTGTTGGAGAGTTGTCAATGATGTCATAGTGATGTCATGGAGGTGTCTAGGTGAGTGGATGAAGTATCTTGATAGTCTCAGTGATAATGACTGTAACAACCCACCTAGTTGTTCTTAAAAAAACAATATTTTAAAAAAAAATTAAATATTGAAAATTCATTCAACTACAGTTGCTAGAATACTTTAGTTAGTCATATAATCAACAATTTTAAGTAGTAATAGCCCAACATTCCAATACTGCAAGCAATAGAATGAAATGCAAGATACAAAAAATTTACTATCTCACAAGGGACATTAGCACAATCCAAAATCCCATACCAAGCATTGGTACTAACTCAATCAGTCGCATAAATTGATATGCAACCAAGTTTACCCTAACCTAGCCTAAGGATCTAGACCCGATGCCTCACCCCAATCTAGGGTAGCCTACATATCCACTTCTTGAAATCAGGGTCTGATGTAGTTCTCCTTTCAAATGTGATGGTTTCCCTGATGAGACATCATAACTGAAGGGATTGACACATTAAGCCAAACAGGAAACAAACTACTCATAACATAGATGAGTTTCTAAAGCTTTGGTATAATCCCACAGCTAAGTAACACACTCTAGCGTAACATCTTGCTAATCTAGACTTGTGTGCTTTACCCAAACACTCTCACATAAAAACCTAGATAATAGCAATGATTAAGGAATCCACATTCCTAGTTCCATAAAGAAACACATGATAGGAACATGTGTAAGATAAGTATACAAAATAAAGTAAATCATATGGTACATAATAGGTGAACCTATTATTTATTAATACTCTCAAGATAGTATGCACATGTACATATTGTCCTACTAACTGCTATGAATATATTTATCAAGTAATATCTAACAAAATCATTAGAATAATCAATTTAAGTGAGAGTCTAAACATATAACTACAATATGTACCACCTGAGTATATACATCTAAGATAAAGTATCCTATGATATCTCATACTATCATAGTTCATGATCACTCTACTCAAACATTAACAACCATAACATATATATTAATTTAGGTATGGGTCAAGACGTATTGAAAATAGTATGTAACAACCATGTACTTTCCATACTATAAAAACCTATGATATCTCATACTATCATAGATATTTGTGTTTGAGTATTCGACTCAAAACCAATAACAATCTTACACCCAACCATAATAATAAATCAAGTTAGAAATATACTATCTGAGTATACCTCCATTAACAATCAGAAGAGAACATAATCTCTAGGTACACCTCACGATGCACTATGTTATTCTAGAAATGTCTAATCACTTGCATAGTTAACTTTCTCATGACATATACTACATATAATGCTCATCCTTACAAGATGCTATAAACTTGATCCTGTCGACAAGTTTGCATAACAATATTGTGCTACATAAAGGTTATTTGCTTTCACTAGTGTTTATAGTAGATGCCACACTAAGGAATACCTATCAAGGTTAGTTTCCTATTCCTGCACTCACTCCTCAAGCTACCATACATATCTGTTATGTCTCCTACATGCATAAAATTAGGGCTAGATGTAGTTCTACCAAACTACTAAATGTATACATGATTACATGAAAATTACATACATATCCCTTAAACATCATAAGTCATTTATCAACTTAAAATAAGAATCTAGATCACCTCCCAAATTAGATTAGAATGGACACATACTCTTTGTAAGAGTGGCAAGGTTTAAGACTCAAAAGATTGCATCAAGAATAAATCATTATTATGCTCTACAATCAAAAAGATTTTTTGTATGTTTTATAACTCCAACTGAGTTGATTTCCAAGGTAACATATTTCATTCGCATAAATAACACCATTTTTCATATTTTTAGTTAACAATAACTAAGGCATTATTTGTAAATTAAGTAGGCTTAGTCTTAATATTCTAATCCTTTTTCAAGGATTCTCATCCACATACCAATACATTAGAAGTCTCCACACTATACATAGACTTATGCCATTTACACAACACACATTAAGATGCAACTACTCTCTATTAATTTTTTTGGATATACCACATCATTAGATTCCATCTACTTATTAAGTTACATCTCATTTCATTTGACATATATGGGTTTGTAGTAACATCCATAACTAAATAGTGGTGCAATTATAATATTGAAATACTCTATCATTTATCGAATACGTGAACCAATGTATCAGACACACAAATATTTGGTATAATATACATTTAGACTTCACATAAGTCACATAAATAATGACATCCAATTATAAAATCATGTCAATTACTTATTATATTTAAATAGAACTAGGTTAAATATTTAATCCTCACTAGATATTAACAATGGTTAGTAATTTACTAAAGCTAAATAACCTTTCTGCTAAAATAGACATGGTTTAATATTAGGAAAACTATATTGATAGGCACATCAATTATATACTATGCCTAAAGAAATATAATGGTCACACAAAAGCACTTCAAATCATTTTCCTACACCAAAAGATAATAATAAACTGGATAATCCATATATCATATACTCACTTAAATTACAAAAGTCAATATAATATAAATTATATTATCTCTTATTCCCAACCTAATATATATATAAACCAACTAAATGTGGTTTTCCACTACCCTTCCCATCGATACACAATAACGTTAAGTCAAGTACGCACTGGCCAATATAATGAGACTTGGGATGGAATTTAAGAATGTGGGTTTCACAATATAATTGTTAAACACAGAAAACTGACGCCAAAAATGTGGCCTACAAAAGAGTGCGACCACCATACATATGCATTATATGCATATCATGCCCTAACTTGGAGATAAACACAGATTTGAAGTCTTCTAAAAGTGTAGGGCCTTTCTAAGTCCATTTATATCCTTATCAATTGGAACACGGTTCTGTTGGAGTTGAATAACTGAGCTAAAGGTATGGTGGTGGCGCTGGGCTGAAGGACAGGTGGTTACACTGGTCTGGGTTGAATTAATGAAAAGAAAAGAATATAACTTGATATGTCTACCATGTTAATGGGGTTGAAAAGGCAACTTTGGCTGGCATTTCGAAGGTCCACTCATGGAACCATCAATAAAAGCAAAAAAAACTGAAGTACGCAAAGGGCGGCTAGATCCAATAGTTTTAGAGAATGATTCCATGAACAATTAGAAAAAGCCAAAATACATGTCAAGTCTGTTATTGGGTGGGTGAGTTGGCATCCAGTATTGACGGCCCTAATAATGGTCTGAGGCAAAGCTCAAATTGAATTGAAAGACTCTCCTCAACACCATTCTTCACAGGGTAATAAGAGTCCAAAATCCACCAATTTGCAATATGCAAATTAGAGATAAATATAGGTTCAATCCTTGACTGAGTGGAATACAGTTCATTTAAATTGAAATAGCTAGGATATATGAATGGTAGTGGTCTTGGGTTGAGTTAAGGAAAGAATGAGGGCGTGTTATTCTTAGGGTGAGTTAAAGAAAAGAAAGTGCAAAATATTGATATGGCAATAGCATTAATGTTGGAGCTTGGTATTATTTGTACAATATATATATTTGTACACAATGAAAAATACTCAAATCTAAAATAAAACATTTAGATTGCCCTTAATCATGAATGTCTCACCTATTATATTTCAACTTTTTATTTATAGATATTTTTCTAAATTTATCTGTCACTTTCGAGTCACTACTTCCTCCAATAAAATATTTTGGGTGAATACGGGTAGAATTCTAGTTTCTAAGGAGTTTACCAAAATATACTTCCCAGAAGCTTCTACAGGGTTACTCGAGGTTTACTCACAAATTTCACAATTTTTTTTCTAATTTTATAATAATCTGTAATCCAAAATTCTTTCAATATAATTTACACCATTAAAATAAGTACAATACCCACCTGATACGCTTTCCTTTTTTTTGCAAATGAAATTTCCCTTTTTCTTCCAAAGCTTTCTTTCCCATGAATTTTCTGTGTCTAAAAATTTCCTTTCCCTTTTCTTAATACTGTTTTACTCCCATTTCCCCTTTTGCATGCCACTTGAAACCAAAGCTGTAGGCTTTGTTCCAAATCATTAACTGCGAGTCCCATAAGTAATTATCGGATAAATTTTCAATTTATATTCCTTGATTTCCCAAGTTAAGAATAAGGTAATTCAACTTCTCCTTTTTAAATAAAGTCATCGAAAGATTTCATGCATTGTTAATTAATAATCAATTCCACTTGACTATCACCAGATAAATATTTTTTAACGTATATGTTCATCCTAATATTTAATTAGGATTTATACTTATTTTTAATTGGTATAATTAATATGTTAAATATCACAAATTAATAATTGTCTAATACAATTAAACAATTTAAGATTATAACAAATCTTTATTTTGACAAATTAAATATAATATTACTATTTTTTTAATTTTCTATGAAAAGATGCATTAATGACACAATTTATAGAGTACAATATAAATCATCTCACAACATAATAATCATTGTAATGTAACCGATTTCAAATCCACGAATTTAAAGGTAAAAACATAGGGTGAAATTGGGATGTGACATTCCCCCCTAAAATTGGTCATCATTCGGATGACACCAAAGTTCTCAATGACATCAAAGTTTATCAGCATATAAACATAGTATCTGTTATCATAGCATGTAAAGAACTACAAATTTTACCTTTAAAAATTTATACTAGTATCGGTCCCACAAGACCCTACTTGGTGACATTTTTTTTTTGCAATTAAGTTTTGCAAATGCCACTTATGCTATTTGGTTTAACATGACCATCTTGGGATCCAACAACTTGGAAAAAGTTTTACTGACTTTCCAAATACACATGAGATCATCACATAAGTCAAAACAAATGAGATGTAACTTAATAAGTAGATGGAATCTAATGATGTGGTATATCCAAAAACATTAATAGAGAGTAGTTGCATCTTAATGTTTGTTGTGTAAATGACACAAGTGTATGTATAGTGTGGAGACTTATAATGTATTGGTATGTGGATGAGAATCCTTGAAAAAGGATTAAAATATTAAGATTGAGCCTAGTTAATTTACAAATAATGCTTTAGTTATTGTTAACCAAAAAAGTAAAAAATAGTGTTATTTATATGAATGAAATATGTTACCTTGGAAATCAACTCAGTTGGAGTTATAAAACATACAAAAAATCTTTTTGACTCTAGAGCATAATAATGTTTTATTCTTGATGAATTCTTTTGAGTCTTAAATCTTGCCACTCCTACAAGGAATATGTGTCCAATCTCATCTAATTTGGGAGGTGATCTAGATTCTTATCTTAAGTTGATAAATGACTTATGATGTTTAAGGGATATGTATGCAATTTTTTTGTAATCACGTATAACTTTATTAGTTTGGTAGAACTACATCTAGCCCTAATTCTGTGCATGTAAGAGACATAACAGATATGTATGGTAGCTCGAGGAGTGAGCACAGGCATAAGAAACTAACCTTGATAGGCATTCCTTAGTGTGACATCTGTTATAAATACTAGTGAAAGCAAATAACCTTTATGTAGCACAGTACTGTTATGCAAACTTGTCAACAGGATCAAGTTTGTAGCATCTTGTAAGGATGAACATTATATGTAGTATATTTCATGAGAAAGTTAATTATGCAAGTGATAAAAAATTTATAGAATAACATAGTGCATCATGAGGTGTACCTAGAGATTATGTTCTCTTCAAATTTTTAATGGAGGTATTCTCGGATAGTATAATTTTGACTTGATTTATTATTATGGTTAGGTGTAAGATTGTTACTGGTGTTGAGTCGAATACTCAAACACAAATATATATTATAGTATGAGATGTCATAGAGTTTTACAGTAAAAAGAATACCCGGTTGATACATATTATTTTTATTACATCTTGACCCATACCTAAATTAATATATATGTTATGGTTGTTAATGTTTGGGTAGAGTGATCATGAATTATGATAGTATGAGATATCATAGGATATTTCAGCTTAGATGTATATACTTGGGTGGTACATAATGTAGTTGTATGTTTGGAATCTCACCTAAATTGATTGTTCTAATGATTTTGTTGGTTATTACTTGAGTAATATATTCATAGAAATTAGTAGGATAATATGTACGCGTGCATATACTTTTAAGAGTATTAATGAATGATAGGTTCAACTATTATGTATTATATGATTTGCTTTGTTTTGTATACTTAGCTTACACCTGTGCCTAACACGTGTTTCTCTATGGAACTAGGAATGTGGTTTCCTTCATCATTGCTATTATCTAGGTTTTTATGTGAGAGTGTTTGGGTAAGCACACAAGTCTGGATTAGCAAGATGTTATGCTAAAGTGTGTCACTGAGCTATGGGATTAGACCAGAGATTTAGAAGCTCATCTGTGTCATGATTTGTTTGTTCTTTATTTAGATTAAAGTGCCAATCCTTTCGATGGTGATGTCTCATGGAGGAGACCATCACATTTAAAAGTAGAACTACATCGGACCCTAATTTTGAGGAGCAGATATGTAGGCTACCTAAGATTAGGGTGGGGCATCAGGTATAAATCTTTAGGCTAGGTTAGGGTAAACATGATTACATAAAAATTTGTGTGACTGATTGAGTTAGTACCAATGCTTAATATGAGATTTTGGATTGTGATAATGTCCCTTATGAGATAGTAAACTTTATGTATCTTACATTTTATTTTATTGCTTGCAGTATTAGAATGTTGAACTGTTACTACTTGAAGTTACTGATTATATGACTGACTAAAGTATTCTAGCAACTTTGGTTGAATGAATGTTTAATATTTAGTTTTAAAAAAAAATTACTGCTTTTTTTAAAAACTAGGTGGGTTGTTGCAATGACAAAGTGTGCAATATGATTATCTTAGTATGCTTGAAAGCTTGGTTGATATTTCTAATTTGCATGGTTAAGGATGTTAGGGATGAGTATGGTGATTTATGTCAGGAATCTAGAACAACAAACATGCTCTGATACCAACTGTTAGGACCCAGAAGCACCATTGATTACCAAGCAACTAAACATGCAAAATTTAACCAGAAGTAACAAGTAACTAGAATTCAGAAATAACACAGAATATGAGAGACAATACCCAATTGTATTAATACTCTTCCAGAAGGAAATACAACAAAGAAGATGCCACAGTCTTCTTCCTTACATCTCTAGAGCTCACACACATCTAGAGCATAAATAGTAAATCTCTTCAAGAGCTCACTCTCTCTCTTACGGTCCCAACATACAACTCAAACACAGAGTTGGTGTTCACCTCCAACTAGTCAGTATCACTACTGCCAATACACCGAGTATACAAACATACTCAACCGAGTACACAACGCACTCCAAGTAGATCTCCCATGAACTTGCAACAACCTGCAACTCAAATGATCTTACTTTGGAAGGAACTACCTTGCCTTCCTCTTTGCTCTATGACCGAGTACACACCGTACTCCAAGTAGATCCTGCCTGATCTTGCTACCTGTTGTGTTGTTGTCACCTTGATCCTGCTGCCACCTGCAGATCAACTTGGTTTTGCACACCTGCAAACCTAGACCTCGTACACACATACACCTACAGATCAATGATATTACTTACCATGTAGATCTCCAAACGTGGCCTTGCACACCTGTTGACCAAGATCCTACATACATGAAAAATCCCTCTGATTCTCCAAACCAGCACCCATACTTGGCACTGTGGCACTAGGAGGAACACACCTTGTTCTCTTCACTCTGAAGGAGCTAATATTTGCTCTCTTACTCTCTGGCACAAATTACAATATAGCCCATGAGTCTATTATATAGATCTCATGCAAAAAATAATTAGACACCTAATTACAATTATTAGATCCACAACTCAAGACTAAAATTAGCCTTCTTACATGCAAACAACCGGTTCGTTAACGAACTGTTCGTGCAATCGATAGTTTCAAAATTGCACAGGCGACCGACATCGGTCCCTGTCTGCCTGGGGGTGACTGACGTCGGCTGATCTCTGACCGTCGTTGGCAGCTTCCTATCTCCATCTGACCGACGTTGGTTGGCCTGATCGACGTCGATGACTGTGACACTCAGCACCCTCCTCCAATGTCTGCATCAGTGAAGCTTTTAGCTCCACAACCTAACAATCTCCCACTTAGAGATAAACAACTGCACTGTACCTGTATTTGTACCCCATCTAATCTATTTTCTAGCTTGTATCCCTCTTCAAGATCAACCTTGAAGACCAACCACCACAAATTTTGTGGTGCACCTCCTGTCATCCAAGTAACCTGCCACATTCGAACCTACAAACCCATGTAGTGAAGTCCTGACCCTGCATAGCATGTATACCTGCTACTGGTCCCTCTCAAATACTTGAGAATCCACTTCCCTGAATTAGCTCCTAACTCTCTGACATCTCCCACTATTGGGGAAAACTTTGGTCTATACTAGACCTCATGTGATTTCAGACACTGAACTGTACAGCCCTTGGTGTGCTCCAGTTTTGCATCTTACGTATTGAACCTCGCTAACACCTGATTCACATCAGCTCCCACTAGAGACAAAATCAACTTGTGATCTTCCATGTCTCTCATGCCAAATAATTTTGCTACTCCAAATTCCTCATGACATGCCACTGAACTAACCTTACCCTTAGCTTAGCAAAACCCTGTATGTACGAAACTGCTAGCTAACATACCATCCACATACAGTAACAGGATAATGTTGCAATCATTATCTAACTTGGTAAGACAAACACAATGGTTACACTGACATTGACTAAAGCCAGGCTTTGTCATCCACCTGTCAAACCATGTACCACTGTCTTGCAACTTCCTCAAGACCATATGACCTGGCCTTCCGTCTCACGTATTCATTCTCTCTATTCTTTAATGAAGGAATCCATTCATCTCTCAGTGCTTTCTTTCAGCTGACAACCCTACCAAATCTCCCGTTTGGTTCTGCACCCTGTTTATGCCATGCTCCCATTATTTCCTACATCCTTCCTGCTCTGCAGTGAGCAAGGAGTATAAAGAAGAAGAACAACGAATTTGAGGCTTACTTACCCTTTCAGTCCTCCACATGGGCATTTGAGACTCCTTGACAGCTTGCTGTCCACCCAGAATCTGCTCCAGTGACCGACCTCGATCACCACACAATCTGCATCTGACCGACGTCGATTTCATGCGACTGTCCTTTCTATCGATGCCAATTTTTTGACCGACATCGGTCTTACTTGGTCACCGACGTCGGTTCCCTGACCGATGCTAGCAACCACCCTGCCCAACACCACCGGCTCTGGTCTGCACATGACCGACATTGGCACCTGTCTGTTCGACGCCAGTTCCCCTTGATCGACGCCGATAACTGTGTTCACCTGTGAGTGATGACTTTTTACCCGTGAGCTCTCCATGGATCAAAACCCTATCCAAACTGCCCTGCTCAGAGATGTCTAGCCTTCTCCATTGATATCTATCTGTCATCTCCTCTAGAAACACCAAGGCTTTCCAGTTTTTAAGTTTATCAAATACATCAGTCTTCCTTTTCCTGCAATAAATCTAATCTTTTCTTGTAGCATCCCACTGCTCATAGAAATCTTGGTTTATGCTCTCTGAAGCTGAACTCTTACCATATGACTTAAGAACATCCATTCCCTTCTCACTTATGTGACCAAGCCTACAAAGCCACACCTATGCAACAAAAGTGAAATTAGTAATACAAGCAAGTAGATAAAGAGTACCTGCTTTCTTACCACATGCTAATTCAATTGCATTCTTGATAACATTCCAAGAATCCACTGTGAGAGTTCCTGTGCATCTCTCATCACCCAAATTTTTTGAAGAAATTAGCCACATCTCCAAGAATGAGACCTGCATGACCTCCTTTAACACCCATGTGTTGGCCGCCTGCAATTTTAGCTTCACTTCCCCTTTGCCAATTCTTTGGCAAGGCACACCAGCCCCTAAATAAATTTTTCCAAAGTCTCCAAAGACCTTAATATGGAAAAATACTCTATTTCAAGCTGCATGGAAAGAGGCAACAGAATCTATAAAACAAGATTCTACTTTATCCAAGAAACATCTCAGAGCATCCTGTGCAACAACACCTGCAACATCTACTTCTTCAGTTTCTTCATGCCGATCTGCTACCAACCAACAATCTTTCTTTACCTGCTCTTTCTTTCTATAACATCGTAATTGACTATTCATGCTTTTCAATTCCTCCATTCTTAGCTTACTTTTTTCTGCCATTGCTATACTCCCACTCAATCAGAAACCCCTGAGAGTGACCTGTAATCAAACACAAACCTGCTCCCTACAATCTTAGCTCTGATACCAACTGTCAGTGGTATCAAGCTATGAACCAACACCCTGGCTCTGATACCAACTGTTAGGAATCTAGAACAACAAACATACTCTGATACCAATTGTTAGGACCCGAAAGTACCATTGATTACCAAGCAACTAAACATGCAGAATTTAATCAGAAGTAACAAGTAACTAGAATTCAAAAATAACATAAAATATGAGAGACAATACCCAATTGTATTAATACTCTTCCAGAAGGAAATACAACAAAGAAGATGCCACAGTCTTCTTCCTTACATCTCTAGAGCTCACACACATCTAGAGCATAAACAGTAAATCTCTTCAAGAGCTCACTCTCTCTCTTACGGTCTCAACACACAACTCAAACACAGAGTTGGTGTTCACCTCCAACCAGTCAGTATCACTACTGCCAGTACACCGAGTATACAAACATACTCAACCGAGTACACAATGCACTTCAAGTAGATCTCCCATGAACTTGCAACAACTTGCAACTCAAATAATCTTACTTTGGAAGGAACTACCTTGCCTTCCTCTTTGCTCTATGACCGAGTACACACCATACTCCAAGTAGATCCTGCCTGATCTTGCTACCTATTGTGTTGCTATCACCTTGATCCTGCTGCCACCTACAGATCAACCTGGTTCTGCACATTTGCAAACCTAGACCTCGCACGCACATACACCTGTAGATCAATGATCTTACTTACCAGTAGATCTCCAAACGTGGCCTTGCACACCTACTGACCAAGATCCTACATACATGAAGAATCCCTTTGATTCTCCAAACCAGCACCCATACTTGGCACTGTGGCACTAGGAGGAACACACCTTGCTCTCTTCACTCTGAAGGAGCTAATATTTGCTCTCTTACTCTCTAGCAAAAATTAAAGTCTATTATATAGATCTCATGAAAATAATAATTAGACACCTAATTACAATAATTAGATATGCGGCTCAAGACTAAAATTAGCCTTCTTACATGTAAACAACTAATTCGTTAATGAACTGTTCATGCAATCGACAGTTTTGGAACTGCATAGGTGATTGACATCGGTCCCTGTCTACCTGGGGGTGATCGATGTCGGCCAATCTCTGACCGTCGTCGACAACTTCCTATCTCCATTTGACTGATGTCGGTTGGCCTGACCGACGCCGACGACTGTGACACTCAGCACCCTCCTCCAATGTCTG
This sequence comes from Torreya grandis, assembly GCA_037957365.1. Lineage (NCBI taxonomy): Eukaryota > Viridiplantae > Streptophyta > Pinopsida > Cupressales > Taxaceae > Torreya > Torreya grandis. The sequence continues at coordinate 4,453,447 of JARHVA010000737.1, read as the reverse complement.
CATCAGTGAAGCTTTTAGCTCCACAACCTAAAAATTTAATAATGTGCAATAGGTTATATCAGAGGTCAATGATGATTATAAAACTTGTGTGCATAAGTGGAATTTATTTGGTAGTCCATAGTTTTTATCTAGACATTTTAGGTCCAATGGCAGAAAACTTGAGTAGTCAGTTTGATGATGTCATAATTGCCACATGTGAATGAGTCAGGGGGAGTTGGTCATATGGTTGTGATCACATTAGTCCCAAGTTAATATGGTCTAATTCTCAAGTAATGTGATGAATCACAACCAAAGATATATGTTTTCAAAGTTAGGTTTCCAAGAAATTTGATAGTGTTTTCCCATAGACAAATTTACATGTGGCAAGAAAAGTTGAGTAGGCATTTTGATATAGTAATATTTCACACATGTGGTAGTTTTAGAATGAGTTGATCATCTAGGTTTGTTCAATTTTGTGCCTAGTTACTATGCATTAAGTTTCAGGTCATGCAATGAAGCACATCAAAAGATATGCATGTGTAAAGTTGGCTTTCTAGGCAGTTCTAGGCATAGTTGGCTCTGTGGCAACAAAATCAGAGTGAGTAGATTAATGGCATTATATATTACACATGTAAATGTTCCAGTAACATATTGATATATGGTTGGATTCTCCTATGTGAGGAGATAATATGGTCCAAATTTTAGATCATGTGTCTAAGTGCAACAAAATTCATCGAGGTCCAAAGTTAGCCTTCCAGGTAAATTACAATGGTTCCCATAGTAAATTTTTCAAGAGATAAAGATTATGACCAAATTAAGATCCAATGGTTTGTGGGCAATCATAAAAATTGATCTAACGATGGTATCAAGTCAAAGAGGTCAAAGTGACAGTTGCTTAATGATAGGCATAATTAATGACCAAGCTACTTCTAAGATTTGATGACAAGTAGGTGTTCATACTAATCAAGATCAATGATGCATATTGAGAGAAATGAGTTAAAAGTACCCAATGTTTAAACATAGATAAAGATCAAGTTACGTATAGGAGATCAACAAAGTATGTTTGTTAGAGGATGTTAGGAAGAAGCGAGATGATGCCAAGTGTTCAAAGTTTAACATTTGGACAGTGGTGCACTATGAGTTAAAGTTCCAAGAAGATTGATGGTGTGTGATAATCTAAGATGTGAGGGCATGAGATGCATTTTAAGTGGCTAAATTTTAGTTGTGGTCGTTTGGATTTAAATATTTAAATTTGTGAGGGAAAAAACTAATGCTCAATTTTTGTGCTATATCTTTTGATCTATGTAGAATTTACTCATGGTGTAAAAAGAAAATTTGTAGAGGACTCCAAGGTGCATATAGAAATATATATTTGAGTATATAAAATGTGTATAATCAAATATAATGAGGTTAAAAGTCGATTGTGTGTTTGTGCATGTTCTACAAGTAACCTGAGAAGGGTATTTGAGCTGTGCTTGTTGGTATCTTGATGTTTAAAGGTGAAATAGATATTGGAGTATGTTGTAGACTCTATGAAGACCATCTATGTGCAATATAAAGGTTTGACCAGTCATATGTAGTATGAACAAAGGGTTATAAGTCATATGTGTTTTTGTTCATAATGATTGCATGTATAGAGAGGTGTTTGAGCTAATTGGGGGTTTGCAGAAGAGTGCTATGATGGATGTTGGAACTTAAAGGGGACTTATAGATCATGTGGCATGGGTCCATGAGTTGGAAAGTGTTTATGTATTCTTAGTTTGATTGATGAAGTGCTAAATGGGTGAATAGGTCTCCATGAGACCTATAAGAGCTATAAGGGCCTAATTGAAAGGTGTAGTTGCTTAAGGGTAACCCATATATGCTATGGCTGACCTATGAAGATTGTTTTGAGCCATGTATTGATGTGAAATATGCCTTAATAGTTAAGGCATGCCTAATGGATGACCAAGATGTTGATAATCATGAAGGTTATATAAATAGTGAAACCAAATGAGATGGTTTCTAGATGTCTGCAAGGCTTGTTGGGTAAAGTGAGTGTTGAAGCAAAGAAAAAAGGATAGGTAATGTGCCTATTGGATGAGTTGATGATTAGAATAGCCTATGTGTATGACCTGTAGGTCATATTTTTGATGTCAAAATAGTGCTCTTATAGTTTGAGGATATGTGAAGAGGTCTGAGTGTGCATATGAGGATAGTTTGAGTGAATAAGGAGAGAGATTGTGCATGCTTATGTGGGAGGCCTGTATGAGATAAACTAGAATTTTATGCAGGGGTTAGAAAATTGAAGATCCATCATTAGGTGTTGAAGACATCAATTCTAAGGTGCAAGTGTTCATTTCATAAGAGGGTCTAAAGGACTTGATCTTCCTTAGGGGCAGTTGCTCCTTGAGAAACAAGTGTTTCACTAAATTCCTTTGTTTAAAAATACTTGATCAAGGTTTTGTGTTAAAAGGACTTGAACAATAGGTGGTCAGGAGGACTTGATCATCTTAGGGGTAGGTGTTCCTTATGGAGTAGGTATTTCACTAAATCCTGGTCAAAAGGACTTCATTAGTCTCTAGTTTGTAATACCTTATAGAACAAGTAGTCCAAGTGTTTGTAGGCTTGAGAGTGGGTTTTATTATCCAAGATGGTTTCCCACATAGATCTTTTGTTGTGTGTGTGATCTTGCATTATTTTCATTATTCATTGCTATAAACATGTTGTATGCTTCATAAATGATTGTATTGAAAGCTTAAGTGTTTGAAAGGTTTGGAAATTGAATTGGATTATTTGCTACCACTAATTCACCCCCCTCTTAGTGGATTGTACCTCTAAAAATTGTTATCAGAGTAGGGTCTTTGGTAAAGGCTTGACAACTTGAAGGTGATCCAAGGTACAATATAGGAAGTCATCAAATTCAAGGAGGTTTCTCTACCTAACAAGGACCAATGTTCAAGGGATCTAATTATGATTTTTGGAGTGAAAGGATGAGGACATACATTATGTCCCTAGGGTTTGATGTATGGCAATCTATTATGGATAGTTATGTTGTTTCTACTACTCCTTTGTAAATCTACTAAAGAGATATGGGACAAAATATAGATAATTTATGAAAGAGATTCAAAGGTCAAGCTTGCTAAGTTAAAGACTCATAGAAGGCAATTTGAAAGTCTCAAGATGAAGGAAGAAGATTATATGGCATCTTTTTTGCAAAGAGTAATGAGATTGTGAACATTATCAGAGGTCTTAGAGAGAACCTTGAAGAGACTACTATAGTTCAAAATGTATTAAGGTCTCTGTCCCTCAAGTTTGATCTAAAAGTATTAGCTATAGAAGAAAGTCATGATCTTACTCATTTGAATATGGATCAATTTCATGGCACCCCTACTACCTATGAGATGAGAGTAAATGATGATATACCACCAAGGAAAGAAGCAACTTTCAAGACTAAAATGAAGACAAAGAAGAAGTTCCAAGGTAAGAAACCCAAATAGGATGACATTTTTGATATAGATGAGGATGAAATAATTTATTTTATTTCAAGAAAATTGAAAAAAGGTTCAATAAATTATAAGGGTAAACTACCCCTCAAATGCCTCAATTGTGGAGAGGTAGGACATTTTGCTAATAAGTTTCCTCATAAGTATAATAAGAATGATGATCGAGAGCATGATCAAGATTATGATGATGGAAAGAGATCATTTAGGTTTGATAAAAGAAAAAAGGGATTCAAAAGGTTTGACAACAAGAAGAAGCACTTCAAGGACAAGAAGATAGAAGATTACAGCTCATCGGATGAGCGTGAAGTCAGTGACTCAGAGTATGATCATGAAGATGATGGTCCTGCTAAAGATAAAGTCCTCTTCATGGATGAAGAAAGAAGTTGTTCACATCAAAAGGAGTCTACTTGGAGTGATTCAAATGATGATGAAGATGAGGTGGACTACGAGACTGAATTGATGAATGCCCTTAAAGAACTAAATATTGATAAGAAGATTAACAAGAAGATGAAGTCACAAATCAAGGACTATGAAGAGAAATTTAGTGTGTATGAAGAAAGAAAGAATGAATACACCAAGGAGCATGAAGATATAGTCAAGCATCTCAGTTTTCAATTGGTAATCCTGTATACAAGCCTAAAATCTAAATAAGATGCATGTTTAAGGTACGTTTCTAAAAATGAGTCTTTGAAATCTGAGTTAGAGAAGACATCTATTAAGGTGAATGTTGGGGATCAACCAACAATAGATTACACTTATGAAAGCAATAAATGCAGAATTAAATCAGATAGACAAGTAACTAGAATGATAAATGGCAAGAACAAGAGATACAAGAAACCACCCTGAAAACTTGTATTAACAAACTCTTTACAAAAGGAATACAATTGAAGAAACTTCTTCCTTCCACACCTCTCCTAGATGTATAAGATCTCTCTCTAGATCTCTATCCCTTAAGAGCTCTCTCTCTCAAGAACAATCAACTCCAACAAACCTAGATTGATTCAATTCTGTACTGTTCTTCAACATACCAATTCAATAAGCTAAGAAGATCTAATTCTACATATAGAATTAGGAAACTTGAGCATGCACTTACAACAAATAGTTAAGCCTCTTGAACAAGGGCTCTAAAAATAATATTACTAATAATAGAGACGTGAGCTTAAGACTACAACTTAAAATCATCATGCAAACACTCGCTTCTATCCTCGGAAATAGCATTCTGGACGCACAGGTAACCGACGCCGGTTCCTGCTGCTTGCCTGTGACCGCCATCGGCCGACCCACTGCCGACGCCGGCGTCTCTCCAACTGCACCTGACCGACATCAGTCGCTCCTGAATGACGCTGGCGACTGTGTAGACCCGAACCTGTTAAAGTGTGCTCCTTGGTGAAGCTTTTAGCTCCACACCCTAACAATCTCCCACTTGGAGATAAACAGCTGCACCAGTACCTGTACAGCAATATCTTCTAGCTCCTCCATCTTCAACTCAATCATGAAGACCAACAGAATTTGAATGAAGATTCAACTTCTCCTTTGTAACCGGCTTGGTTAACATATCAACAGGATTCCTATCTGTATGGATCTTCTCCAGCTTCAACTCACCATCTTCCAATACCTGTCGTATGAAGTGGTACCTTAGCTGTATGTGCTTTGTTCTTGAATGAAAGGCTGAATTCTTAGCCAAATGGATTGCACTCTGATTGTCACTATACAATCTGCAACTCTCATGCTCCCTACCAAGCTCATCCATGAACCGTGTCATCCATATCATCTCTTTGCTAGCCTCTGTGGCTGCAATATACTCTGCTTCTGTAGTTGATAAGGCAACAACCTTCTACAACTTAGATATCCAGCTAACCGCCGTTCCACCTACAATGAAGACATAACCTGTAGTGCTCCTCCTGCCATCCAAGTCACCTGCCATATCTGAATCTACATAACCATGTAGAGAAGTATTTGAACCTCCATAGCACAAATGCCTACTGCTAGTTCCTCTCAGATATCTAAGGATCCACTGAACTACTTTCCAATGTTCCTTACCTGGATTGGCCATATACTTACTTACCACTCCCACTGCTTGGGCAATATCCGATCTAGTACACACCATTGCATACATCAAACTCCCTACTACGGAAGAACATGGAACCTTACTCATGTACTCTACCTCATCATATGAATTAGGACATTGTTCTTTACTCAACTTAAAATGTCCAGCCAAAGGTGTGCTTACCGGTTTAGCATCCTGCATATTGAACCGTTTCAACACCTTGTCCACATAATCTTCTTGAGACAATATCAACCTGTGATTTTTCCTGTCTCTCTTAATGCTCATGCCAAGGATTTTCTTTGCTGCTCCCAAATCCTTCATAGCAAACGTTCGAGCTAATTTCACCTTAAACTCAAAAATATCCTGCATGTGTGATTCTGCAACCAGCATGTAATCTACATAAAACAATAGAATAATATATCTACCGTTATCAAATCTCTTGAAATACACGTAATGGTCAGATTGACACCTACTGTAGCCATGCTCAGTCATAAACCTATCAAATTTTAAGTACCATTGCCTAAGAGCTTGCTTGAGGCCATACAAGCTTTTCTTCAATTTGCACACAAACTTCTCCTTACCCTTGACCTCAAATCCTTTCGGTTGTTCCATATAAATTTCCTCATCCAAATCTCCATGAAGAAACACTGTCTTAACATCTAGCTGCTCAAGATGCAAATCCTCAAAAGCAACCAAAGACAATACAACCCTTATAGAAGTCATTTTAACAACAAGAGAAAAAATCTCACCAAAGTCAATACCTGGCTTTTGTGCAAATCCTCTTACCACCAATCTGGCCTTATATCTCATCTGTCCATTCTCACCTTCTTTCAACCTGTAGATCCATCTGTTCTTCAGTGTCCTCTTACCTGCTGGCAATTCAACCGAATCCCATGTTTGGTTCTCTCTTAAGGACTCCATCTCCTCAACCATGCCACGCTCCCACTGAGTCTTGGACTCCACCTGTATTGCTTCTTCAAAACTCTCTGGTTCTCCACCATCAGTTAGCAATAAATAAAATAATGAAGGAGAATATCTAATTGGAGGCTTACTCACCCTTTCTAACCTCCTGATGGGTGTCTGAGACTCGTTCACAACACGCTGTCCACCCAAATTCTCTGACAGTGACCGACCTCGATCACCTCCAGACCTGTTATTGGCTGACGTCGATTCTGCCTGACCGACGTCGGTGCCTGTCCTGCCGACTTCGGTCTCTGTATGGCCGACGCCGGTCTCTGTCCTGCCGATGCCGGTTCCTACCCTGCTGACGTCGGTCTCTGTGTTTTCCTGTAAGTGATTATTTATTTTTCCTGTGAGCTCATATTGGACCTTCACCTCGTCCAATTCACCATTGCTCTGCTCAGATTGATTCAACTTCCTTAGCTGATCACAATACATCACTCTTTCGTTGAAAACAACATCATAGCTCCTAATTACCTTGTTAGTTTTTAGATTACACAATCTGTAACCAAAATCATCTGAGCCATAGCCAATAAACGTGCACCTCATATACTTAGCATCAAGCTTCTTTCTATTTTCTTTATCTATGTGCACAAAGACTTCACAACCAAAAACTTTGAGATATGAGAGATCTACCTTTTTATCTATCCATGCCTCTTCTGGAATACCACCATCCAGAGCTGTAGAGGGTCCTCTGTTAATCAAGTATACTGTAGTGTCAACAGCTTGTGCCCAAAAATGTAAGGGAAAATCGGCATGCAATCTCATACATCTTGCACGCTCCATTATTGTCTTGTTCATCCTTTCAACAATTCCATTCTACTGAGGTGTCCTTGGAACCGTCCTTTGCCTGCGAATTCCATGCATGTAACAATAATCTCTGAACTTATAACTACAGAACTCACCGCCATTGTCAGATCTCAGGCACTTCAATCTTTTACCTATTTCATTCTCAACCATGGCTTTCCAAATCTTAAAAGTCTCAAATACATCATATTTTCTCCTAATACAATAGATCCATACCTTCCTTGTAGCATCATCTATGAAAGATACATAGTACTGTAATCCTCCAATGGAAGCAACCTAAGCCAGTCCCCACACGTCTGTGTGAACAAGCTGCAACTTATGCCTCTTCTTAGTAGACCCAGTCTTGAGAAAACTAACCCTTTTCTATTTTTCAAATACACAGTGCTCACAAAACTCTAGATCTATGCCTTTTAAGTCTGAAAGCATACCTTTGGACTTAAGAATTGACATCCCCTTCTCACTCATGTGGCCAAGCCTTGAGTGCCACAATTTAGCATCCACATCTAAAGTAGATAATACAGAAGGAGATTTGTTAGTAACACAATTACACAAATAGAGAGTACCTTCTCTCTTACCTCTGGCCATAACAAATGCACCCTTGGTCACCTTCCAAGATTCTACTGTGAGAGTTACTGTACAACCCTCATCCCCTAACTTTCCTGCAGAAATCAAATTTCTCTTCAAGCTAGGAACATGCATCACATCTCTCAACACCCATGTGTTTCTATTCTGCATCTTCAGCTGCACTTTACCTTTGCCAATTATTTTACAGGGCTCATCATCCCCTAGATACACTATTCCAAAATCTCCATGGATATAGTCACTAAAATATTCCCTGTTAGGGGTAGCATGAAAAGATGCACCAGAATCTAACACCCAAGATTCTATATTATTATGCAGAGAGAAAATTAAAGCATCTTGTGCAATACCTGCAACCTTGGCTTCTTCCTTTCCTTCGTGCTGATTATCCTCCTTAGGCTTTGACCAGCAATCTTTGCTTATGTGCCCAATCTTTCCACAATTCCAGCATTGTGGCTTCCTGCCATTCCTGGATTTGGATCTTCCTCTCACCTTAGACTTTGATCTTGATCTCCTCTTGCTCTTATCTTTCTGCCTCCCCCTGCTCTTAAAACTTAAAGCATTCCCATATGTCTCTTCTATGCTTTTCCTGCGTATTTCTTCATTCAAGATAATACTAACAACATCCTCTACTTTCAAAATATTTGATGCAGATGCAGTATTACTTACTGCCATTACTAAGCCATGCCAGCTTTCAGGCAAAGAACATAATATCAAAAGAGCTTTTATTTCATCATCAAACACTATATTGACTGAACTTAATTGGTTCACAATTCCATTGAAATCATTCAGATGAGTAGAAACAGATCCACCTTCATTCATATGCAAATTAAATAACTACTTCATAAGATATACCTTATTAGAAGCTGAGGGTTTTTCATACAAATTTGCTAACGTAGTCATCAACTCTACCGTAGACTTTGCCTGTGATAAATTAGATATCACAGTGGATGTTAGACTCAGTCTTATAGACCCCAGAGCCTTTCTGTCAAGAACTTCCCATCCTTCATCCTCCATGTCTTTGGGCTTCTTTGCAACCCCACCTAACGGTGAGTAGAGATCTTTCTGATACAGATAATCCTCTATCTGCATTCTCCAATGTTGGTAATTTTTGCCATTGAACTTTTCCATTCTCAGTTTACTTTCATCTGCCATTGCTTCTCCCACTCAAACAGAAATCCCTGCAGAAACCCCTATGAGAATCTGTAATCAATACACACTACACAGATCTGAACCACCTGTTAGTGAACCTGAGCTCTGATACCACTTGTTGGGGATCAACCAACAATAGATTACACTTATGAAAGTAATAAACGCGGAATTAAATCAGATAGACAAGTAACTAGAATGATAAATAGCAAGAACAAGAGATACAAGAAACCACCCTGAAAATTTGTATTAACAAACTCTTTACAAAAGGAATACGATTGAAGAAACTTCTTTCTTCCACACCTCTCCTAGATGTATAAGATCTCTCTCTAGATCTCTATCCCTTAAGAGCTCTCTCTCTCAAGAACAATCAACTCCAACAAACCAAGATTGATTCAATTCTGTACTGTTCTTCAACATACCAATTCAATAAGCTAAGAAGATCTAATTCTACATATAGAATTAGGAAACTTGAGCATGCACTTACAACAAACAGTTAAGCCTCTTGAACAAGAGCTCTAAAAATAATATTACTAATAATAGAGACACGAGCTTAAGACTACAACTTAAACTCATCATGCAAACACTCGCTTCTGTCCTCAGAAATAGCATTCTGGACGCACAGGTAACCAACGCCGGTTCCTGCTGCTTACCTGTGACCGCCGTCGGCCGACCCACTGTCGATGCCGGCGTCTCTGCAACTGCACTTGACCGACGTCGGTCGCTCCTGACTGATGCCGGTGACTGTGTAGACCTGAACCTGTTAAAGTGTGCTCCTTGGTGAAGCTTTTAGCTCCACACCCTAACAGTGAAGCCATTTATGAGATTTGAAAAGAGCTCGAGTGATCTAGACAATATTTTGAATGATCAAAAGCATGTAAGTGATAGAACTGGTCTTGGATACAAAGAAGAACCAGAGAATGCAATTCAAGACAAGATGAAGCCTATTGTGAACAAAAACAATCTAAATTTGAAGATAAATTAGATCAGACAACCAAATGTCATGAGGGATGCAAGTTTCAATGGTTACTATTACACATGTAATCAATTTGGGCATAAAGATAGAGAATACAAGAGACCTATTAGAAATGAGTTTTCATGGAACTATGGTGGGGGTCATCAGTCAAATGTGTGAATAGAGTTAAGTGCTTCAACTATCTTGATGAGGGACACCTTGCTAAGCATTGTCCAAATAAAGTAAGGCAAGGTAAGTCTTCTTCAAAAAGAGTAGTTTGTTTTAGTTTTCATGACATTGGACACATTGATAGTTTTTGTTCGAACAAGGTAAGATAAGATAATTTTTCATCAAAGAGTATTATTTACTAAAACTATGAAAAGATTGGTCACATTGCTAGGTTCTTCAAGCAAAGGACATTAAGTCAAAATAAGTTCAATCAGGCTCCTAGAGTGCAAGATAGAAGGCAAGTTAACTCATGGAATCCAAAGGTGACAAGTGTGAGTCATGATGAGTCTATAGGTCTAAGTAATCTATTTGCTATGGTAGAGAATGACACAAAAGTTGAAGAGTGCCAAGGGGTCTCATTGTCTGCTCATATTGAGAATGAAAAGACCAAGCTCAAGGAGAAGACCAAGGTGTTAGTTGAGGCTAGTGCTGAGGTGTGTATGGATTTGAGTGAGCATCCTATTGTTACTAAGCAAATTTCATGTAGAGAACATCAATTGTCTATGCTTATTGATGAGGTTCTGAACTACAAGGTGGATTTTTTAGATGAAAAGGTATGTCATAAATCTATGTTGTCTCCATGTATTATCAATCCAATACTAGAAGAAAAGGAAAATGTTGTAGTGGTTGAGCATGTTTCTTCTCTTAAGCCTAAGAAAAAGAAGAATAACTATAAGTATTAGATAACCAAGGAGGATAAGGAATATGATGAGTTGTGGGCAACTCTTGGTTTCACATTATTCTAGGACATTGTGAAGTATGATGTCTCTACTTATGCTTCTTAGGAGACATATTTATTATAGAGAAGAAAGTTTGTGTGCTCAAGATCATAATGAAAATCTATAAAAAGACTTGTGTTGATCTTAGAAGGTCATTGGTTAAGAAGGAACAATAAGTTCATGAGCTTGATCGAAAGGTTTGTGAAGGAGCTATAGTACATGGCCATAATGGGTGTTTCTAGGTGGCTTAATGAGATTGATGGAGTGCCAAGAAGAGTTTGGTTCTCAAAAATGTCTATGTACTTATTTGTGATGTGTTATAGGTGGTTTTGTGTCTTGATGATCATGTTTGTGCCTTTTGGAAGTTTCTATGTGCTCTTAGGTTTATCTATCTTGTTACAGGTTAAAAGCCATGGTATAAGAAGTCAAGGTTCCCAAAGGTGTGAAAGCTCAAAACTTGGTAACAAAGTGTGTGATGGTTGTCTCCAAGTGTGAAATAAGTTTTAGAAGTGGGTGTTGACTAGAAGGAGGTTTTTTGACCTTGTTTATTTTTGGGATTCTAAGATTTTGGGCTCTGTTAGAAAAGTGGTTTGCCTTGTGAATTAAAGTCTGAAGCTTCTTAATAGGTTGAATGGGATAAATAGGTTTTTAAATTATGTTTCAAAAATATTTGAATGTTTTTGGTTTTCAAATTATTCATGTTTTTGTCAAGATGGAGGCATAATTAGCAAGTTGGTTTGTGAAGGAAGTATGTTGCAGAGGATGAGCTAGCTGATGCAAATTATTGTGCATGAAGGGGCATATGAGAATGCTTCAAATATGAAGTTTTAGGTCTTAAAAGTACACATACTAAATTTTTTGGGATATACAAGTACTAGGTAGGGATATAAGGAGTCTAGATAGGCTTAGTGAAAAGAAGGGTGCTTTGTGCTCAGTTTCCCAAAAAGAGCAAGCTTGAGATAGAAGGCTAGTAAGCTTGTATGGTGGTTCTTCATGGTGTGTGGAGATCTGAAGATGTTCAGGAGGTGTAATTGCTCATAAATCTTAGGGGGATTCCCTTTCAAATTTTTCTTATCTTTTTAGGTCTTTAGGATTAGTTAGTGCCCACTTTGTCATTGTGTTAAAAGCGGAGAAAGTTCCTATTGTGAGGGTGCTTAAAGATAGAGAAGGAAGGTGAGCTGTATGATATGTGTTGACATAATTGAAAAAGGGGGATATTATTGGAGAGTTTTCAATGATGGCATATTGATGTCATGGAGGTTTCCAGGTGAATGGATGAAGTGTCTTGATAGTCTAAGTGATAATGACAAAGTGTGCAATATGCTTATCCTAGTATGCTTGAAGTAGGCTTGGTTGATATTTAAAATTTGCATGGTTAATGATGTTTAGGGATGATTATGGTGATTTTTTAATGTGAAAGAGGTTATATCAAATGTCAAAGATGATTAAAGATCTTATGTCCATAAGTGGAATTCATCTAGTAGTCCATAGTTTTTATCTAGACATTTTGGGTCTAGTGGCAAAAAACTTGAGTAGGTAGTTTGATGACATAATAATTACCATGTGTGAATGATTCAGGTGAATTTGGTCATATGGTTGTGATAAAATTAGTCCCAAGTTGCTATGGTCCAAGTTTAAAGTCATGCTATGAGATTCAACAAAAGATATGTGTGTGCAAAGTTTGGCTCCCAGGTAGTTTGACAATGTTTTCCCATAGAAAAATTTGCATGTGGCAAGAAACATTGAGTAGGCATTTTTATGTAGTAATATTTCACACATGTGGAATTTTTAAAATGATTTGATCATATGGGTTTGTTCAATTTTGTGCCTAGTTTCTATGTATTAAGTTTTAGGTCATGCAATAAAACACATCAAAAGATATGCATGTGCAAAGTTGGCTTTCTAGGTAATTTTAGGCATAGTTGGCTCTGAGATTAATGGCATTATATATTACACACGTAAAGGTTCTAGGATAATATTGATATATGGTTGGATTATCCTATGTGAGGAGATCATGGTCTAAATTTTAGATCATGTGTCTAAGTGCAACAAAAGTCATTGAGGTCCAAAGTTGGCCTTCCAGATGTAGACACATAAATCTGGCCACCAATAACCTCCAACCAAGATTTTGGCCAATTGCCACTTAAAATAAATAATTTGGCATAAAAACAATAAAACACATTAAAAAATTTGAAACTAACATATTCAAATACCAATTTTGGCCAGAGTATCCCTAAATAGGGCAATGCAATTTATGGGCCAGCTAACTTTGATTAGATCATTTTAAGTCAAAATGCCAATTTTGCACCTAGGTGCTCTGGATTGATCTTTCCTATCAAATATATTGCACAAGACACATGCCTTTGTTATTTTATATTGATAATATCATAAATGGGATAATGGATCCAATGCATCTGACATTACCTTTCAATTCCAATCTAGTCAACTTTTGGATCAATAACAAGGCATTCTGATCAATTTGAGTAATTTGTGCAAAAAGTGCTTAAACATGCTTAAGAGATAATTAATCTAAATCAAGGCTTAATTAATAATTCCATAGAATTTTTTTGAATAATTTATTTTGTAAATGAATATTTAATATCTACATCATCAGGTGACCTCATCTTCTAGGCCATAAATGCCACAAATATCAAGATTCATGCCTCTGATGCCTCATCAATGCCCTCCATGCCTCTTAATTGTTCCTCTATCCCAAATATTGATGATCCTATTTATAAATTTTAATTATAAAATTAGATTGATCCTTAGCCACATATCTCAATCTTGAGATGGGCGGTTAAAATTGATTCTGATCAATCTCAAAAATCTATAAATAGAGAGGCCATGAACATCATTTATAAGCTATTTTGGTGCAAAGTTATTATGCTTAAATATCTTAAAAAGATTAATTTGTGAAAATTTATAATGCAAGATTGGTTCTAAAATCTTCATGCAAACTAGGGTTACCATGCCAAAATATTGAGCCAAGCCAAGCCAAAGCCACAATGTGACAAGGAGAGATGGAGGTAGCCAAGCTTCCATTGACAAGGACTTCATGAGCAAGCCAATCGAAGAACACTCTTGGAGCATCAAAGAAGGTAAGGAATGTGTGTTTTTTGCATTTTAGTTGTGCTTTGTTCATTTGTTTCTCTTCACTAAGCTCACCCTAGTAACTAGGCATGAAGATGTTAGTTTAGTGTGTTTTTGATTTGGTTTCTTTCACTAACACAATACTAATCTCCTCTTCTTAATCAAATTCTTAGTTAACATAATAGCATGCCCGATGGGACCAAATGCATCCCACACATGAAGAAGATCATTTTTCAACTTTAAAGTCTTCATTTGGATCATTAAAACTCTTATAATTTGATTTTATAACTTTGTTTTGTCATTTTTCCTTGTCACGGGTTTACACAATAACCGACGTCAGTTAGTAAAACTATCATCAATTGACATAGCCATCATTGGTCACTATTGGTATAACTGATGTCATTTAGATAACTGTCATCGGTTATTAAGTGTAATCATCATTAGTTATATAACTGACGTTGGTCACTGTGTTTTTATTAAAAACACAAAACCTGAGAGCTAATAGGCCATTTTAAAATGCTTGGTTTGGGGTTATATGGACTCCATTTTGGATGATTTTTTTTTCAAACCACATGTTTTATCCTAAATTTTCAAAATTTGACATTATTTTAGATTCAATTTTCATAGAGGTTTTACAAAATTTTGAAAACCTATTTAAAATATTTATAATCTAACATATTTGCTTTTGGGGTGATGCCTTAAAGGGAGAGAGGTAACCAACAGACTTAGAACTTGTTAACACATGCTATTAAGACATATTTGACATGAATTTAAAATAAATTAGGAACATTATTTTGGTGCTTAAAGTAACATTTAAGGTGCTTAAATAAGTGTTTTTATCATTAGTTTTCAAAGTTATAACTAGGACCAAGGAGTCAAATGAACACCACCTCATTTTTATATGGGCTTAAAAATGAACTCATCTTTCCAAATTTTTTGTCTTCAATAGTTGTTTGATCTAATTTTTGTTTAGCAAGAAGATGGATTTTGCATGTATGCTCTTCCAATTGTCCCCTTTAGGAAACCCTTGGAATCAAAAGCGCCATTCTTATTGCAAATAGCCTACTCTAAGGCTTAGAAAGAAAGTCATCTAAAGCACTCCCCAAGAACTCATCAAAGTTTGGGTGACCTTGAGAATGATCCTAAAGTCTTTCTATTTCATGCTTTCTTTATTTTTATGCAAACTTGGCTTGCGAGCGAGACTTCATCACCTCCTGCGAGTTATTTAGGGAAGCTTTAACCTGGGGTTTCACCTCCTAGCATTGACTTCATTTAGCTCCTAATTGGAGTTGTACACAGGATGTAGTGGCACTTTGGACATCACACTACACTGAGCGAATAATAGGATGTAGTGGTTGCAAAAAATATTAGACCTTTTTGCAACAAGCCAAGTGATACGGACCAAAAATCCATGCTTTTCTTTTGCATTATTTAGCATGAAAGTCATTATGTAATTGATTCCCCTAGAATGTTCAGAAACTTATAGATCTTAGACAAATCCCCACTTGCCATGAAAGTATTGTTGGTACAAGGTGCATCTCAAGGTCCATATTGCTGTAATGTCATTTGAGAGAAGGGGGGTGTAAAAACCATAATATGTATTTACTTTTGGATGAACACTTAAAGTCCTCTCAAATGATGTATATTAATAGATTCCAACAAATAAAACAACCTTATTAGATTAGAGTCTAAGAGTGATTAATCAATTGAGTCTTGTCCTATATTAAAGTCTTGTTTGGAGTCAAAACTTGGTGTAAACAAACAATTCAAACCAAACACATGGTACTCATATTATTTTGAAAAAAGAAGCGTTATGCTACTGATGTGAGATTATTAAATTTGCCTTGATTCAAAGTCCATCAAAACTTGGGAGTCATATCATCCACTTTGGTGTAGTTATGCTGCCCAATTGAGTCTCAACCTTTGCTGAAGTTGTTTAAATCCTTCATTTATAATCTAAATTCAAAATTGCACCTTTATAAGTTCATAGGGTTGATGTGATAAGTGGATTCGCCATTTGCACTAAACTTGAGGGAACTTAGTTTCAATTTCTAATTTGGGTTGAAGGTCATTTTAGACTCAAGATCATTATCACCACTTGATAGACTTAAGCCATTTTGTGCTAAACACTTGCACTTTGAGTCTAGGCACCATGACATTTTGAGTCAAGAAAAGTAGTGTTATGCTATAAAAATTATGGGAAACTATCTTTGCCTTAGAGTGTTTTTGAAACAAATATTTAGCCACACCTTTTGGGTAGTCTAGAGTCGTTACACTGCCCAAAACATTTCAAATATTGTTTTATAGACCCTCTTATATAGAGTTTAAATTTGTTCCTACATTTTTAGACCAATCTAAGTGTACTTTTGTGATCCTTTATCTAGCACAGTTATACCGTTCTCTTTTGTCTAGCTTATTTGTCAAAAGAACCAAGTTTTATACCATTATTTGTGAGAAAACAAACTATCTCTAAAGTGATTTTTATTTCATACCTTATACC
Source organism: Torreya grandis (assembly GCA_037957365.1). NCBI lineage: Eukaryota > Viridiplantae > Streptophyta > Pinopsida > Cupressales > Taxaceae > Torreya > Torreya grandis. The sequence continues at coordinate 4,436,949 of JARHVA010000737.1, read as the reverse complement.
TAGTTGATCGAGTTCATGTTCAAGAATCAAATCCCTAGTGTTTGTTAGAAGTGTTTCAAATACATTAGATTAAAACTTTCATCTATTTCAAAGTTTAGCTTTTGATACCATTTGACCAAGAGTCCTAGCACATGCCTTATTTGAGCCTAGCTTTTGATGCCACATTTGGCCAAAAGACCTAGCAACTTTTAATTTTTTAGATTAGACTAATTTGAAACACTTCAACCTTAGAGTTTGGCATTTCAATTTTTAGCCTATTTACTAGCTCATCTTTGTGTGAATAGTGAAACATTAGACATCTAACACTAGCTTGTTTCTTCACTAAATCTTTGCATAAACCTTTTGATCTTTTTGACGAATCTAGACCAAGTTTGAACATCATATATTTTAGACATTATCTTTTTTAGAGTTTTTATAACTCTCTTTCTATCGTAAAGTATTTACTATGGATCCCAACATGTATTCCTACACTTGTAGTAGAATCATGTACAATCCAGGAATTAGTAATGTGGTTGCATAGGAAGAAACGGTGCAAGACCCCTATGCATATAATATTCCTTATGAGATGGATTCTTATCCCTATTATAATACTCAATTAGGGGCACAAAACTAAGATCCCTTGGCTAACTATTTAGTTAACACACCACCTTATTCAGAACAAGACCAAGAACAAACCACACAATAACTAGCTACAATACCCATAGTGGATGAGCCAGTTCTTCAACAATCATATTCTACTAATACCACTTCTACATATGATCCATTTTTGTTTGAGTGACATTTTTTAGAGAACAAAGATGAGATTTTGGTTATAGCCATATAGGTAGGGGCCAAGTTTCCAGTAGAATTCCCTTATGAGAATTTACCAAGCCTTGTAAGAATGCCACACAACATAATTTATGATCAATATGCTTCTTCTATCAATCCTTTGGCTGTAGTCCAAATAATATATCTTGACCCTGTTGGGTGAATATTTTGTCATCAACAAACTGATGGCAAAATGGGGATATCAGCCACAGCATAAGAGAGATTTACACCATGAGGAGTGTGGCTTTACCAGATCTAGATGAGGTAAATCTCTCCTCTCATCAAGGGGAGGTTCCCTATCAATATTTACGTGCTATAAGCATATATATAATTAATAAGAAAATAACACATGGGGTGGTATAACAACATCTACCTCTCTTTTTTTAGAGGTAATGTACAAAGAACAAAAAGAGGGAAAATCTTGGCCTTAAGCTAACAACACTCCTCTTCTTTCAGGAATGGTATCAAACGAAGAACAAGAGATCACCTGAAGTAACAAAGCCCACCAGAACTCTTACGCAAGCACAAAGTCTTCCGTAGCTTCTTCATAGATTTGGAACAAGTATAACCGTAGAGTAAAGTGAAGCACAAAGTCTTCACCTGAAACTACAAAAGATAACTGAATCTCAAAGACAAAAGTAGCACAAAGTCTATCTTCTATCCTCTAGAAACGCCTTTAGATAATATAAACACACCCACTGCTTATAAGATCAAATAAACAAGATATTTCTAGGAAAAAGACATAAGAACTATTTCCTAAATCACATAGATAATCTCAACACAAAGTCTGAAATAAACCTGCTTCTCATTTATTCCATCAGAATATGATTTACAAATTTGAGCACAAAGTCTCAAAAGTTGTTTCAATTTTAGTAGTGTTTGCTATTAAATTTTTCAGAAGACTGATTACAAATGAGGTCTCCACTATATATAGGGAGAAAATCCTCAAAAACAAAAAATAATAAAATATAAAATATCTTGGTCAAAGATGACTCATCTTTGACTTTTAGATATTTCCCAAAATATTTACAAGTAATTACATATTACAAAATTGCATGCATTCTGCACAAAACAAAAATGCATAAGGATAGAAGAAGAGAGAAGGGGAAGAGAGAAAATGTCAATTCTTGCTGCCAGACCTCTTCAGATGAGCATCGTACATGGCGATCGATGCCTGAATTCCTATGCTGTTTGGCACAACTACATTCTTGGAGAAGACTCTTGCTCTGATCAGTGCATCTTTCAATACTGTGATGGCTTTAGAGTGGCCAGTTAACCTGGATTTCAAATTCTCCAAAGTTAACTGAGCATCCAGAATGCTGTCCACCGAAGTCATTTAGAAAGACGCTCCTTCAAAATATTTCTGGATCATCCCTTCGAAACTCTGAATCATTTCCTCTGCTGGAAGGAATTGATGGTCCTTGGAAGTCAAGTTGCATGGTAGCTCTTCTAACTTGTTTAGCAGGCTCAGGTCACTTTTATCACTAGCTTCCTTGAAAGCTTTAAGATCGTCAATTAGATCCTTAAGTACCCGAATCCTGAAGATCATTGACTCTTTGGTCTCAACATAAGAATCTTTGTTGGGGATGACACCGATAGATATCAGGGCACTCTTTTTGAGACCTTTCATCTCCTTCTATCTGCGGAGATCTTTCTCCAAGCTGTCAATTTCTTGAGAGATAAGGGAGACAAAATCATCTACCTGAGTTTTCAATCTCTTCATTTTATCTGTTCTATCCGCAACTTTTGATATCAAAGAGACTCCCTGACTGTGCATCCTTCCAACATATTCTTCGATGACCTTCCCCTTTAAATAGGTCTTTTTAGCTTTCTGAATGATTGAATCATCCATGGAAAAGGCCTATGGAGTTGCTGCCTCAGTTGGAATAGTGAACCTTTTGATCACTACTGTTAACTGCTCGACTTTGGCTTTATAGTAATCCTTCATCTCCTTCTCTCTGTCAAATTTTTGGACCATAATGTCCATCACTGACTGAAGATCACTCTTTGCACCTTCGTGAGTAACTTTGCCAAGTTCAACACGAGAGATGGAATAGCTGCTCATCTCAAAACCCTCAAGGGTTGCATCCTGAGGAGGCTTGGCAATTTCTAGAAATTTTTGCCTCTTTTCTTCGACCAACTTGGAGAGGATTTTTGGCCTTTTAGGAGCCTTTGCTTTCGCTGGAATTATCTTACCAAGGTCTAATTCATCTGGGGAGATGGCCATTTTCTTTCTTTTTGGTGTGAAAGCAAACATCCAAGGCGGAAGAGAAGTGTCTGTTGTAACAATAGTTGCCTCTATCGGTGTCAATGTAGTAGCTTCGACACTATTGGTGGTGACAGTAGTTGCAGTTGGAGTAAATGGTGAAACTGTATCAACCAGTGATTCTGGCTCTGGCACAGGACTTGGTGGCAGGTTGAAAGACGAAGATGATAGACTTGGAATGGATCTGAAAGAGCGAGGAAAACCTGCTGAAGGACCCTGAGGATCACCAAAAACAACCCTGGAAGGGGAAACGGCTCCAGAAGAGGGAACACTGATTGGAGAGAGGAGAAGCAGGTACTGTAGGATATTGAGGGGGAGAAGGAGAGGCACTCTTGATCGGATATGCTTGTCCCGACGATATTGGAGACCCAACACTTGGTTGTTCCGGAGGTTGATCTGCTTTCCCCATGGACTGGGCTACCTGTGCCTCAGGGCTTTGTTCTTTAGTTCCTTCAACTGCCGCTTCAGGCTCTTGTGTAAGCTTAGGCTTTTTAGAGACAAAAATGATTTTAGGCCTGTGTGGAATGGAAGGAGAAGGAATGTCACCTTTGTTTTTCATTCGATTCTCTGCCTTTCTTCTCAATTTTACTTGATACTCAGCCTCTGATCCTGTGATGGATTCTTTCAGGGTGATCCCTTTGGCTGCTAACCAATCATTGGTGTTAGCCAATATTGGTTCGAATCTCTTCCTCAGAGAAGTTAGTTCCTTCTGAGACCAGTTAATTGGAGGGAGAGGGGAACTAGGGACCTTTTCTGCCATATATCTGCTGTTTACGATATTTTCATCGTCAATTAAACCTGAAGGGATCTTTGCAAGCCCGAGGTACTCTATTTGCTCTAGTGTGAGACGACAATAGTCCATCTTCCTTATCTCATCAGTCGTCCTTATGTCCACCCAAATATCTTCAATCATGGGCTCGTAAAACTGAGTTTTCCTTTGGATCGTCTCTCTGACTCCCCTGTAGTCAAATTTCTCCCATCTTTTGAATGGTTTGATGGTAACCATTTGCATTTCTATTTCCATAATCCTGGCTTTAGTTGATGTAGCAACTGAGAACCTGCCAATCTGGATAGGAAACTTAAAGCTGGGTCTCTTAAGTTCCATCTGTTTTGCGTGCACAACAACCAGTTGTCGGCAAAGCTCCATTAGAACTACCCTATCTGAAGAGAATTTGGGGAGCATATAAGGGTATTCTTGGTAGAAACCTACCTGAAGATAGCAAAATGTAGAGAACTGGAGGAACATGCAGTCATAACCGTTCACCACTGTCCAGGCCTCGTCTGATATTCTCTTCTGCTCCAGCTGAGGGTCAAAGAGACACAAGAATACGGTGAAAAATGCATCATTTACTCATCTAAAATGACGTATTGACCCTTGAAGCATCATCTGAGGATAGTATGAGTAGACCGGGGAGGTCTTTCTATCTCCCTCTGTTGTCAAACCCAGGAAAGATCGCATTACAGCATCTATATAGACCAGGTATGAGGTCATGTAGAATTTAAAGGAGGTTTATACCCTGGTCAGTTGTTTGTGGATAGCATTGCTGATCTGTTCCCCCCAAAAGATGGTTTGTTTGCCTTGAAAGATGATTTTAATAAATGAATACATCCATTCATGAAATTGTGAAGAGGACGGGAGGCCCCGTACTCTACTGAGGAGGGTGATTAAGTCACCAATTTCTTCGATGAAATCACTTCTGGGGAAGCTTTTCGGCCATCTAGAGAGACTGGTCCTCGGGGTCTTTAGCCATTTATGGTTTATGACCTTCTTTGCCCTTTCAGGGTCTTTGTCGTACTCTTTTTGCACATTTTCAAAGTCAATTTGGGTTACTTCGGTGGCTGGCGGACACAGGAAAACTTTGTCGATAAAATCGAGGTCCAACTGAATTATCATGCCGCCACTGGCGTCTGAGACCGATCTGGTCTCTTTGTTGTAAAAGTGCACGCACTGGAGGATGAATTTTAGATGATGTGCTACTATCGAGAAGGCGGCCACCAGGTGGATGTTGCTCTCAACAATCCTCTTTATCCCAGTGCTGGGATTTGTTGCCTTGGTTCGCCCTAAGAATTTGGCCATGTCCACGTGGCCGATCTCGGTATCTCAAATGTCATTGACATTCGAGGTGACTGATGTGAGTGAGAAGACGCCCTGATACTTGTATTTCATGGTCTTCACCTTTGAGGGAGATACTTCTGTCATAGGGGACGATCTTGATTGGACGGGAGCAGGTGTACAGGAGCTCGCTGAAGGTGCTACAGCCATGATCACAGATGAAAGGAGAGTGAGCGAGAGAGGGAGAGCATAATTTAAGTGACATGGATTACTGGAGGTCACTTAAATAGGCCAGGTTAAGCAAAAGAGCAGAGAATGAGGAAGGAAAAGCGTGAAAGGGATAACTCGAAAAAAAAAAATCTGAGAGTGTGTTGAAAATGGAAGAAATATGTAGGGGCAGCGAAAATCACCGCCCTTGCATATTTTAGAAGAAATATGTAGGGGCGGTAAAAATCGCCGCCCTTGCATAAAGAATGCAGGGGTGGCAAAAATCACCGCCCTTGCAGGGAGAATGCAGGGGTGACAAAATTCGCCGCTCTTGCAGATAGGATGCAGGAAAGTGCAGAGGCGGCGAAATTCGCCACCACCGCACTTGACAAGGGTAGCGTGGAAGGGCAGCGTATTTCACCGCCTTTGCACGGAAGATGAGAAAAACGTGGGTGGCAAAAAAATGCCACCCGCATGAGGCCGCGGCGGAAAAAAAAATTGCGGGTAGGAGGGGGGAAGAAGAAAGAAATAAAAAATGATTAAAAATAACTAAGCTAGAAAGAACAACAAGAAATAAACCTAAAAACAAACCCTACTTGAGAAAATGCATGTGCCACGAAGTCAGATCTGCGAGCTGGTGCTTCGAAACGTCTCTGGAGGTGCTCAGGTGCAAGAGGTAGGAGGAGAAGAGGAAGTAATGAGAAGAAAGAGGCTCAAATTGGAATATATAAGGTGAAAAACTCACCCCAACAACCCGTCGCGTGCGGCCATAAATGCCTTACACAGAAATTGAGATGTGCAAAGGAGGCGAAATTCACCACCCTTGCATGTAATTGGTCTCATTTTCAGGGGCGGCAAAAATCGCCGCCCTTGCAAGAAATTCGCAAGGGCGGCGAAAATCGCCGCCCTTGCAAGAAATACAAGGAAAATGCAGAGGCGGCGAAATTCGCCGCCCTTACAGGGAAAAAACAAAAAGAGACCAACTCCGGAAGGAGGAGAAAAAGAAAAGGGGAAGGAAAAACTTGGCCTTGATGGGATAGTAACCACTCCCCGATCCGACCAAGACGAAAATGAATTATAGAATTCGTATCGAAAAATAAACTTAGAGAGACAAAAGATGAAACAGACAAGTTTCGTAGGGGGTTGCTTCCAAAATGAGCTAAGCTGATTTTGGAAACAACAACTGGCTCCTGTTGGGGAACTTCTGCTTGTCGAAATGATTAGCGAAAGCAGAATCCAGTCTCTAAGTGCCTTCATCCAAGCCATTGGGCTATGGAGTCGAGCAAAAAATGAGAAAGAAAAACAGACGAAACATAAGAACTGTACATATTTTACAAATGGACTCATCCAAGCTTCAAGGGTTGAAAAGCTTTAGGTGCTGCCCATTGTGAGCTAGTGTAAACGGTGTTCCATCTTTATACTCCAGCAAAAAACTGGCCTCACCACAGAGCTGTCGAATGATGAACGTACCCCTCCATAGGGAGTCAAATTTGCCGTGCATCCCTTTTGGTTCACGTCTCTTGTCTCATAACAAGACTTGATCTCTGACTTGGAACTCACGTGCTCTAGCTTTTTTTATCAAAAAGTGCTTTCACCCGGTCTTGATGTTCCTTGATCCGATCCACCACCATAACTCATTGTTCGTTCAGCTCGGTCAGACACATGATCCGCTTGTCAACTGAGCTTTTGAAGGTTGAGTCTTCGATTGCTCTAGTTAATCTGAGTGCTGGTAGTTCAAAGGTGATGGGAATTTCTACATTTCATCCATATAAGAGTTGAAAAGGTGACATACCTATAGCTCTTTTGGGTGTTATCCTGTCTGCCCATAAAGCGTCATACAAAGCTTTGTGCCATGTTCTCTGATTGTCGTCCACTAACTTCCTGATAATGGTGACTAGGTTCCTGTTGCTCGATTCTGCTTCTCCATTTCCTTGAGGAAAATAATCTGAAGTGTGAGACAAGGTAATCCCATAATGGAAACAAAATTGAGTGATTTCATGCGATGAAAAGCAGGCCGCATTATTCGTCACAATTTTTAGTGGAACCCCAAACCTGGAGATGATATTTTCTTTGAGGAAGCTGCATACTACTTCAGATGTAGCATGCTTGGTTGGTACAGCCTCCACCCATTTAGTAAAATAATCCATCGCGGTGAGGACATAATCATGTCTGGCACTTGAAGACGGGTTAACTGCACCAATGAAATCAATACCCCATTGCTAAAATGGTTCCTCGATCACAACTGGCTTGAGGGGCAAAGCAGGCAGCTTAGGCTTTCCAACAAATTGTTGACACAGCTCACACTTACGTACCTATTTGTAAGCATCCTGAAAAAGTGTGGGCCAATAGTACCTCGCTCGTAGAATCTTGTGTGCCGTCACCGGTGCAGAGAAATGTCCTCCACAGGGCAAATTGTGGAAAAATTCTAAAAGTCTTCCTTGTTGAGTTTTGTCAACACAACGAAGAAATGCCCCGTCCAGGTTTCTCTTATAAAGACCATTGTCCCACAGAACATAACTAACTGCTTTCAATTTAACATTCCATTTTTCTTTAAAATAAAGATGAGGAGGACACTCGCCATATGTTAGGAAATGAGCAATGTTAGAATACCACTCATCAGTAGTGGTGACAAAGAGAACTGTAGGCACGCTTTTGATATCTTGTTCTTCACTTTTTAATTCGTCTGAGATGTTGTTGGCGATCAATTGGCAGAGACCCCTTCCTCATACGAGCTTGGTTGGTTTGATGTCCAGATCGAATTCTTGAGTTTTGGCAATCTAGTTACCTCTCTTTGTACCAAACTCTTGCTGAGTCAAAATAGATTTTATCGTTGTATCTGGCACGAAAACTTCGGTGTGAGAATTCAGGATATAAAACCTGAAATGCTTGACAGCCTTGACCATGGCGTATGCATGTTTCTCCATAAGGGAATATTTCAATTCATGATTTTTGAGTGGGCAACTCATGAATGAAATAAGGGATTCTACATTTTTTGAATTGGGTTGAACCAAAATAGCTGATAGTGTATGCTCAAAGGCATAACTATATATCTTGAAACCTTTAGTATAGTCCGGACAGACCAAGACTGGTGCCCGAGTAATTGCTTCTTTAATTTATTTGAACGCTGATTTGCCCTCGGAAGTCCACCTAAATGTGGCATTGCTCTTCATCATGTTGACAATGTGACGAGTTTTCTCGGCGAATTTCGGAACGAATCTCTTAAAGAAATTCACCTTTCCAAAGAAAGAGTGAACTGCGGTCTTGCTGGTAGGTAGAGTAAGTTCCTGAATGGACCTAACTCTTTCTGGATCAATTCTGATGCCTTCTCGGGACACTATGTGTCCAAAAAGTTTCCTTTCAGTTACTCTGAAAATGGATTTCTTTGGGTTTAATGAAATGCCATTTTGACGGCAGCGTTCTAGTATCTTTTGCAAATGGTGAACATGCTCAGAACGCTGTTTTGAAAAAACCGTCAAATCATCTAGATACACTACAATAAATTTTCCCATTACATCTTTGAAAGCGAGATCCATGGCCCTTTGAAAAGTGGTGCCTGCATTTATTAGACCGAACGGCATCCTACGGTAAGCGAAAGTGCCCCAGGGTGTGGTGAACGCTGTCTTGTGTTGATCTGCTTTCTCGACCTCAACTTGATTGTAACCCAAAAAACCGTCAAGCATTGATAACATTTCTGACCCTGTTACCATTTGTAAGACTTGATCCATAATGGGGAGGGGGTAGTTATCTTTTAAGGACAACTAATTCAAGTTCCTAAAATCTACACAGATTCGAATCTCACCATTTTTATTTCTGACAGGTACTATGTTAGCAACCCATGTTGAGTGATGGATTGAAAAAATTATCCGAGCATCCAGCATCTTTTGTATCTCAGCTAGAATAGTACCTGAGATTTTTGGATTATATTGCCTAGATTTCTGTTTGTAAGGCACAGAGTTGGCTTTCAGGGGGATGTCATGATGGATGTCGTGTGGCCTGAGAGATTTCAAGTCATCGTAAGAGTAAGCCAACACATCCCTATATTGACGGAGTAAACTAGCAAGCTCAAACCTTTCTTTGGAAGTGCAACATTTCCCAATGTTTACCATCTTAGGGTCGTGCTTGGTCCCCAAGTTGACTTGATCAAAATCTTGAGAAGAATTTGAATCTGTTCGTTGTTGTTTGACAAATCTGTCATGGTCATCAAACATCTTCTCTAGGGAAACAAAACTTTTGGGAATTTTATTCCCCTTGAGCTGTAGAAAATCTTCACCTGTATTGACCTGGGTTTTAGGGATTAGTCCACACTCCTGGGGCTCTCTACCTTCAAAACACAATTGTTTGAAAGTGTCCTTTTGCTCCAAGAAGGTGATGATTTGATCATCATTGTTAAACACTTGCCAGTGATCGACATTGTTTGGTACACTTGGTCAGAAAACCAGCTCAATAGTATACTTATCTCCCTTAAAATCCGAGTGGGGAATCAGGAGGGTGGCAGAGATAACCAATGCATCTGCTCGATCATTGAATTCCCTCAGAACGGCAGAGATATTGAAGGCATTGAAATTTTTGATCTGATCCCATACCAAATTACGATAATGACACAACCTCTCATTCTTGGTCTGATAGAGGTTTCTTACCTGACAGACTATCAACTCAGCGTCTCCTTTATCATGGAGTTTCCTAACGCCCTTTTCTTTGGCAGTCTGTAGTCCAAGCAACAGGGATTCGTATTCAGCCATGTTGTTAGTATTGTTGAATTGTAATTTGTAGGAAAAAAGAATAATTTCTCCCTGAGGGGATACCAACACAACTCCTACTCCTGATCCAGTAGAAGAGCAACTGCCATCGAACTCCAAAGTCCATAGCTCATCAGGTATTGCTTTTTCAATAAAAACTTTTCCATTTTGGGGAAAGGGTTGTTTTATGTATTCATGGGGTTTGGGCATTCCACCCTTCGCGTCAACTGAAACCAAAACCAAATCATCACCCGCAGGAGTTTCATCTAATGCACCGTGGATCTCGTCTGTGGATAAGAAATAAGTGCCCATGCCTGATGACTCAAATAAAATCTGGGCTTCAGGTGCTGCGGAACGGGTAACTACATACCTGGCTTCTTTTTTAGGAAGTAATTTTTTTATGATGCCTTGAACTGGAATCCTTGCTTCAGATAGGTCCATGCTTAACTCGCCCCCAACATCCTTACAGAAATTCCTTCCAAGCAGGATGCCATAAGATGCTGGAACATCAGCTACTAGAACCGTCATTTTAATTCACTTTTCTGGAAAAGCTGCGAATGCGTATTGGGCATCTTTTATTTGGCTGAGGAGGGGAACCTGCTTGTTTTCCATGGAAAAACACCTCCCAAAAGTTTTGGTCAAAGTTAGGCCGAGAGAATTTGCCACTTTTGCAGGCATGACATTATCTGAAGCCCCGGAGTCTATAATACAATTACTCAGTTTGTAACCATTTATAAGCAGGGAAACATAAAAAGGTTCTATTTTTTTGGGAGCGATGGGAGGAGTCACAACCAGATTATTTTGGGCTGGTTGGTCTTTGGAGAGATCAGGAACAGCTTTCAAAGAATCTTGTCCTACAGGGACAACTTTATTTTTAACATACTCTGCTAACTTATCGAATTGTTTTGGGTTAGCTCTCAAATACTCAACCTCTGTCATCTGAATCTTAGTATTTCTAGCATGATCAATTATATCAAATGATTGAAAAGAAGTTGCAATAGAAGAAGAGATTACATCATCAGAGGCTTTGACAGGTACTTCGCTGCCCTGAGTAGTAGAAGAGGGGGATATTGAGTGATTGGGAGTACTTACTTTTTTATGAGTTACTTGATCTTTTGATTGTGGAGGTAATGGAGTCCCACATTTGGCAATAGAAACTGTTGGCCGGGGCTCATCATCTGCCTTCCCTTTGTTAGTATGTGAAGCCGACTGATTTTGAGATCTGGTAAAAACAGCGTAAGTTCCCTCTAAATCTTTCCCTTTACTCCCAGCTTCATCTTGGTAATCCAAGAAATTGATATTGGAATCGCCCGCTAATTCTTCATCCTATTCATCAAAGAGGTTAGCATTTTCTGATTGATCTAGCTGTGGTTGAAAGGAGTTGTCGTGTTCAGCCTCCAAATATCCGACCGCTGAATTGGCAGGTGCTGCTTCAATAGCTAATCTTCCTGAAGGGGGAGGTAGGCGATTTGATTGCCCTTGGGTCTGGGTATTATTACCTTGATATTGTTGATTCTGGAATGTCCTCCTGGGTATATCTCGATAGGTAGGAGCAGACATACCTTGGGCAATTTGTTTTTTCAAAGCTATCAGTTCATTTGTTAATTTTTGCACCATAGGATCTATAGTGCCCGTGGAAGAGCTTTCAGCAGGTGAGGGGAATTTATTTTTACCAAAATCTTTCCTGATCTTGCCTGCTAGGATAAGATCGTCTTTAATCTCGGTAGCCAAACCTTGAGCCAAGGCTAGGTCCATAGGGCCAGCTCATCTCAACAAGAAACTTACTTCGGGAAGCTGGGAATTGATGAAAAAGCATTTGAGATTTTTCGGCGTGGGTTGAGCTATAGTCAAAATTCGATTCCTCAATTTGTTGAATTTGGCTATGAGATCCCTCATGGGTTCTTGGGATTCTTTCTTTAATTGTGTCAGCTGAGCTAACAAAGCATGTGCATCTTCAGCGGGCTTAAATCTAGCTTCAAATATGGACTTTAGCGTATCCCAACTTGTCACTGACCCAGCCTGCAGGTGATAAAACCAATCCACGGCAGCTCCTTGTAAAGTTTCCATAAAGAGTCTTACTGCCACATCTTCGAATTCGACCCCAATTACGCTACATGCTATGGAGAAAGCAACAATATGCTCGTTGGGATGAACCTTTTCATCACCAAAAAACTTAGGAAATTTTTTTCTAGAACTACGAGGTAGTTCATGCAGGGGTGGGGTCAAGTTAAGAGGGCCGAAGGAGTTACCCCATAGGCCTTGAGCCATTATGATAAGAGGATTAAAAGGTGGGATAACAAACCTTGGTGGAGTGTTTATAGGTAGGCGGTGATTAACAACGAGAAAAGGAGTTCTTCTTCGTGTTGGCGATCTGCCAAGGCTAGAGGGAAAACTCTTAGATCGTTAAATAGAGGTTGATGAAAGAAACAGATCAAAATTACTCTATTGTGCTAATTCAAACACAGGGTCTACAACACCCTTAGATCTCTGGCTTCTGGTGTAGCGTGGGGTTGCCAGATTTTTAAAACAAAAATGGGACCAAAACTACTTCAAGTTAAAGCTTGAGGTTGATGAAAGAAACAGATCAAAATTACTCTATTGTGCTAATTCAAACACAGGGTCTACAACACCCTTAGATCTCTGGCTTCTGGTGTAGCGTGGGGTTGCCAGATTTTTAAAACAAAAATGGGACCAAAACTACTTCAAGTTGAAGCTTGAGGCTTCAAGATGCGCGTTCTTCCCAGTAGCTCTGGTTTTGCAGACCAGATAATGTAACAGAGATGGAGGGAGATGGTAAGGCTATAATGATAATGGGTAAGACATGAAACAGAGTCGCCAGATTATGTAATGGATAAGGGTAGGGACTGATTCAATCTGAAACCTGAGGTTTTAGACTGCACATTCGCGTCCCCAGCAGAGTCGCCAAAAAACTGTTGGGTGAATATTTTGTCATCAACAAACTGATGGAAAAATAGGGATATCAGCCACAACATAAGGGAGATTTACACCACGAGGAGTGTGGCTTTACCAGATCTAGACGAGGTAAATCTCTCCTCTCATCAAGGGGAGGTTTCCTATCAATATTTACGTGCTATAAGCATATATATAATTAAGTAGAAAATAACACATGGGGTGGTATAATAGCATCTACCTCTCTTTTTTCAGAGGTAATGTACAAAGAACAAAAAGAGGGAAAATCTTGGCCTTAAGCTAACAACACTCCTCTTCTTTTAGGAATGGTATTAAACAAAGAACAAGAGATCACCTGAAGTAACAAAGTCCCCCAGAACTCTTACGCAAGCACAAAGTCTTCCGTAGTTTCTTCACAAATTCGGAACAAGTATAACCGTAGAGTAAAGTGAAGCACAAAGTCTTCACCTGAAACTACAAAAGATAACTGAATCTCAAAGACAAAAGTAGCACAAAGTCTATCTTCTATCCTCTAGAAACGCCTTTAGATAATATAAACACACCCACTGCTTATAAGATCAAATAAAAAAGATATTTTTAAGAAAAAGACATAAGAACTATTTCCTAAATCACACAGATAATCTCAACACAAAGTCTGAAATAAACCTGCTTCTCATTTATTCCATCAGAATATGATTTACAAATTTGAGCACAAAGTCTCAAAAGTTGTTTCAATTTCAGTAGTGTTTGCTATTAAATTTTCCAGAAGACTGATTACAAATGAGGTCTCCACTATATATAGGGAGAAAATCCTCAAAAATAGAAAATAATAAAATATAAAATATCTTGGTCAAAGATGACTCATCTTTGACTTTTAGATATTTCCCAAAATATTTACAAGTAATTACATATTACAAAATTGCATGCATTCTGCACAAAACAGAAATGCATAAGGATAGAAGAAGAGAGAAGGGAAAGAGAGAAAATGTCAATTCTTGCTGCCAGACCTCTTCAGATGAGCATCGTACATGGCGATCGATGCCTGAATTTCTATGCTGTCTTGCGCAACTGCGTTCTTGGAGATGACTCTTGCTCTGATCAGTGCGTCTTTCAATGTTGTGATGGCTTTAGAGTGGCCGGTTAACCTGGATTTCAAATTCTCCAAAGTTAATTGAGCATCCAGAATGCTATCCACCGAAGTCATTGAGAAAGACGCTCCTTCAAAATCTTTTCGGATCATCCATTCGAAACTCTGAATCATTTCCTCTGTCGAAAGGAACTGATGGTCCTTGGAAGTCAAGTTGCATGGCAGCTCTTCTAACTTGTTTAGCAGGCTCAGGTCACTTTTATTACTAGCTTCCTTGAAAGCTTTAAGATCATCAATTAGATCCTTAAGTACCTGAATCCTGAAGATCATTGACTCTTTGGTCTCAACATAGGAATCTTTGTTGGGGATGACACCGATAGATATCAGGGCACTCTTTTTGAGACCTTTCATCTCCTTCCATCTGCTGAGATCTTTTTCCAAGCTGTCAATTTATTGAGAGATAAGGGAGACAAAATCGTCTACCTGAGTTTTCAATCTCTTCATTTTATCTGTTCTATCCGCAACTTCTGATAGCAAAGAGACTCCCTGACTGTGCATCCTTCCAACATATTCTTCGATGACCTTCCCCTTTAAATAGGTCTTTTCAGCTTTTTGAATGACTGAATCATCCACGAAAAAGGCCTCTAGAGTTGCTGCCTCAGTTGGAATAGTGAACCTTTTGATCACTGCTGTTAACTGCTCGACTTTGGCTTTATAGTAATCCTTCATCTCCTTCTCTCTGTCAAATTTTTGGACCATAATGTCCATCGCTGACTGAAGATCTCTCTTTGCACCTTCGTGAGTAACTTTTCCAAGTTCAACACGAGAGATATAATAGCTGCTCATCTCAAAACCCTCAAGGGTTGCGTCCTGAGGAGGCTTGGCAATTTCTAGAAAATTTTGCCCCTTTTTTTCGACCAACTTGGAGAGGATTTTTGGCCTTTTAGGAGCCTTTGCTTTCGCTGGCATTATCTTACCAAAGTCAAATTTATCTGGGGAGATGGCCATTTTATTTTTTTTTGGTGTGAAAGCAGACATCCAAGGCGGAAGAGAAGTGTCTGTTGTAACAATAGTTGCCTCTGTCGGTGTCAATGTAGTAGCTTCGACACTACTGGTGGCGATAGTAGTTGCAATTGGAGTAACCGGTGAAACTGTATCAACCAGTGATTCTGGCTCCGATGCAAGACTTGGTGGCAGGTTGAAAGACGGAGATGATAAACTTGGAATGGATCCGGAAGAGCGAGGGGAACCTGCTGAAGGACCCTGAGGATCACCAAAAACAACCCTGGAAGGGGAAGCGGCTCCAGAAGAGGGAACACTGATTGGAGAGATAGGAGAAGTGGGTACTGCAGGAGATTGAGGGGGAGAAGGAGAGGCGCTCTTGATCGGATATGCTTGTCTCGACGATATTGGAGACCCAACACTTGGTTGTTCCGGAGGTTGATCTGATTTCCCCATGGACTGGGCTACCTGTGCCTCGGGGCTTTGTTCTTTAGTTCCTTCAGCCGCCGCTTCAGGCTCTTGTGCAAGCTTAGGCTTTTTAGAGACAAAAACGATTCTAGGCCTATGTGGAATGGAAGGAGAAGGAACGTCACCTTTGTTTTTCGTTTGGTTCTCTGCCTTTCTTCTCAATTCTGCTTGATACTCAGCCTCTGATCTTGTGATGAATTATTTCAGGGTGATCCCTTTGGCTGCTAACCAATCATTGGTGTTAGCCAATATTAGTTCGAATCTCTTCCTCAGAGAAGTTAGTTCCTTCTGAGACCAGTTAATTGGAGGGAGAGGGGAACTAGCAACCTTTTCTGCCAGATATCTGTTGTTTACGATATTCTCATCATCAATTATACCTGAAGGGATCTCTGCAAGCCCAAGGTACTCTATCTGCTCTAGTGTGAGATGACAATAGTCCATCTTCCTTATCTCATCAGCCGTCCTTATGTCCACCCAGATATCTTCAATCATGGGCTCGTGAAACTGAGTTTTCCTTTGGATCATCTCTCTGACTCCCCTGTAGTCAAATTTCTCCCATCTTTTGAATGGTTTGATGGTAACCATTTGCATTTCTATTTCCATAATCCTGGCTTTAGTTGATGTAGCAACTGAGAACCTGCCAATCTGGATAGGAAACTTAAAGCCGGGTCTCTTAAGTTCCATCTGTTTTGCGTGCACAACAACCAGTTGTCAGCAAAGCTCCATTAGAACTAACCTGTCTGAAGGGAATCTGGGGAGCATATAAAGGTATCCTTGGTAGAAACCTACCCAAAGATAACAAAATGTAGAGAAGTGGAGGAACATGCAGCCATAACTGTTCACCACCATCCAGACCTCGTCTGATATTCTCTTCTGCTCTAACTGAGGGTCGAAGAGACACAATAATACGGTGAAGAATGCATCATTTACTCGCCTGAAACGACGTATTGACCCTTGAAGCATCAGCTGAGGATAGTATGAGTAGACTGGGGAGGTCTTTCTATCTCTCTCTATTGTCAAACCTATGAAAGATCGCATTGCAGCAGCTATATAGACCAGGTACGAGGTCATGTAGAATTTGAAAGAGGTTTGTACCCTGGTCAGTTGTTCATAGATAGAGTTGCTGATCTGTTTCCCCCAAAAGATGGTTTGTTTGCCTTGAAGGATGATTTTAATGAACGGATACATCCATTCATGAAATTGTGAAGAGGACGGGAGGCCCCATACTCTACTGAGGAGGGTGATTAAGTCACCAACTTCTTCGACGAAATCATTTCTGGGGAAGCTTTTCGGCCATCTAGAGAGACTGGTCCTCGGGGTCTTTAGCCATTTATGGTTTATGACCTTCTTTGCCCTTTCGGGGTCTTTGTCGTACTCCTTTTGTGCATTTTTGAAGTCAATTTGAGTTACTTCGATGGCTGGCAGACACAGGAAAACTTTGTCGATAAAATTGGGGTCTAACCGAATTATCATGCTGCCACTGGCATCTGAGACTGATCTGGTCTCTTTGTTGTAAAATCGTGCGCACTGGAGGACGAATTTTGGATGATGTGCTGCTACCAGGAAGGCGGCCACCAGGTGGATGTTGCTCTCAACAATCCTCTTTATCCCAGTGCTGGGATTTGTTGCCTTGGTTCACCCTAAGAATTCGGCCATGTCCACGTGGCCGATCTCGGTATCTCGAATGTCATCGACATTCGAGGTGACTGATGTGAGCGGGAAGATGCCCTGATACTTGTATTTCATGGTCTTCGCCTTTGAGGGAGATGTTTCCGTCATAGGGGATGATCTTGATTGGATGGGAGCAGGTGTACAGGAGCTCGCTGAAGGTGCTACAGCCATGATCACAGATGAAAGGAGAGTGAGCGAGAGAGGGAGAGCACAATTTAAGTGACATGGGTTACTGGAGGTCACTTAAATAGGCCAGGTTAAGCAAAGGAGCGGAGAACGAGGAAGGAAAAGTGCAAAAGGGACAACTCAAAAAAAAAAAAAAATCTCGGAGTTAATTGAAAATAGAAGAAATATGCAGGGGCAGCGAAAATCACCGCCCTTGCATAAAGAATGTAGGGGCGGCAAAAATCACTGCCCTTACAGAGAAAATGTAGGGGCGACAAAATTCGCCGCCCTTGCAGAAAGGATGCAGGAAAGTGCAGAGGTGGCAAAATTCACCGCCACCGCACTTGACAAGGGTAGTGTGGAAGGGCGGCGTATTTCCCCGCCTTTGCACAGAAGATGGGAAAAACATGGGCGACAAAAAAATGCTGCCCGCATGAGGCCGCGGTGAAAAAAAAACCGCGGGTAGGAGGGGGGAAGAAGAAAGAAACAAAAAATGACTAAAAACAACTAAGCTAGAAAGAACAACAAGAAATAAACCTAAAAACAAACCCTACCTGAGAAAACGTGCACGCCACGAGGTCGGATTCGCGAGCTGGTGCTTTGAAACGTCTCTAGAGGCACTCAGGTGCAAGAGGTAGGAGGAGAAGAGGAAGTAATGAGAAGAAAGAGGCTCAAATCAGAATATATAGGGTGAAAAACTCACTCTAACAACCCGCCGCATGCGGCCATAAATGCCTTGTGCAGAAATCGAGACATGAAAGGGCGGTGAAATTCGCCGCCCTTGCATGTAATCGGTCTCATTTGTAGGGGCGGTGAAAATCACCGCCCTTGCAGGAAATTTGCAGGGGCGGCGAAAATCGCCACCCTTGTAGGAAATACAAGGGAAATGCAGAGGCGGCAAAATTCGCCGCCCTTGCAGGGAAAAAACAAAAAGAGACCAACTCCAGAAGGAGGAGAAAAAGAAAAGGGGAAGGGAAAACTTGGCCTTGATGGGATAGTAACCACTCCCCGATCCGACCAAGACGAAAACGAATTATAGAATTCGTATCGAAAAATGAACTTAGAGAGACAAAAGATGAAACGGACAAGTTTCGTAGGGGGTTGCTTCCAAAATGAGCTAAGCTGATTTTCGAAACAACAGACCCTAATCTACCTAA
This sequence comes from Torreya grandis, assembly GCA_037957365.1. Taxonomy (NCBI): domain Eukaryota; kingdom Viridiplantae; phylum Streptophyta; class Pinopsida; order Cupressales; family Taxaceae; genus Torreya; species Torreya grandis. The sequence goes on along the minus strand of JARHVA010000737.1, from coordinate 4,418,420 downwards.
TAGAGGAAAAAACATCATGGAAGACCACTTTAATCAAATATAGACAACATATCAAGCCTACCTGAATCTAGCACGCTATTTCAATCAGATGAACATGGTGAACAAACCTATTATTGAATTAGATCCTTCAACAGGAGATTTGATAGAGTTAACTGGTCAAGAGAATTAGAGTTCAGATTAATTTATGCAAAACACTTTGGTAGACAACTTGTTGCATATGCCCATTATTAAAGAAGTGTCTTCTACTTCTACATAGAATAATGAGCAAAATATAGTGGACAATGTGCAAACAACGTCTAATCCCAATCAAAGTGGTACTAATGCACAAACAACTAGCCAATAACATGTGCCTATAGTTAATACCATGAGTAAATCATCATACCAGAGAATAGGAGTTTCTACATTCTAATCTCAACTAGCTGTTTCCTCAAGTGTACAACCTACGAGACTAGGTAATCAAATAATAACCAATGTCACATCTCAACAATAGAATGTGACACATCCTGCTCCTCAACAAGTAATGAGTAGTACTCCACAACAGAAGGAAAAATATAGTGTACCAATGCAACAGAGGACAAATACATTTCCACCTCAATCAAAGGTAACTAATGTTCCACCTCGCCAGGTAATGACAAACATACCTCTTCAGTCACAGACTAATATGCCAATCCAAAACCAAGCAATGAATAGTCAATGATGTGCAAATATTGGTCAATGACAGATGCTAAATCTACAATTGAATTTCACTTTCCCATAAGGATTCATGCAATAAGGAGGTTCCCATGTTTTTCAAGTACCTACTAGACAACAATTGGTTCAAAATGTGTCACAAGTTCAAAGATAAGGTCTTGGTCCACAAGTTTCCACTCAACAACAAGGTTTGATTAGTAAATAACATGTCCCTTTTCAACCACAACATGCACAATATAGTTATATCCCTCCACCCCAACCATAAAATCTTCCAAGTCAAATCTTTATCACCAACCCAAACCATAATATTACACAACCAAATGCAAAATTCTAAGTACATCCTAATCTATGTATGCATATTCTTGGTGCATTTACTAACCAAACCAATATACCCCAATAGATATCTCCATCATACGCTGGTCAAAGTGTCCCACTTGTGACCTCCCAACCATCTATCCAAACCAATATTTTCCCTCAAACCAATATTCCTTCCAGTTTCCTATCCCAAGAATCACAACAGATGAAGGATGTAATTTCTGCAATTCAAGCTAGGAAATAGACTAAAAATTTTAAGTTGGATGATGTATGTTCTTATCCATTCAACATAGAGTACTTGTAGATACCATTTCCTCAAGGATACAAATCACTAAAATTTAACAAATACAAAGGGAAAGGTGACCCTAAAACTCATTTAGCAGATTTTTTGTTAATGTCAATTGGTGGCATTTAATGATATATAACTTTTGTTGTTGTTTCCAAGGAGCTTGGCTAGACAAGCCTTGGAGTGGTTCTTAAAGTTGCCCAAGAATTCAGTAACAGATTTTGATGATCTTTCTAATAATTTTGTGCAACACTTTTCCTATAATCTCGAATATGATATTTCATTGGTCAACTTAACACAAGCAAAGCAAAAAGTTGGTGAGAGTTTTGTAAGTTATCTACAATGATGTAGAGCCCTTGTAAGATGATTTACCTATAGTTTACTAGATAAATAATTAGCTGCTGTGTTTACTAAAAATTTGCATAGTGAGATAGCTTATCATCTGGAACTACAATGTGCACATACTTTTAAGGAGATCATCGACAAAGGCTTATTGATTGAGTGATCTCTTATTAATAAAGGGATCATCAAGATTACATTGACTAATCAGAATCAAGGTACCAATCAGGGAAGTGGCCAAAACTAACATCTAATTCAAGTGCAAGCATCACAACCAGTATAGGTCAATAACCAAGAAATTTAAATGCAATTTAACCATAATAGGAATGTTATGGGTAATGGAGTAACCGAGTCACGTCATGTCCAAATGGTGTAGACATCATCTACAACACCTTTTTAGATTACTCCTACCCAACAACCTCTCCCACCAATGTCACAAGCACAACAACTAAGACCCATGCAATAAATACAACAACCTTTACCATTGCAAACCCCTCCTCCAAGGATAACTATGCCTATGTGTCATGTCTTTAGTGACCTAAGAGAGCCTATTGAATATGTATTTCACAAACTTTTCACCACTAATCTGATTAGTTGGCCTATACCAAAGCATTATCTGCAAGATATTCCATATCCCGATTGGTACCATGAAAATGAATTCTATGAATATCATCGGGTTAATGGGCATAATCTACGAAGATGTGTTCAAATCAATCATTTGATTGAGAATATGTTGGAGAATGGAGAGATAACATTGGATAATGGTGCTTCCACTTTTAATCAAACTCTTAAGATTTATCAGAACCCCTTTCCCTGACATAATAATCAACAAAAAAAACAACATCAGCTAGTATAAAAATAAAATCAATAGTATCAAAATCAAAGGATGAACCAATAGAACCCACAATAATAGAACAATAGACAAAACCAAGGTTAAAATGGTAACCAAAAAACCTACCATGTAGTTACACATGACTACAACAAGGTTGTAGGTCATATTGTAGGGGGTAGCATTAACACCATCTCCATTAATCCTAGACCAAACATTAATCAATCTAGACCATTGCTAAATAATAACACTTAGTAAAATAACATAGATAATCCTTCTTTGAGCTGGGACTACATACAGACAAGCTAGCAAACTCAGACTTCCACTTTTGGACCTTATATCGATAACTCATCCTTGCCACATGACCACATACAAGTGCATCGATAACTGAGACTTGTCTTATCTAGCCCCAAACCATTCCCAACATTTTTTAGTGATCATGGTCTAGTATCTAATCTTTATTATGTAATCACAACTCAGAGGTTGAAGATTACTATCCCAGGCCCACAACCATCTACCACTTTACCTGTTATCCATACAACTATTTAGCCTCAAAATAAACCATTCAATACTAGCCAAGACAAGAAGTTTGATATTATAGAATAATTGTAGAAGACACCAGTAAAAATTTCTATTTTAGATTTGTTGTAAACATCATGAATCCACAAGAACATCTTGAATGAGTTTTTAACCCAATCCACTATTGCTAGTGACATATCCCTTGATAAATTTCAAGCTGTGGTTGGACACCTAGCTCCAACCCAACAAGTCACATTCAACCAAAGTGATATGTCTTCCCTTGGCCTATTCCATAATAACCCATTGTACATAGAAGTTTATATAAAATGACATAAAGTGAAATGTGTCCTTATAGACAATGGATCGAGCCTCAACATAGTTTACTTAAAGCTCATCAAGATTTTTGGGTACACAATAGTAGATCTCTAACCAGAAATGATAACCTTCAAAGCCTATGATAATCAGGAAAGAGAATCACAAGGCACCATTAGTTTGTTAGTTATCATTGGGCCTTTGAACCATGATACACTTTACCATGTGCTTGATCTTGAGTTATCATATAATATGCTTCTAGGTAGGCCTTGATTACATGAGATTCATGTTGTCCCGTCAATGCTACACTAATGTATCAAGTTTTACCACTTAGAGATAGAAGTGAATATTCCAAGAGATTTACACCCATATGAACATTGCAAACATCTTGAGGCCAAATTTCAAAACTACAATTATTAGTATGACATGAATCCAAGTTCCAAGTAGGATAAAGGAAAGGCCATACTTATTGATCTTTCATCGAATACTTGCATAGATCTTAATATCTTGGATTCCCTTTCCCACATACTACCTTCTGAAGCTTTTAATCATTTCACCATTTTAGATAATAGACCAGGAGAGTATGTGACCCATGATACATTTCATATTTCTAACCTTCTGTAATGAACTGAACTCAAATCTGTCCACAATTTCACTTAAATGTTGGTTGTAATTTCGTCAAATGGTTTACATGCAACTTTTTAGCTTACTGGAGCGGTATTTTAGTTGAAGTGGGTTGATGACACGAATGCTAAGACTGATTTTTAAACCCTTACAATGCTTACAACAGATCTACATGCAGATATGTAATTTTTACTGGACTTTCCATCACATGAGTATATGGAAACTAACTATGCAAAGACTAGCCATATCACATGGACATTTCGTAAATCATTTACCATGCATCAAATAAATCTATTTGCAAAAGACTCTTTTATACAACCAGCGACTTATATCTCCTTTAATACGATTATTTTAATAAAGCAAATGACAACAACCACTACTCTTGGCATATATAAGTGAGCCATCTACAACTGTACCTATTTAGAATGCTATCAAAACAAATATTGCATATGATTGAACTTGGTAATAGACGCCTTGTTGTACCAGAACAAATTAACTGTTGGAAATGGGGGATGCTATACAGCCCACATGAAAGTCGCCCCTATCAAATCTAGACTGGTGTGGTCTTTGTCTTCTCTAGGAAGTGCGCCCAGCTCCCAAAATAAGTGCCCAACTATCACTAAATGGAAATTGCTGCCAGTTTGAGCTGAATGAAGGAATGTTTATTTGCCCTGTGTTTGGCATGACGCCCTCTGCCTGCTGCTGTCTGTATGCCGTCCGTACGCTATCCGTACACCGTCTATACACCATCTATTGTTGTCTTTGGCCGTTGACTGGTATTTTAGTGCGGCAGCTATCAGAATTAATATGTGTGGCGCCCTTAGCAAAGTCCATGCCTTATATGCAGGTGCTGGCCGTACCAGTATAGAATATATACCTAGAAATCCTTTAATTTGGTCAATGATTCAATTGGCTTATCAGGGGATGCAAAAATTATTTAATCTTCGAACTGAACCTGAATGCTGAAGCTCAACATGAAATGGCTGAAGACCACTTCCAATGTGCAACCCTTTAGAAGATCTTCCACTTCCTCAATTATGCAAATCGCTTGAGAGGTATCGTTCTCAAGGATTAATCTGACAATTTGCAGACTCTGAAGTCTTACAAACGCTCAAGAAGATTCAATGATAAAAAATAAACTGGATATCAAATGAGAGACCCATGAGGTCTATTTAAGCACTTTTCAAAAATTCTAGAAGCTTCCGTAATACATCACACAAAACCTGCTATATTTTTTAAACAAAAAAGTAATTTTATAAAAATAAAAATGAAAGTGCATTTTAAAATTAAAATATAATAATTTGGCCTCCATATTAAAATAGACTATCTCCCGGAGCATTGTGAGCCATCGAATCACAAACATGACCCTCTCACCACTTTCATCTGCCTACGAGAGTCAGGAATAGGCAAATCTACGTAGAATGTCACGCTAAACAATGTCAGCCAAAATGGGGACATGACAGTCTGCCCTTCTTGGAATTGCTTGTCCCCAAGCAATAGCTAAATAATAAAGCAATCAATCCACCTGGATCCCAAATGTAGTCATGATCTATACTGCTATCAATCCGACTCTGCAGATCACTGGCCACTGTCTCATAACCATAACTCCCATGTACCACTGATGGCGAATAGTCATCATATGATAGATGGAAAGAACTAAAACTCAAACCAAATCTAATGGTCATCAACTTCTCAAATTTGGAATGTGATTGAGAGTTCAAAGGCCAAAAGAATTGTTCCTTCAGAAAACTTGTATGAGCTAATACACGCTGATGATCAGTTTCACATCCAACCAATACAAGCCGCTCATGCAACCAGACAAAATTACTGTATCTTCTAATTACATGAAATTTTGGGGCTTAATACTCTGGCAGGTTTGTCTTGGTAATAACATGATATAACACATAAGCCTGGACTCCATTGCCCATCTTGATAGGATAACTTACTGTAACTGACATAAAGGACTGCCCCATTGGGGTGGTTGAAGATCTCGCAAAACTCCGTTGCTTGGTTCTATTTTGGATCCCTTTCAAGTCTGCCAAATTGTAGAAAAAATTGGTACCCAACTGAAAAGACCCTTTCAAATGACCAGACTGGCCTTGAACTTCTATTACTCCAATTTTTTCAACCCATGCATAGAAGCAGTACCCAATTCCAACTTCAACGGCATCAAGAGATATAGAAGCAAAAGAATCTGAACAAAACTATGCGCCAAGCAGAATTAGGTCATTATCTTGATCCTTTAGCTGGTGTATTTGATCCCCCAATAAATTGACATCATTCTTTGTTTCCTCATTCACAACAACGTTGTTCTGTATGGCTTTAGCGCACTGGGCAAATCGTGATGTGCTCAATGTTTCACTCCTACCTGCTGGAGATATTGCACAAACCATGGCCAACTTGGCATTCCCACCAAGAGATTCTATCAGATTATTGAAAAAGGAACTCTTCAAAATATTATCTCCTACAAAACTATTTAGTTCCTCTGATAAGTCTCTCAACCTGCCTTTACTGTTACGGTTGGTATTCTTCTTGAACAGATCTATCCAATCATTCTTACTTATGTCCATTGATCCTTTGGCCATGATATTTATGTAATTGATAACTTTATCATACTCTTCTGACTGTAAGCTTTGAAATATCTTTTCTTTGTAGAGTGAAATATGAGGAATATTACCCTGCCTCATAAGTGGGTCATGGTCCAATAGATGTGATTTTCCAGCTCTGGAAGCTGCCACCATCAGCCATGCATGTCGATTGTCATCAATTGAGTGGCTATGAAGAACCATATGCTTGTATACATTACCCATGTATTCCCACTCCTCTACTACAACACATGCCTCTAACATTGCATTGTATGTGAAAATATCTGGACTAATCTTGAGATCAATGCTTACTGGATTTTGTTGGCCAATCCTCCCTTTCTTAATCCCCTCAAACAAAACTTTGGCTTCTTGAAACATATTATTTTGTCCATATGCTTTTATCATGGCATTGACAGTACCTATATTTGGAGCACAAAATTCTTGCATATACTTGAAAATAGATACACAATTATGTATATGTCCAACTTCGGCACAACACTGAATCAGGCCAGTGAATGTTACGGCTAATGGTTTAATAGGGGGCACTTGCATAGTTTCTCAACCTGATTGTTCTAGCTGGGTGAACTCCTATACTCTACCCCTGGCACACTGTCCAAAGGAGTAACCTCAAAATAACTGTCATCCAAATTCGGCAGACCAATTGTTGAACTTGCATCATCAAACGGAGTGACTGAAGCATCTATATAAACTTGCATATCAAAGGAACTCGCTGAAGAGACTAAATCCTCAACACTGCCCACAACATCCTCAACTATCATAACTTCATTTAGATCAATTGTACTAGAATCAACATGTCTGTCAAACTCATCATTCAAGTTCCTAGTAACTGTATCAGCCGATCTCTTGTCAATTCTTGGAGCATAGTGATCACTCCTTCCTCCTCTCCTATTTCTTTGATTCATGAATTGATCAAATGTCCATATTTGACACATATCAGGTGAGAGAGTGGTATACTCCAAGTAGGCCTGTCTAGCCTCCTCACCAAATGGAGTAGCTGGGGAAACATGTAACTGTTCTTCCCTGGGTGTGAAGGTGGGAAAAAGAGGTCTAGAGGCTGATCCTCTAGTGTTTCCAACATGTTGTATAGACCTTTCCTCAATAACTCTACTATGTTCAGTGGTGTGTTGATGATTTAGAATGGCTTGCTGATCCAATTTTCCTAATAATCGTGACATCATATCAAGCATAGTGTCAAATTTCCTTTCAGCTCTTGCATCCCTATCATCTTCTACCATATTTTGAACTATTTGCTGGTATCTCTTTCTCTCAATACTTCTGATGTTTGACTGATCACAGGATGGTAGGATGAAAGCTCTGATACCACTGTAATGAACCGAACTCAAATCTGTCCACAAATTCACTTAAATGTTGGTTGTAATTTTGTCAAATGGTTTACATGCAACTTTGTAGCTTACTGGAGCAGTATTTTAGTTGAAGTCGGTTGATGACACGAATGCTAAGACTGATTTTTAAACCCTTACAATGCTTACAACAGATCTACATGCAGATATGTAATTTTTACTAGACTTTCCGTCACATGAGTATATGGAAACTAACTATGCAAAGACTAGCCATATCACATGGACATTTCATAAATTATTTACCATGCATCAAATAAATCTATTTGCAAAAGACTCTTTTATACAACCAGTGACTTATATCTCCTTTAATATGATTATTTTAATAAAGTAAATGACAACAACCACTACTCTTGGCATATATAAGTGACAACCATCTACAACTGTACCTATTTAGAATGCTATCAATAACAAATATTGCATATGATTGAACTTGGTAATAGACGCCTTGTTGTACCAAAACAAATTAACTGCTGGAAATGGGGGACACTATACAGCCCACATGAAAGTCGCCCCTGTCAAATCTGGACTGGTGTGGTCTTTGTCTTCTCTGGGAAGTGCACCCAGCTCCCAAAATAAGCGCCCAACTATCACTAAATGGAAATTGCTGCCAATTTGAGTTGAATGAAGGAATGTTTATTTGCCCTGTGTTTGGCGTGATGCCCTTTGCTTGCTGCTGTCCATACGCCATCCGTACGCTGTCTGTACGCCATTCGTACACCGTCCGTTGTTGTCTTTGGCTGCTGACTGGTATTTTAGTGCAGCAACTATCAAAATTAATATGTGTGGCACCCTTAGCAAAGTCCACGCCTTATATGCAGGTGTTGGCCGTACCAGTACATAATATATCCCTGGAAATCCTTCAATTTGGTCAATGATTCAATTGGTTTATCAGGGGACGCAAAAATTGTTTAATCTTCGAACTGAACCTGAATGCTGAAGCTCAACATGAAATGGCTGAAGACCACTTCCAATGTGCAACCCTTTAGAAGATCTTCCACTTCCTCAGTTATGCAAATCACTTGAGAGGTATCGTTCTCAAGGATTAATCTGACAATTCGCAGACTCTGAAGTCTTACAAATGCTCAAGAATATTCAATGATCAAAAATAAACTGGATATCAAATGAGAGACCCATGAGGTCTATTTAAGCGCTTTTCAAAAATTCTAGAAGTTTCCGTAGTACATCACACAATACCTGTTATATTTTTTAAACAAAAAAGTAATTTTATAAAAATAAAAATAAAAGTGCATTTTAAAATTAAAATATAATAATTTGGCCTCCATATTAAAATAGACTATCTCCTAGAGCATTGTGAGCCATCGAATTGCAAACATAACCCTCTCACCACTTTCATCTGCCTATGAGAGTCAGGAATAGGCAAATCTACGTAGAATGTCATGCTAAACGATGTTAGCCAGAATGGGGACATGACACCTTCCTCATAATTTGAAAACCTTTGGGTGACCTAAAGTCACCCCACATATGCATTGGCAATTAAAGATCAAAGATAAGGGACTTGTCACATTTGTACCAACATCTGGCCTAGAACCTGGCCCTCTTGAAGGGGATGAATCCTGGTTATATAACAATGACCAAGCTGATTGTTATAAAAGTGAAAAGTATCTTATTCTCAATAGGATCATGGAGTGTCATAGTTATGAAGGAAGAGGCCTCAGACCAAATCAACAAGGAACCATCGAGCCAATTTTCATGACTAAGTATGAAAAACCTTATGGACTTGGATTTAAACTGCTTGGAAGTGACCCCACATATCTTATTCAAATTCCATCACCATCAACTAGTGATGATGGTGTCAAGAGTGAAGTAGAGTTTGATCATAGCCTCACCTTTGATGACCTAGCTGAGACTAACTTATTTGATACCAATGCCATTTGTACCCTTACCCTAGTCATTCATCGCAGCCCATTACCGTTATACTATCCCCAACTGATAGATTGGGACCAACAAGAATCCAATTTGCCGATTTATGAGTTTCATAATGATGAGGCATTCTGTGACTTTTTAGGCCTTAGAGACAACATTTTGTTGGGACATCATAAATCAAGATTCTCAATTACATTGGATCTTGAAGCCTATTTTAGAGAGTAGGTGAACACCCTTAGCCAAAAATTAATAAATAAAACATTGATGTCCCCAAGTGAAAACCTATTTAAGGTGCTTTCTAGCCAAGGAAAAAGTAAAGATAAAGGCCAGTCTAATGGTGAAAACCTATTTTAGGTGCCATTAGATGTGGGTGTTCATTCTTATTTGAATTTAGATTAAGAGACCACCAATGATGAACTTGCCTACAGATCTAAGTTCAATTTTGCACAATAACAAGTATTTGATCCAATTATTCAATAGTTTATGATTGTTTTTGTCACATGGCTAGATATCCCATTAGGGGACTCAGATTCATCATGCCTAGGAGAAGTTAAAGAGCAAGTTCTAGCAAAGGACCCTAATATAGTCCAATAGTTCAAGTCTTTGCCTATTATTCTAGAAGATGGTTTGACCCTTCTAGTCAAAGATACAATAGAGGCAAACATCAAGACTCCATCAGACCTGAAATAAATAAAATTAGGTGCATCCCTCATTTAGGAGGAATGTGAATTATTTACAGCTTTGTTGAGATAATTCATAGATATCTTTGCATGGGCTTATTCTGACATGCCTAGTTTGGACCCTGCCCTGGTTCTGCACCACCTTGTGGTTAATCCGGATGCCAATTTGCTAAAACAAAATCTACGTAAATTGCATCCTCGCATTGCTATCTTGGTAAAGAAAGAGTTATAAAAACTCTTAGAAGTAGGATGTATCTAATCCATGGACTACTCACAATGGATATCTAATGTTGTACCTGTTAGCAAAAAGCCTAAAAGAATCAAAATCTATACTGATTTCTAAGACATAAATAAAGATTATCTTAAGGATGACTTTTTATTTCCTAATATTGACATGATCATCAACCCCATGATAGGTTATGAAATTCTTTCACTCATGGATGACTTTTCAAGATATACCCAGATTAGAATAACACCAGAAAACCAACATAAAATAATGTTCACCACTCTATGGAGAACATTTTGTTATCAAGTAATGCCATTTGGTCCTAATAATGTTGGAGCTACATATCAAAGGGATATGATTGTAACATTCCATGATATGATGCATGATATTGTTGAAGACTATGTTGATGACATATTAGGAAAATCTAAAACTAGGGCCAACCATTCAGTAGTGCTACATAAGGTATTTGAAAGATTACGTAAGTACAAAGTTAGACTCAATCCAAAAAAATGTGTGTTTGGTGTAACCTTAGGCAAATTACTTGGCTTCATCATGTCTCATAGAGGGATTGAGGTCAATTCAGCTAAAGTCCATGATATAACCGAGATGTCACCACCAACTAATTTGAAGCAACTCTATAGTTTACAAGGTAAGATCCAATCAATCCAATGCTTCATCTCTCAGTTAGTAGAAAAGTGTCATCCATTTACACATATTCTGAAGAAGGGAGTTGCATTTCATTGGGATGATCACTGCCAAATAACTTTTCAACAACTCAAAGACTATCTCATTAATCCACCTATTTTATTACCTCATATACTAGGAAAATCATTCTAGTTATATCTATCAGCTACTGATAATGCCTTGGGGGCACTCTTGGCTCAATATTATGACAATGAAAAAGAGCATGCCATATACTACCTAAGTTGTAGCTTGGTCACATATGAACATAACTATGCACTTGTTGAAAAAGCTTATTTGGCTATGGTATTTATAGCTCAAAAACTACATCATTACATGTTGAATAATAGGACCATGGTCATTTCAAAAGTAGATCCACTCAATTAATTACTATCTAAAATAACTTTACAAGGTAGAATGGCCAAATGGATCATGCTTCTTAGTGAGTTTGACATAGAGTATGTCAATTAGAAGGCAATCAAAGGACAAGTTCTTGCAGATCAACTTGTTAAAGCACCTCTTGCAAACACAAAGCCACTCACATTTCATTTCCATGATGAATCCATAATGACTGTCATTGACACACCTCTTGAGGAGAAGCTATATTTTGATGGTTTATTTACTACACATGGATCGATTGTAGGCATCTTATTTATTACACCACAAGGAGATATAATCCCTAAATCATTCAAAATTAGCTTTCCTTATACAAACAACACGGCCGAGTATGAAGCACTTGTTGTAGGACTTCGACAGGTAGTGCATTGGAACATATCTTATCTCCATGTTTATGGTGATTCTCAGTTAATCATCAATCAGGTCACAAATCATTTTTAGACTAAAGATGACAAGTTGGTTCCATATAAATCCATGGTCAACACCCTTAAGCAACAAATTGCCAACATTCAGTTTGAGCACATACCAAGGGCTAGTAATAAAATTGTAAATGCTATGGCTACTATTTGCTCTCTGATTCAACAAATAGATAAAGCTATAGAGTATCAGTTCCTCATAAAGAATTTGTCAGCACCAGCTCATGAACCTTCAATCATTATAATGATTTGTGATATTTTTGGTTCTAATTCTATCTGGTACTCATACCTTTACAACTACCTTCATGACCAAGTTCTACCACTTAACCTATCTTGAAAACAAACTAAAGCCTTTATTCATCATTCCACTCGTTATACTCTACTAAGTTCCACCCTTTACCGTCATAGTTTTGATGGAACTCTGCTTCATTATTTAACTTTGACAGAGTCTACATTAGCGTTAATAAAAGTTCAAAAAGGAGTACGTGGAGTTCATTCTAGTAGGACAGTCCTATCCAAAAAGTTCTTACATACTGGTTATTATTGGCCCACGATAGACATAGATGTAGCTACATATGTAAACAAGTGTGAAAAATGTCAATGACATGCTAATATGATTCATACCCCAGCCCAAACTTTGAAACTGATGTTGACACCATGCCCATTTACTACATGGGGACTTGACCTCATTAAGAAGATCAACCCCACTTCATCTGACGGCCATAAACATATCCTTACCACCACCGAGTATTTCACTTAGTGGGTTGAAGCTATACCCCTCACTTACATGACTGGAAAGAAAATTTCCAAATTTATTTTCAACCATCTCATTTATCGCTATGGTATCTCCTCTAACATTATATCTGATAATGGAGGATCATTCAAGAACAAGGATGTAGACTAGCTATGTATCAAATATAACATCACACAACATTTTTTTGCAACATATTACCCTCAAGGTAAAGGCTAGGCTGAAGCATTGAATAAAACCAATGTCAATATTCTCAAAAATATTATCAATAATATCAGTCATGATTCTCACCTATAGATATTCCCTACCCTTTGAGCATATCATACCAATCATCATACCCCCACAAGAGCCACTCCATATTCACTTGTTTATGGTATTGAAGCCATCCTTCCCATTGAGGTTGAATTGACTTCACTACACATCTCTTTCAAGCATGTCCTGGATGATCATGACTATTGAGTAGCTCACTTGTAAGAGCTAGACCTACTTGATGAGAAACACACAGCTATGCTCAATAGTCTTCAAGCATATCAGAATTGACTCAAAGCCCACTATAATCAGCATGTTAAGTATAAAACATTTGAACTTGGTGATCTTGTTCTTAAAGAAAACCAAAAGAATACCATGGTTGAGAAGAAGCATAAAGGTAAATTCAAACCAAACTAGATAGGACCTTTCATCATTACTATAGATTATGGATTAGGAACATATATTATTCACCTTAAGCAGTACTATGCTTGAGAGCTAAGGTGTATAATTTGTAAGGACCATTTTAGTTATGCTATTTTATCACTATTCTTATTTATACAAATATCATTCTTATCCATCCTCTTAGCCATATCCACTTTACATTTTTGACCTATCGATCCAGTGTTTCTAAATCCTAGCCTGTTTGACCTTAATTTTTTCCATTTGTTACACATTTTTGGCATCGAGGAATCTGATTACTTTCATCAATCAATTCAAGTACTTTAGATAGATATCATATTTTGGAGTAGTGTGATAGGTGTTTTAGCAGTTGTATCCTTCATTTGTTATTCCTTTCTTATCACCAGTCTTGCTACTAATATAACTACTTTTGGGCAAATTAGTACCATAGATCTATGTCATGGTGTCCTTGTTATAACCACCTATGGGAAAACTAGGGGAAACATTTGTTTTTTGAGCCTTGACATACCAATTTGCCACTTCCTATGCCATACTATGCCTTTTTACCACCTGTGCCTATTTTGTTTGAATTGATTGTTACACTAGTCAAATTCTTCTATTTTAGGGTAGAACTACAGTGACTTGAGGTCCTAATCTGGGACTATGTAGGTAACACTTGATACTTGTGGTTAGCTTAGTCACCCTTTCTAGCCATGATCTCTCCATTTTGTGAGTAACCTAAGTTTGAATGCTCTCGCTATTTTATGAGAAACCTAAGTTTGAACTCTCTTGTTATTTTATGAGCAACCTAGGTTTGAATGCTCTCACCATTTTACGAGCAACCTATGTTTGAATGCTCTCTCTGTTTTATGAAATGCTCTCATCATTTAGTGAGCTTTAAGTATTTAGTGTCTCATCATTCTTGATTGTAATTCCAAAAACATTTATAAAATCATTATAAAAATTAAAAACATTGACCACTTCTTTGCCTTAAAGATTTTGGAAACCCTTACTAAGTTGCAAGCAAACCACTTATCACTTAGTTTTCCTATCCTTTTTGGCTTTTTCTCTCACAAACTTGACATTTTATAAGGCCATTCCTCTTCTTCTATCACATCCATTCTATTTGTTTTCCTCAGTTATCACATTCTTCCTAGTCCCTGGGAGAACTACATTTGGCCTGATATTTTTGTTGGATATTACATCCATAGAACTATGTAGGCAATGTCCACTTGCCTAGTGCATATGGAGACAACTTGGTCACCCCCTTCCTTTTATTTTACTCCCCCATTTTGTTTATTTGTGAAGTTGTCAGATATGTTCTAGGGGTAATGTTTGTAGGGTTTCTATTGCATTATTTATTTGTTTGTCTCTACTTATTTTATTTATTTGTCTGCCTATTTGTTTACTTTCAGCACCGTTGCCTTAATTTAGTTTGTGTGTTCATTGGGTGATTCCTTGCCCACACTTATACTTTAATCCATCCATATTTATATGTTTACATTGTCATCATAGTTTCTATCATTGGTGCATTATTTTATATTGAGTATTAGATTATGAGAGTCAGTCCTCATGCATATTTCAGCCAAGTCCTCATGATGTTATACCATGATGCCTACCGACACATGCTACAACAAACCTCATATTTAAGAAGTATATTTATCAATGGCAGCATCAACATCTCTTTGATACTGACATCTCGATTCAATCCCAATCATATCCCAAAAAGAGTAGTTAACCATGAAAGAATTTCAACCTTTATTAGTTCAGACGAGCATCTCCCTACTAGTAGGTTGTTCCAATTCATCATTACCCTTTGTGTTAAGTTAACATCATCCTTGGCCAAGTTTATCATGTTTTCCATAATCAAGGTCTAATGATTATAACTACTTATGGGTGAATCATTACACACCACCCACCTACATTTCTCAATGATTATAACCACCTTTGGGCAAATCATTGTGTTGTCACCACTTTACTTTTTTTGCCCATACAGGGGCATGTTGTTATCTTGTATGTCTATCCTAACTAGGGTAGCTCCAGCTTCTCAATGATTATAATAAACTTTAGGCAAATCATTGTGTTATCATACCATGTTGCCACTATCAAGGTACAATTCTTATAACTACCTTTGGGCAAACCATTATACACTATACCACTTGTATTCTCAGTGATTTTGACTAATTTTTCAATATCATTGTGTTTTCACCCCATCATCTTTCCTTTCTTTGGTCCCCTCATTTTTCTTCTTATCAAGGGATCGTTTACCAACCTGCTTGTGCTAACCATTCCCTTGAGGGGGCATTATACAATTAGTTTATCATCATTGTAGTTGTAGGTATACATGCCCTTTTCATTATTTGAGAAGACATTACTATGCTTATAGCTTGCCACCAATAACCTTCAACCAGACTTTTGGCCAATTTCCACTTAAAATACATAATTTAGCCCAAAAACACTAAAGCACATTAAAAGATTTGAAACTGACATATTCAAATGCCAATTTTGACTAGAGTATCCCTAAATGGGGCAATGCAATTTATGGACCAACTAACTTTGATCAGATCATTTTGAGTCAAAATGCCAATTTTGTACCTAGGTGCTCTGGATTGCTCTTTCCTATCAAGTCTCTTGCACAAGACATGTGCCTTTGTTAATTGTTGTTGATAATATCCTAAATGGGATAATGGATCTAACACATCTGACATTACCTTTTAATTCCACTTCAGTCAACTTTTAGACCAATAACAAGGCATTCTGATCAATTTCAGTAATTTGTGCACAAAGTGCTTAAACAGGCTTAAGAGCTAATTAATCTAAATCAAGGCCTAATTAATAATTCCATGGAAACTATTGAATAATTTATTTTGGAAATGAATATTGAATATCTGCATCATCAAGTGACCTCATTTCTTGGAAAGACATCCTTAGGCCATAAATGCCATAAATATCAAGATTCATGCCTCCCATGCCTCATCAATGCCCTCCATGCCTTTAATTATTCCTCTATCCCAAATATTGATGAGCTTGTTTATCAATTTTAATTGAAAATTTGGATTAATCCTTAGCAACACATCTCAATCTTGATATGAATGGTTCAAGTTGATTCTGATCAATCTCAAAAATCTATAAATAGAGAGGCCATGAACATCATTTATAATCTATTTTGGTGCAAAGTTATTATGATTAAATATCTTCAAAAGCTTAATTTGTGCAAATTTATAATGCAAGATTGGTTCTATAAGATTCATGCAAAATAGTGTTACCATGCCAAAATATTGATCCAAGCCAAACCAAAGCCACAAGGTGCCAATGAGAGATGGAGGAAACCAAGCTTCCATTGACAAGGACTTCATAAGCAATCCAATCGAAGAACACTCTTGGAGCATCAAAGAAGGTAAGGAATGTGTGTTTCTTGTATTTTAGTTGTGATTTATTCATTTGTGTCTCTTCACTAAGCTCACCCTAGTAACTAGGCATGAAGATGTTAGTTTAGTGTGTTTTTTATTTCATTTCATTCACTAACACAATACTAATCTTCTCTTCTTAGTCAAATTCTTAGTTAACACCAGGCAGATTATAATGGTTCCCATACTTAGTTGATTTTTCAAGAGATAAAGATTAGGACCAAATGAAGATCTAATGGTTCACGGGTGATCATATAGATTGATCTAATGATGCATATCGAGTTAAAGAGGTCAAAGTGATAGTTGCTTGACGATAGGTAGAGGTAAAGATCAAGATACTTCTATGATCTAATGATGGGTGGGTGTTCATAGTAATCAAGATCAATCATGCATATTGAGAAAAATGAGTTCAAAGTATCCAATGTTTAAACATAGATAAATATTGAGCTATGTACAGGAGATCTATGGAGCGTGTTTATTCTAAGATGTTAGGAAGAAGTGAGATGATGCCAAGTGTTTAAAGTTTAACATTTGGATAGTGGCACATTATGAGTTAAAGTTAAAAAAATATCAATGATGAATGATTAATCTAAGATGGGAGGTAATGAGATGAATTTTAAGTGACTAAAGTTTAACTATGACCATTTGGATTTAAATATTCAAATTTGCGAAGGAAAAAACCAGTGCAAAATTTGCTCATGGTGTAAAAAAAATTGTAGAGGACTCTAAGGTGCATATGTAAATATATATTTGAATATATGAAAGTGTGTATAGTCAAAGATATTGAGGTTCAAAGTTGACTATGTGTTTGTGCATATTCTGCAAGTAACCTAAGAAGGGTATTTGAGTTGTGCTTATTGGTATCTCGATGTTTAAAGGTGAACTAGATATTGGAGTATGTTATAGACTCCATGAGGACCATCTATGTTTATTATTAAGGTTTAACCAATCATATGTATTATGAACAAAGGGTTAGAAGTCAACTATTTTTTTGTTCATAATGACTTTATGTACAGAGAGGTGTTTAAGCTAATTGGGGGTTATCAGAAGAGTACTATGATGGATGTTAGAACTTAAAGGGGACCTATTAATAATGTGGCATGGGTCCATGTGTTTGAAAGTGTTCTTGTTTTCTTAGTTTGATTGATAAAGTGATAAATGGGTGAATAGGTCTTCATGAGACCTATAAGAGCTACAAGGGCCTAATTGAAAGGTGTAGCTACTTAAGGGTGACCCATTGATGTTATGGCTGGCCTATAAAGATTGTTTTGAGCCATGTCTTGGTGTGAGAGATTCCTTAAGGGTTAAGACATTCCTAATGACTAACCAAGATGTTTATAATCATGAAGGCTCTAAAAATAGTGAAACCAAATGAGATGGTTTCTAGATGTGTGGAAGTCTTTTTGGGTAAATTGAGTGTTAAAGCAAAGAAGAAAGGATAAGTAGTGTGTTTATTGGATGAGTTGATAAGTATAACAATTTGTTGACTATGTGTATGTCTTGTAGGTCATATTTTTGATGTCAAAATAATGCTTTTGTAGTTTGTGGATATATGAATATGTTTGAGTGTGCATATGAGGACCATTTAAGTGAAGGAGAGAGATTGTGGCATGCATATGTGAGAGGCCTATATGAGATAGAGAGAAAGTTTGTGTAGGGGTTATAAAATTAGAGATCTATCATCAGGTGTTGAATACATAAGTTTTAAGGTGGAGGTGTTCATTTCATAGGAGGGTCTAAAGTACTTGATCTTCTTTAGGGGAAGTTGTTCCTTATGAAATAGGTGTTTCAATAAATGTTTTTGGTCAAAAGGACTTGATAAAGGTTTTAGATCAAAAGAAATTGACCAACAGGTGGTCAAGAGGACTTGATCATATTAGGGGTAGGTGTTCTTTGTGGTACAAGTGTTTCACTAAATCCTGTTCAAAAAGACTTGATTAGTCTCTGGTTTGTAATACCTTATGGGACAAATAGTCCAAGTGTTTGTAGGCTTGAGAGTGGGTTTTATTCTCCAAGAGGCTTTCCCACGTAGATCTTGTATTGTGTGTGTGATGTTGCATTATCTTCATTGTTTATTGCTATAAACATCTTGTATGCTTCATAAATGATTATATTAAAATCTTAAGTGTTTGAAGGGTTTAGAAATTGAATTAGATTGTTTGCCACCATTGATTCACCCCCCTCTTAGTGGCTTGTGCCTGTAACATAAAGAGTTTACAACTTAAGGCTTAGGGTTTAAGGTATATGGTTTATGGAGGGTATAAGGTCCAATCACAAAGGCAATTAGGGATAATTTTAGCTCTTTGAATCTACTTATGACCATATAATGTGATTTTGGGCATAATTAGCCCCAATGTCATCATAAGTTGAGATAATTAGTCAATTAGACCAATAAGTGATGTGATTTGGGTTGAATTGAGCCTTATGAAAATAATTATTGCTCTAAAGGATGTTAATTGGGGCTAAATCAATTGATTTAGGGTTTAATGCTTAGGGTATAAGGTATAAGGTTTAGGTTTTAGGGTATAGGGTTAAATCATGAAGGCAATTGGGGCCAATTTGAACTCATTGAACCTGTTTGTGACTGTAAAATGTGATTTTAGGCTCAATTATCCCAATTTCATCACAAATTGAGCCAATTATTCATTTAGGGCAATTAGTGATGCAATTTGAGATAAATTGAGCCTTGTGAATCTAATTTTTACTTTAAATAATGTTAATATGGGCTAAATCAATCGGTTTAGGGTTTATGATTTAGAGTTTAAGGCCACCCTCAATTGTATATAGTTTTTTCGGTAACTTATATTGAGCCAATTATTCATTTGGGGCAATTAGTGATGCAATTTGAGATAAATTGAGCCTTGTGAATCTAATTTTTACTTTAAATAATGTTAATATGGGCTAAATCAATCGGTTTAGGGTTTACGATTTAGAGTTTAAGGCCACCCTCAATTGTATATAGTTTTTTCGGTAACTTATATATATATATGGGTTTAGGGCATAGGGTTTAAGGTATACATTATAGGTTATAGAGTATAGGGTCCAATAATAATGGAAATGATTTTTTTAATTGGATATTAATCGACAAGGGTGGTCAATTAATCGAGAATAATTGACAAAGTAAAAAATGCTTAAATTTATTAAAATTTGGTAGAAATATTCATGATCCATAGAATGAAATAAGTGAGGTATGTGTTTTGTCCATGGGGTTACTTTAGAAATGCATCCCATAACTTAAAATAATGTTGTGTATGATTTTATGTATTAGATGGTTCTTGAATGCATTAGGGGATCGCTGATGTATTTTTCCCAGAGGGTATGCCTTAAGGGGTGCACAGGGAATGGGTTGGGATAGACTTGTGACACTTTTTGAGAGATGTTCTCATTCTATTATATCATACCTAAATCCCTTCATGCAACCTTTATACCTCCTATGATGTCTCCTTGAAATATTAAAACCCTAAAATATGACTATGTCTGAAACCTTGAAACCCTAGAATTTGACTAAGTCTAAAATATGATAGGATCTTCCAAAACCTAAAATTTGCATGATTGATCCTAAAGGTCTGAAACCAATATCAAACATCTTATAAGTATATAAATAAAATACAACTTAAATTATAATAAGTTTACATTTAGATAGGGACATATAATTTCTTATAATTAAATGTTTGTTTTATTTATATACTATGCATGCCAATGTAATAATAAACTATTCCATGTATGTGCTTTTATAACAATAATAACACTTATGTAGTTCTAAATACTAAATCCACATACATGGTTCTAAAGACTAAAATTACATACGTAGTCCTGACTTAGTAATTGTTGAGCCTATGTGCCAAGACTACGTACACACTTTTTTTCAATCATATACACAGAAACGTTGAAATTAGTTTAAACGTAAAACATGTCTACTTTTTTCCCCCCAACACCATGCACTTATCCCACATCAAACACATAGTAGGCACATAAAACAATGAGGGCCAATGAAACACACTAAAGGTACATCAAACATGATATAAATAATTCAACTATATGATCAAGCACAAAGTAAACATTTGATACATAGCTAAAGAAAGCAAATCAGGCACTAAGAAAGCATATTAAACATGAATTTATTTATAATTTATATATTAGAGACATAGATGCACATAAAAAATAATACATAACATGTTAAGCATATAAAACTCACAATGTAATTGAAAATACTGCAGTTACATGAAAACACATCATTCATGTGAATACACGGGTTTACCCTTATTATGCTTCTATACAAAGTAAGGAATAAATTATTTCAATGAATAACTCTAATAATATAGATATGAAAGTATAGAATTCATATCCATCCGATAAGATAATAATAGTAACAAGACAAAGTGATAAATAAACTAGGCTATGAAAAATAAGTAAAAAGGATAAGAAACAATCATAGTTTATTATTGTAATTGATATATGAGAGTTTGGATCTGGAATATGATTGTGTAGGCTGATGGTGTTTAACCTTGGATCTTCTAAGGTATAATCACATTGTATGAGGTTTTGACTTGGCAAACTCATAGTAAATAGATTTGATTGATAAATACATTTATTATATGTGGTTATATGATTATTGTAATTGCATTACCTATACTATGTGATATCCAATGCTTAGTGCCATGATCCATATCATGCATGTTAGTACTTCTAGTATACTATGCCTATTGCCTACATTGCCATGGTCACCACCATGTATCTATTAGGGCATACTATTATTGTGTGTGTGATTTGTTTCTATATCTATCCCTCCTATGGGAACATTATTACATTGGTGCATGTCATTTATCCCTTCATGATTAAGCTTATCACCTATATCTGGCCATGTGAGAAAAGATGTTAGACTTCCTACATCGCTAATTTTACATAGATCTATCATTCCTAGAATTTATTGCTTCTATATTTCCTTTGAGGCATCATACCAATAAATCGCTCATGAGTTTCACCGCTTCTACCTTATGCTATTGATAATGCCATTTTATTAAACTGGTTCATACCTACATTACTTATTCTCATTAGGGGCATCATGCCCATACATTCTCCATCAACATCACTAACACTATTTCATTTATACTTAGCTTCATTTACCCATGTTTGTATTGATCCTACATTGATTATGTAAGGATAGGCTCACGTCCATCATGTTTGATGCAGAAGCATCCAAGTCCACACCTAATCTTACATCAACCAAAAACATGAGTAATTAGTAATAAATTTTGATGAATTATTTTGTTATTCTAATAATCTATAACATATTTTCAAACATCAAATTTCTTAAATGAGTTACAACAAGTTTTGGTTCTTCATTGCACATAACATGCAATGAATCACAAGTCATTTGAAAAGTCTACAATAAAATTCAGCATCATTCTTGAAATGATATGAGAATCATGGTAAATGGTGGTTATGAAGTCTCACAAAGTCATGCGATCTCATATGACTTTCTTTGACTTTAATACTTGTCATTTGTACACCTTGCTTAGATAAGTGGTAACACATTGGGATGAGTCTTATGAGGACAATGGGAATGTATGGAGCATTTAATCATGGTGAGGCATAGTAATGTATTACAATTATTTAATTATTATGTCTCTTGATGATGTATTACATGTATTTAATAATTTTAGGGACTTGTGTGTATTTAATCATTGTAGTGAATCTTTATGAGCCAAGAATATTTAATATTTATGGCCTTAGTGGGTTAGAAAGTAATTAATGTAAATGGGTGGATTGGGTATCTATATAAACACATTATCTTCATTTAAAAAGGCATTCAATTCTAAATTAGGAAATAGTTTAAGTGCAGTTGCAAGGAGTATTGAGGTAGATATCTATATGTAGATCTAGGAGTGGATATTGGAGTTGAGCATATTGAATAACATTGTGGTGTTAATATTGTTTGTAAGCCTACATACATTGGTGGGATTATATTATTTAAGAGATTATATCATTGGTGATCAATCTGATGTTATGTAATCTCTATTTAAAAAAATAGAATTATGTTATTGATGTTGTATTTACACTGTGTAATTATGGGTTATATGGTAGAAGACATCTATTAATTGGGACCTCTAACTATGACTATAAAATTTGGTATTAGATCAAGGAAAACAACTTTGGGATTAAATGATCAAGGTTGGAATTCTCAATTCTTTGTGAAGGTGGGTAGAGAACATAAAACTATGTAAAAGAGATTGACATAAGATTGTAGGTGGTGTAATAGTAGATATGTTCAAGGTTATGAAAATTCAATATGCCACCAAGAATAATAGGGTGAATGAGCATAATAGTTATGAATATAAATGGAATATTGGATGAGATCCCAAAAATGTTATGAATTATGTAGACAAGATTGGATGCAATAGAGGAGGATAGAAGAAGATTCATCCCAAGGTATGACATGAGTGATGCAGAGGTTGAATCACAAGTGGGCAAGGATGAAGAAACACATTCAATGCAAGATCAATTAGTTGAGGGAGAAGAGAGGCTTATCAAATCCATATCTAAGATTGGAAGAGTAATGTGAATTAAGGTTTAATATTTTGAAAGAGAAAAATTTGGAGTCATCAAGTTTCAAATCCTTTCAACATGATGAATCCATTAGTTTCTATTTCAAACATACAACCTAATGGAAATTTAAATAATTTAGTTTTATTTTTTACTAGAACATTGAACGCAAAATAGCTAATATATTGGCTCATAGATATGGAAGAATACTTCAAATTTGACATCTTTGTAGAAGAGCACAAGATAAAGATTATGTAGAAAAATTTAAAGGGATATGCAACTCTATTGTGGAAGGAGGTAAAACTTGAAAGGATTCACAAAGGTAAAGACAAAATCACCTGTTGGGAAAGGATGGTTACAAAATTAAAGGGCAATTTTCTAATTATCAGTTGGATCTATTGAAGAAGTTATATAATCTACGACAAAATGAGCTAAGTGAGAAAGAGTATACAAAGGAATTTTAGAAGATCACTATCTATGCTGGTCATAGTTAGATGGACCAATAGAAACTAGTCTGATACATCAATGGATTGTGATGGATCATCTAAGATGAAATCAACATAGTGATATTGCATACAGTGGATGAAGCATATCAATACGCAATAAGAGCATAAGAAAAGTTAGCACCTAAAAAAAGTGATGCTATAAGTAAAGCAAATACTAGTGGTAATAAAGAACAATCAAAAGAAAAGAGTGATGAAAATGCAGGCATTGCACAAGTGTCACAAGCAAATGATTTCGGCATTTTTGATATACATGACATTAATTTTATTCAAAATGGAATGTTTGATTTATTAAAATTTATGGAAATGCTCATGGTATTTAACATTTTAAGTATTTAATTTTATTTAATTATTAGTAATTATTATGAATGTCATGTATATTTAATGTTTATTTTGATCGTATTCTTATGAGTCACGGCCCCCCACCCATCAGAGTTTGTTATCAATCTATCATTTGATTGATTTGATATTTTAGACTTTATTAAAAGTCTACATTAAATTTTTTAAGACTAGTTAACTAATAAAGATTAAAAAGTTGATTAAAGTTAACAATAACTAACTAACAAGTCATGTATAACTTATTTTGTAACTATCTCCAAGAGGAAATTTTATAAATAGATCAAAATCACAACACAAGGGGAGGAACATAATAGGTATTGAAGAGTTTTGAAGTTATTCAAACTTCATATTATTTCTCTCTCAATGCAAATGATCTCTGAGATTAAATAGTTATTTGCAGATAGATCAGACAATACATTCTTTGATGGTTTAAGTAACCTTCTTGTTTAGTGCAAGTATTCCAAGTTCTTGTTTGGTTTATAAATTGATTATCTAAAGTCTATCAGGCCTAATATCTTTTGATGATTATAGCTATGCAGTCATATGAGTAGAATCTCATGTACTTAATCTGAACAATGATGAATACCTCACTTTGTACAACATTTATTGATCTCTCAATTGTAATAATTACCTTTTTGAAGATCATTTTTACTGAAAGCTTGTTTCTCAAATAACATTTCTCTAAATTTATGTTAAGATGACTCTATTTTTAGACTTGTATTTAATTTATTTTTATTTATTAGTTTTAACTTAATTTGTTTTGATTTCTTTCTTAGATTAGAATAGACTCTTAAAATCTTTTTCATTTAGTGTTTCTTTAGTTTGAAGTTCATTTGCTTAGTTTTTTACTTCATTTCTGTACTATGCATTCTTTAATTCTTTTATGACATCATCTTTAGTTTTAGATCTTATTATCCATTAAGTTTTTTATAACTTAGATCTTTATTTTAATTATTCTTTTTGTTTTATTCAGATTTTAGATTTAAAGTTTGATTCAATTATTTAGTTTTATTTAATCCATAACTAGGTTATGGATTAGATAGATATTGTTTGTATGTAGATTTGATTTTTTAATAGTTAGATTTCTATTTTTCCATTAGATTAGTTTATTTTACCTAGGTCATATTATTTGTTAAGTTTATGTTAGATTAAGTTTCATTAATTATTTCTTGTTTCTTTCTTTCTTATAAGTTGTTATTTGATAATTTTTTATATTTTAGAGATTAGTTCTTTCGTTATAGGTAGCTTGTTGAATTCTTAAGTTATGTTAGTTTTTATTTCAGTCTCATTGTATGGTTTTCATTTTTAGATATTTTATTTATCTTTTAGTTTATTTTCTTTAGATCTATTTTGAGCTTAAAGAGATATCATAGTGTTATAAAAATTTGATTAAAACAAAATCACAAAACACCAGAGATATTTCCTTCAAGAGATTGTCTAGTTCATAGGCTTTTTATGTCAGATAGGTTAGATTGTATAACTCTAATCTGATTCTTTTATTAGATATTCATGTGATATTTGATTTTTGAATATTAGTTGAGAATTGCATAATATTTGACTTGATCATTTTTCCTAGATCATTAAAAAAAAACCCTTATGTGCATCTTTATAACTTATTTTATTCCTTAAACCCTTATAATTAGACTAGTACAATTTCACCTTAATCTTTGTGATAGGCGAAAGGGTTGATATGTTGATGTAATATTTTTCACTATCAACAAAATGCTCCCCCTAATCTGATCATTATTGTAATCTCCCTCACAATTGAATATTACCAAATGATGGAAAACTCATGTGTTAAAATTCCTTCTCCTTGATTGTTATATGAAGCAAATCCTTTCCATGATTTTTCTTACAAACCTCACCCTAGTTAGTTTTTACTCAGAAAGTATTATCATTATGAAAACATAGTGAGGGACTATAACCACTCATTCGATGATATAGAAACTCAAAAGAAGGCCATCTAGGGACATACTAGTTATTTTTAAACTATGGGAAATCATGAGCGCAAAATATTTAAAATTATCTTTTACCTTTTTCCTTAAGGAATTAGATGATGGAATAAGTAAGATAATATTAGTTTACCCATTTAACAAATCAATAAGGAATTAGATGATGGAATAAGTAAGATCATCTTAGTTTACCCATTTAACAATGCTTGATTTGGTGACCCTGGCATTGACAAACAAGTTTGGTCCTTGTTTTCCTTCCTTATAGGTATGGTTAATAGAAAAATCTTCAAAAGAAAATAATAAACTCAAACCATCATTTATTATGTTATTAATAGTTCAACTAGGAGTATTTAGCCTCCAAAGGAAATTTATGATGTTTAGGAATCCTCATTAATTGCTATGTCTTAAATTTAGGTTCATGGCTAATTGAATGCCCCACATAGTTGTTGTTTCTTTTGATAAATAATTATCATGTATTCCAAGGGGTATTGTATAAGCTGCCACAAAGGTTACATTTTTGTCTTGAATCACCCCCTTTTCCACTTGCCAAACCTAGATTACCTTTTAAGGCACCATTAAATTTGAATTTAAACCAAAGTGACAATAGACAAGTCTAGCTAATTGATTTCGTGTCCATATTTAAACCTATTATTACCTAACCCTTCATAGTAAAAAATCCCTACCATTTAGCACATTTTCACTCATCTTCAGGTTTCAATTTATATCTTTCATAAGTATTTTCAACTAGAAGGTTATCCTTGATAGTATTCTTAATCTTCAATCCCACCTTAAGGATAAAAATTTTCTTATTTTTAAAAATCCTTAGATTCCCATGTTTCCAAAGACCACAAAAAAGTGGGGTAAAGTTAGTTTCCAAATATTTTTAATAGAAGAGATTGAAAAGGGGGAGAAACTAAAAAATAAAATCAATTATGGAATTAGGTCTTACCCAAGAGACTTCAATCTCAAAAAATATGTAGTCAATATTTTTGTTTATAAAAGGGAACAAAAAAAAAGAGCTGGTGAAAAAATTCATCTTCAATTTCACAAAGGTTGCACCTATTTGGCAACTAAAACCCCATCTTATTTATGTTTTTGATAGTAAGGATTGTATTTTATGTTTCTAACCAAAATTAAAGGTTAAATTTTAGGACAAGGTCCTTGTCCCAAATAATATTCTATGGAAAACCATCCAAACTAGAGTTCAACTCCAAATTATATTTTGTTTTAACACTATATTGAACATCCTCTAAGGCTAACCATACCAATTCATCTCCTCTAGGGATTTTAAAAATATAAAAACCTTTAAGGTTTTCATTAAGTTCTCTTATGTTGGCCATATCATTTGAATTATTAGTATCCAGAGATAAGTGTTTCCACAATTTACCAGAGGAAATTTCCTCAAGGTAATCCATAATCGTATCCCCTGTGGACCTTTTGGAAAAAAAAGTTTAATTTATCCTAAGGTTAAATGGATATTAATGATAAATTGGTTAGCTAGGTGTCATCCCAAAACAAATATTTGACACCCTTCCCAAAATTCAATCTACAACATTTCTCTTGTAAATTTCTACTCTTAATAATATTGTTCCAAGACACCAAACCCTATAGATGTGATTTCACTGTTAAGAACCTATCCACCTCCCATTTATCCATGTATTTGGCTCTAATGATGTATGTCCACAAGTTGTTTTCATTCATTGATCTCCATCCCATTTTGGAAAGAAGTGCCTTATTCATTACTCTAACTATTCTTAGACCAAGTCCACCATATTATTTTGGATAGTAGACCTTATCTCACACAATAATCATATTCTTAGTTATAATTAACTTATAAATAATTTATGGATAATGATGCATGTACACACCTTAATTCCACCACCCCAATCACATTACCTTAATTCCCTCATCATACTAATCTATCATCAAAAAAATTGTATTAACATCACTATAATAATGACATGAACCCCATCCTATTAATCAAATAATTCCATCTATTCTGATTAACATTACCGCTAAATTAATTAACTAAATTAATCATAAATAAATTAATTTGATTAAATTTTAATTAATCTCATACACATAAAAATAATAAAAAATAAATATATAAATTAGCTAACCTCCTCATTAATCATTAACAAACTAATTCAAACCCATTTAAACCATTAACAAACTCATTTAATACATTTAACTCTTCCGTCAAGATATTCAACCCTCTTTTTAAGGCATTCAAACCTCTCATAAATAAATTCAACTATCTCATTAAGTTATCCAAACCCATTCATTAACCAATTAACCAATTCATTAATTCCCCACTTCTTCATTGAATGCATTTGACCCATACATCAAATCACATTCATTCAAAATCAAATATTCAAAGAAACCCATATTTATCCCAAACATTCATTTATCCTTCCAAAAATATACAAATTGACCTTCCCTCTTCCATTCAAATTATCATGAGATACGTGCTCTTAAATTTTAAAAATATGGATAAATCTTATAATCTTGTCATCAAGCAATCACACAATCGAAGGTACATAATGTTGTAGTTCTTGCATAGAAGTCTATTGAGTTACCACAATCTATGAAACATGAGAAAATATACGTCAACAAAGAAGAGCCTTCATTAGGTAAGTGAATGTAATTTTTAAAATTTATCTTTCATTGTTCAATTGGAGGTTTATGTAAAATTTAGAAGAGGAACTTAGATTTTTTCTTGGTTTATAGTCAAGCTTTAAGTTTTAGTATTTACATTTTGGCACATCCAGTGGGACCATTTTCCCTTTTATATTTTATTACTCTTTTCTCACTTGTTTGAAAAATGCTAATTGATTCTATTATTTCACTGGTTTTAGAGTAATCTAAGTCTAAGTTGTGACTGTTTAACCTAAAATATTAGTTTTTTTTGCATTTTCTTGTCTCTTTATTATTTACTGTCAATTGACATTTGTGTACTATGTATTAGAATTTTTGTCTTCAAAAAAAATGTTTTTTTTAACCTTTCAACATTTTTATTTGTGTGTAGGTATTTTCTACATAGCATTATCAAGCGACGTTTATGCAATGCTAAACAACATTTTTAATCTGTTAGTTAGCTTTTACATTCTATTCATCAATGTTTTTGTTCTACTATCAATCAATGTTTTCACACTATCAAGTGACATTTTTTCTCTGATAAATAACATTTATTCTCTATTAATCGATGTTTCAATCCAAGGTAACTGTTTTCTAATTTTATTCATTATTCTACTAATCAATGTTTATGTTCTGCTAATTAACATTTTTGTACCATTAATTAACATTTATGCTTTGAACACAAATTTTTTTTCCCATGTTTTGACAATTATGTTTTATATTTTTTTATAACTTGTAGGAAATTATTTGGCAAAGACAACATCGAAACTAATAATCTATGTTTTTGTAGCCCCACTTGTCAAATTTTGATTTAAAACACTTAATCATTAACATCTTAGATAATTATTTTAATCACATTTATTTTTTATTATATTTGTATGTGTAACTAAGTTTGCATATGCTTTTCTATTGCACCAAAATGTGATCTTGAGAATCAAATACAACTTAGTTACATGTGTTTCCCAAAGTTGACCACATATGCTCTTTCTTCATGTTGTAAGGTGATATTAGAAATAAAAAATGATGCTGAATTTTTATTTTTCTTTCCATAGGGGTTTTATCGACCTTGGATTTCATCACCAAACACTAAACCAAAGTGTGTGTTCCAATAGACTCTAAAAATTACTTGGTGTGGATGCCTTCAAGGGATAATATATATAAACAATCAAGTGATGTGAGGTGGATTTGACCACCAATACTCATGATATATACTACACCCTTGTCTCAGAGACATGGACCTCATGGACTACAAGTTATAATGAGGACTTCCCTAGATAAACCTATTTAATCCTAGCATAAAAAACTTTTCCCCATGAATACGTATTGGTGCAAGGAAAATATAATTCTCAAATATCACCCACAATATACCCTTAGAGGTATTATATGTGGGCCACTATTCAGTTACACTTTTGCTTGAATAGTATAGGATTGTGTTATTTGTGTGTACTTGTTCATTCCCATTTTGTGTGAAACTAGTATCAAACTAAGTTAGTCCAAAACTAAACCCACATATATAAAAATTGAAACAAAGTGATGGTTGCTGTGGATAACACAATCCCTTATTTAGAGGGGTAAGGGGACCCCTCTAAAAGTTCTGAACTTGAAGCTTTCCTAGAGCTTCAATCCCTTTCTAGTTAGCCTTAAACCTTGTGAAACCTTGAACCTCTATTTTGCCTTGACCTGCCAAATATTTAATGATGTTTATGATGATGAGTTGGTATTTATTAAATATCCCTATAATCTTCTGAGTCTAAGTACAGTCTAGTCCTTACTATATTCTAAAAAAGAAAAGGGTTTTCATGGTTAGAATATTTTTTGTGCTAACTCTATTTTTTCACAGAATAAGACTTGTGTTGATTTTCTCAGATTGAGTCTCTTAGAGTCCTACTTGTCATGTCATAAACATTTGACAATGGGTAGGTGATTTTTTAATTGATTATGTTAACTTGTTTTAATTTAGTCACTTCTCATGAAATCTCAAAGAAAATCTCCACCAATGGGGAAGCACCATGTGAATCCTATCAGATGTGTCAGTCTCCTAGACCTGTTAGATGTGTCAGTCTCCTAGACTTATCAGAGATATAAGATCCTTGGAGATCTTGACTAATGGGGAAGTACAATGTGGAACCTATCATATGTGTCAACCTATTAGACCTATTAAAGATGTCACATCTTGGGAGAGCCCAATAAATGGGGAAACACCATGTAGAACCTATCAGATGTGTCAGTGTCTTAGACTTGTCAGATATGTCAGATCCTAAGAGAGCTTGATGAATGGGGAATCACCACATAGAACCTATTATATGTGACAATCTCTTAAACTTGTCAGAGATGCTAGATCTTAGAAGACCCTGATGAATGGGGAAGTATCATGTGGAACCTATTAGATGTGTTAGTATCCCAAACCTATAGAGATGTTAGATCCCAGTAGAGCCCAACCAATTTTTTTAATAGATGTGCCAATCTCTTGGACCTTTTAAAGATGTAAAATCCTAGGATACCTGACCCATGAGAAAATGTTACATGGCACTTCTATATATATTTAAAAAAGGCCTAAGATGCCCTAATGTAATTAGAATGAGGTAAAATTGGATTCAAAATCTAATCAAATGATGTCATGCATCATCTTGCTACTTCATGTGGCCAATTCTATCTCTTGAAAAGGTAAATGTGTGGCACTCGACTATGCTTAGGTGGTATCTGTTAAAAACATGACAACTAGGACATAAACATGACATAACCTAGAGCCACCTAGGATGCCATAGGGGCAAGGTAGCCATGTGCCTACCATGCTTCTCACATTAATTAAATGGGAAATTAGGCCCCAATTGGATAGTTTAAAATGTCTTGTCATATTCACCAAATCTGGGGGGAGCCTATATTTGAAATTTTAGAGTTAATGCTAGATTTAGAAATGAATGGGTGGATTGTGCCACCAACTAAAAATTTAACTCAAGCTAGGTAAGCCACCAAAGGCCAATAATTCAAAATATATCCATGGATCCCTATAAGCCCTTGGATTAATCTAATTTATCATTATTGCTTCCAATTCCATAGAGTTCATGTCTTTATTTTTAGCTCATTCTTCTGCCCTTTGTGCCCTCCTCACTTTGATTTCACTATTTTCAAGATTAACCTTCTCACTATGGTTTCTTCATCTTCTATCCCTAATCTTGATCCTGAGTACCATTACACCACCTTCTCACCTAACCTAGTGCCATTCAACCACTATAACAAGGTATTAGAAGAAATTGAAGATGTACAAACACCCACCTCAGAGGATGATGATGATGATGAAATTTACCACCTCGATAATCTCAATACACTAGGAAAGTTAGGACTACACGAGGTTACGACTAAGCATGAGGTATTCCCTTATAGTATATTTAAAAACTTAGTTCATACTTCTGAGCATGTTCTTCGAGATAGGTGGTATCTAGTTTAATCAATTAATTTGGTAAACCTAGTTATAAACATCTCAGGGGATACTTTTAAGTAGTACTACAACCTCCTAGAGTATACCAATAGCTAAGATGTTATCACAATGTATGCATGGGATAATACCCATAATATATATGAAGTTTTCAAGGACTGGGCTATTAAACAAATGATGGGTTGACAAAGAAGACAATAACACCTTCTATATCCACTTCTTCAAGAAAGGGGTTCATGTTGGGATGCTCCTACTAAAACACCTATTTAGGGATAACAATACCATGAATGTGAACCTTTTATGGGTGCCCATGCTGAGCATAATTCTTAAAGGAGAAGAGGTCCCAAACCTAGGAATTGTGACCAATTTCAACCTCATTAGGGTCATATCAGAATATTAGACTAGAGGGAATTTTTAAATGATGAGTTACCTCATGGATGTCATTTCTACCACCATTAGGTTTAAATCTTTCATGTTTCCACCATGGATTCCTAGGGGTGTTGTGGTGCATGTATTTATCTACAAACTATATGACCACCATTATGGAAGTCATATTCCATATATATGTGAATCATTCTACCTAGTGGTCTACATGGACATCAATGAGGCATCCATGCCTCAACTCTTGAATGAGATAAAATAGTCCCTCACATCTATTGGCAATTATTACTATTACCAAGATGAAACCATCATCTAGGTAACAACCATCTATAAGCCCCCCCTCTGCTTACCCTATCAGGTCCCAGACCAATTAGTCAAGTAAGAAATAACCAATCAATTAGTGGATAACATTTCCTTAACTATGAATAGAAGGCTTACCTGATCTTCTCCATCATCATCCACTTCATGTATAGAATAATCTACCTCCATTGTAGAAGATGGTGGTGGTAAAAGATTATTATGCCCTAGAAAGAGTAAAGTACCATGAATGAGACCCTCATGGTGTCATTAGGGCTCATGTGATGAATTACCAATCTCAATTCAATAGCACCTACAACCATATGTCCTACTTGATGATGATATTTAGCTCAATCTTACCGATAATAAGGAGGTGTTAGCTAAGCTTGAAGTCAAGAAGAAAGGAAATCAAGCCCAACTAAGGCCATCCACTCATATCAAACCTATAAATGCACCTCATATTTTAAATAATATTATCTAGAGGGTCCCAAATCCATCTCTTCCATGAGTTTCACCTCCCCTAATCTCTACTCTAGTGCTACCATCTCTGGTGACTCAAGCTACTTGACCCTCAGTTACATAGGCACTATGATTTGACATTAGTAGTAGCCTCAAATCAAGCCTAAAAAAGAACTAACAATAGGGGTCCATGGATATTCCTTCCCCTACTACCTCCATCCCTCAATAATGTACTGGGGCACCCCCTAGTTTTTGTATCCCAATTGGGCTCACTCAAGTTGTATCTCCCATGTTTCCATATTCACCCCTTCCACAATTCTCAGGTGCCTTTGATTTTAACCATATATAACATCCTTGCTTCCCGATTTCCCCCCACTCAACCCATTCCATCTACAAGGATCCTTATAGCTCACCTTTGGTCTTCAAGAGCTTATTTTACCTGTCCCTTAGTGCCCCTAATGTCTACTACATATAAAATGGGTACTATAAGACCTTTACCAACATAAATTTTGATGACAACCCAAATAATGAGTGTACTATGTGCATATTTTGGTCAGCTCTGGTTACCTCAGTGGCACCTAAAGTCACTCTACAATATTCTTGGTCTACTCTAGCCACTACTACCACCATAACCCCTTCTACTACTATGGTATAGGTTGATCTAGGTAAAAGGCCCAAGAAGAAACAAAAGGTAATTCCATCCCAAACTTATAATTAGTCTCTTATTACTCCCCTTGTCCCTCCCAGGTCTTCCTTTTCCATTATCTTGGGTGCCCAAGGATTTGGATTTAACCAACCAATTTCCTTGTTCTTATTGAACACCCTTCTCCCTGGTGTGATAAACCCACATGATAATTTGAACCAAATGAAATGACATGCCTAGATGTTCCCATGGGTTTATTCAGTCATCCTTCTACCTTTTTCCCCCATACCTCCTCTTCCTCCATTGTTCTCTTCCTTCTTTCTCTCCGATTCATCCATTTCTCCTCCTCCCATGACTTTACCTTCCAACTCTATCTCTACTAGCCAACCTTCATCCTTTTCTACCTTAATAGGTACCACATAATCATAAGGACTCAAGATGATCTTACAAGGTGATCCAAAGGTCCATTGGGAGTTCAATAGGGAGTCTAGGAACATGAGGAGGATTCTTACAGAAAGATTCACTCAAGAGGGAGACCTAATGGTATGAAAAACCAAACATGGCCTATTATGCCTCACCAAATTGAGGACATATAATGGAGAAGAGAAGGTGGATAAGGACCTAGTATTTATGATCAGATATACTCATGACATGTCTAAAAAACTCATAGAAGGCATGAAGGAGTAGGTTCAGGTACTCAAATCACATGTGAGGAGCTCATTCTATATGGGTTTAGTTGGAAGGGTGGTTGGTGCTTTGACATAATTGTTTAAAGATATTGTTGAGGTCACCCATGCCTTGTAAACATGCATAAATCATATGCAGTATACTGAAGGTTATTTAGACTAAGTAGTTTGAATGGACAACAAGTGTAGGAAGCTCACATTGATAATAAGTAGAAAAAAGTTCCTAGAGTTTAAACTAATGTCTTTGGTAGAATTGGGAGTCTACCAAAATTACATCGAGAACATATCTAAATGAATGGTTCGTGGAAACTCAGGTATTAATTGAGCCCTTGAAAAATATTAAAGAGTAGATACTCACTTACTTCTGGGAAGTCAACATCACAGTGCTTTTTCACTTGGATGACACCCTACTTCATAGGGAAGAATTTGATGCCCACTTAGCTCAATTTGATCAAGCCATGCGTATAAGGGTGGAAAAAACCTAAAATGATAGGGAAAGAGAAATCCTAGAGTTGTCCACTCAATCCATTGCTAGCATTATCCAGGTGTTCGATATGAAGGTCTCCTTGGAAACCCCACTCAAATCTCATGAATAGTTATTATCTCCGTCTGAGGTTATCTTTTATAAGCCCTTTATAAACTTAAAGAATTTAGACCAAAAGTTTAAATTAGTAGTATATGTGTTGGAAATTAAGGAGGCACAACCTAAATAAATATTATGTGGTTCTTCTCTAGCTCCTTAGTGTATCACTTAAGTGGGACCTGGGCATATTTTGGGGAGTAGGGATTTTTTTTGAATCATTGTAGTTATAAAAACCTTAGGTGGACATCATGGCCGATGGGAATATTATTATACTTGGAGGTGAGCCCCATCCTTATATATATATATTTTAGTCTACTTTCTCTTTATAAGGATTTACATTTTTATGTAAATAAACTCTATTGAAATGAATACAAATTTCTGCTCTATATCAATTGGCTTATTTTTCTATGAATGTGGTCCATTATCTTATAATTTTGAATGAATTTTTATGTTAGATAATTGATAATGTGCCATGTCACCAATAATGAATGAATTAGTTGGAATGTGCTTCAAAATTCTAATTTGTTTATGAATTATTCTTGTTTCCTTTTTTAAACTCATAATCTATGTGCTTGAAGATACATATCATTCGTGGAGATCTTGTATGTAATTTTACTATAGGATATTATTTGTGTTTATATTTAGTGGATAATTCACAAATTAAGCATTCCATTTAATTTTTCCTTAGACTCTTTCCTTATGTGATGATGAGTTTGAGCCCCTTGTGAAACTCAACACACAGTGGTGTAACTGTGGTTGGGCACATAACTTGGTTCTTAAAGCATTATCATACTCTAAATCTAGGAATCATCCTTTTATTCCCCACCTTACTCTCCCCCCTTTTTTTATTTTAAGAGTTGAACAAGTCCATCCCCTCTACTTAGAAATTGGTAAAGTAAAGCCTAGTAGTGTTTAAGATTGGAATTGGTTAAACTAGGTGAAGGTTAGAATCTCTTTATCAAATTGGTATTGGATCCTTGGTGGTAACATTGCATCTCTCAGAGAATTATTTCAAACATGTTACATCATGTATCCCAATACCTATAGCCCACACCCTATATTACTCACAAAGTAATACTAAAATGGGAGGACAAAAGTCTGTTATTATCCTAAAGTTCACTCTAAACACTTAATATCATAAGTGTCTTGGGGATGTATTTTGGACTAGACAATAATGGACCTAACAACTAGACATCAAACTAGATTGAATTAAAATCTTGGCATGAAAAACATATTTGGTTGAAACCCCTTCCACTTTGATGGTCCCTTTTATCAAGAATACCAAGTTCATCAACATCGTATCGATGATAATGATAATGTTATCCTAGCCAATCAAATTGAGTATAAGGATGAAACTAATGATCTATTTAAATATGACTATGGTTGTGCCAAAGTTAATATTAACTATAGTTTAGTGGCAATAATAAACTAGATTAAACCAACAATGAAAGGAAATAATAAATGAAATGAAGAAGAAGAATAAACTAGATGAATCCATTAAAAATATATTTCATTACACAATGCCCTATTTCTTTTCTTCTCTGTACATTTTCCTAGAAAGGCTCTTCATATTCCCTTTTGGCTCTTCTTATCCCATGACTCTTTGTCTTATTTTTACTACCATTATACTTATTTTATCGTTTAATTCCAAATTTTACTAAATCTCACTTCACTGTACCCATGAAAACACTCACCCAAACTAATATAGGTGTCTCACCTTGAGACACTTAGATAAAAGGCCCTAATAATTCAAGTGGTTACAATTTTGCTCATTAAAATGTATTTGAGGTAGCTACCTAACTACTCCTAATTAATCTCTTTGGTCTATCTATCAAGACTTGATGTTATTCTAATTTAACTACCTAATACAACCTAAAATTCATTATAATTTTTCAAAACTATAAACCCTTCACTATATTTAGACCTCTTCACCTATTACATTTAAAATTAGCCTCTTTTTCCAAGATTGTTGTATCCACCTTATTTTAGTATTGAATATAAATTTGAAACTAAATATATGGATGTATGGGGATGGATAGATTATCTCAACTTATAGTCTCTATCTACCAATCACTTCAAACATAACATTAACTTATTAGTGGAACCACTTTCCTGTGTATTATTCTTTACTTCTCACTTGGAAACACCATTTTCCATAGTAGAAATTGATGCTACTTGATTTTTTCTTTTAGTTATAAGACCTAACACTAACTATACACTTTATTTTAGGATCAATTACACCTTTTAGCTTAGTAAGAAATTAATTTATTGTATTATTGAAAGTAATTGGCATGGTGTTACATACTTTCTAAAGATAGAAGCACTCTTCAAGGAGTTTATGATTTGTGCCCAAACTTATATTTTTGAATGTATTGAATAACCATTTCCAAATATCTATATGCTTTCCTTATGTCATTATAGCTTTGGTATTTTCTAATGTGGTGGAAACCAATACAATATGGTTGTATATTGATGCCTTTTTTTGTCTCTTTTTTCATACATTTGTCCTTCTTTTCCAGCCGCTATGTGGATTTTCAAACACACAAATGGAGTTATGAATAGAACACAAATTTTGTAAGGAATTAGATGAACAAAATTTCACTTTTGTCATTAACCCTAAACTACCTAAAGAGGGAACTAAAGTGATAGGGTGCATGGTTATTTGTTTATGTAAATCCTCATCACCATCAAATTTCATTTCCTGAAAAAAAGAACTACCAACTTCCTATCGAGCATCTGTCTTGAAGGAATCTTAGAAGAAGGTTATAAAGGAATTTTCTTGATTCTTTCCTTGAAAAAATATGAATC
Source organism: Torreya grandis (assembly GCA_037957365.1). Taxonomy (NCBI): domain Eukaryota; kingdom Viridiplantae; phylum Streptophyta; class Pinopsida; order Cupressales; family Taxaceae; genus Torreya; species Torreya grandis. The sequence goes on along the minus strand of JARHVA010000737.1, from coordinate 4,380,186 downwards.
CTAATGTTTATATGTTCATGTCTCAAATTCAAGATTTCCTTCCCACCACTCACAAATGATAACTACTAAACATTATACCTCAAAAACTATAATTGATAGACACATGTATAACTCACACTATTTTATATTTTGTATATTTGTCTATATGTATTCATCACCATGCCAAGAGTCTTTAGAATGCGAAGAGTATTTCTTTTGTTTGTATTGAAAGGATGGAAAATGAAGTAACATCATCTTATAAAATCTCTATATACAATGCTCATTTATATTGTAAAAGAGTCTTGATGTGATAGAGATTAATATGATTTTTTGAAATGGTTTCCATTGAATGTATTTTATTTTTATTTTATGTGTAGTCTATGTGTTTGTCTAAATTTTCTTAATCATGTACAATAGTTTTGTAGGTTCTAAAAATATTATGATTGCATTCTTTTTCATGAAAAAACCATAGTTATTTATAATTGCTTGGTCTAGTCTACATTCATTTGTTTGTGTTATAATTTTTTTCGCACTTTGCACAACTATCCATGTATTAGCATGTTCTAATGGGTTTCCAAGAACCTCTGCTAATAATGGTTTAGTGATTGTGGAGACCTTAAAACATGTTTTTATGGCTACCAATACAAATATATTTAGAGATATGGATCCATGAATGAATACATAATTTTATAGAAGAAGAAAGAAGAATAGGGAGTTATGCACAATAATTTATTCATGAGAACATTTATGGTGAAATATATGAGATTTTTTGGTGCTAATTTTCTAGACTATTATCTATGTGGTTATCAAGATTGGAATACTATTGTTTTCGATCGAGGATATAATTTTTAGCTTGGATAAAATAAATAATATAATACTTGAGAATATTAGACACCAACTAAACTCATGTGATAGATCATTATACAAAAACTACCATCTGCATAAATATTACATATTTTATTGTGCAAGAATATCTAGATTTTAAAGCTCCACATGACCTATTTGTGAGAGGCATATGAGGAAAGTTTCTCCAATGACTACCTACTCTGATCAAGATGTTAGTTATTGAAAATTACATGGTGCATACCACCTACCAACATGGAGTGGTATTTTCAAGTGTTATATGGGTGTGTGTGATCTAGGACTGAATGATGAAGAGTTGAGCATAAGAACTTGAACCTAAACCCATAATATAGAGGACATAAAGAAACATAGCGAGAAGATAATGTTGGGATTATAAATAAATTTGTGACAACAAAGAAGGTGTAATAAACAAGGTAAATTAAATGTAGATGTGAATAGGAGTATAAGTAAAATAAAGGATGTAGAAGAGAGGGTATCCCAAAGTGAGGCTACACAAGTTACATAATTTGATGATTATGTAGAGAAAGGAATAGAAGGGCCACACAAAAAAGAGGACATAGGTTGGGATAGAGAGGATATGGAATAAAGTGAGGAGAAAGAGGAAATTAGATTAGAAGTAGAGAAATTAGATGACAGTGTTAGATCACAATTACAAAGAAGGATATTATTTGGACCAGATAAATAATATTGTTTAGAGGAAATTATGTAAAATCATAGGATTATCATAGGTTTAAGATCATATATAGAATAAGTTGAAGACATAGATCATTCATTTCATAAGTATGCATCCTCTGGGCCCATTTTATCTTTAGAGAATAGAAAACAAAGTGCAGATGTTGGGACATGAGGAAATTGGTTTGAATCATTTACAGATAAATTTGGTAAACTTATCACAAAACTAAACAAATAATAGACAAGAAAAGGGTAGAATAAGTTGGGTTCTATTTCACAATTTTTAAGGCACCATTAAAGCTAGTACATATAATCCAATAGTAAGAGTCAAAATTCCACCAAGCATGTCTTTAAATGCATGCTTTTTTATTTCTTTGACACCATATGATGGGTCTTCTAACCCTAATCAATATTTTTTATCCTGTGATATGAAATGAAAGGTTAAGGGAGTGACCACTAAGGATGTGAAAAAGTGTGACCTCATCAGAGCCTTAGCATGTAAAGTTTTGAATTTAATTTATAAAAGGGATGTTAATTCCCTAAGTATTCAATAGGTTAAAGACCAATTAATTATAAAATTTAAGATGAAGAATTGTTCAATTTAGACCACTTAGGATCTTAAAGAGATTTAATAATGAAGTGGATAATCATTATGGGAATACAATTATAGATTCTTAGATGTAATGAGCAAAGTCAACTTCATTTTGGAAGATAAATATAAGGATACTTGGTTTGTGAGGGGACTAAAATAAAGGATTAGGTTTGCCATTGTGTAGTCACAGTTATTGACTAAGGCTAATGCATGAATAACTACACTTTAGGTATATAAAATTGAGGATTGTGAGACACTCCATTGATTGGCTCTAAATTTGAGATAAAAATAGATGCTTTTCTCAAGAAGATGGATGATTTGCATGAAAGACACAAATCCAAGCTCAGCCTATGGTGTATGGAGTAAATAAAATAAGAACATCATATGAATGGTTGTCCTAAAATAAAAATAGAATTATGTGACATATGTAGAGTATTAGGACATGCGACATCAAAATGTCATCTACTACAATAATACATCTAGAAACCACAAAGCTTGTACTAAATGTTTTGTAAGTTAAAAAATCATGATGAGAAGAGTTGTGTTTTATAGGAACTAAAATAATACATCACTTAAAACATCTTTGTAGTCATATCATAACATATACCTACTGCAAAGCATTGATTTCTAGCCCTGAAGGTAGAAATGGCTAGTGTGACATAAGGTAGTCCTAGGTGGATGCATTCATCACCATATTATCAACCCCAGGATCTACCCAGATGGACACCATCATCTTCACAATATTAGTACCAGTCATCATGGAACACTATGATTACCCAATTATAACAATCAAATTAGGATCCATCATTTCCCCAACCATAGTTGGTGGATATGATTTTCAATAGTAACAACAAGGGGGATTTATTTGTAAATAATCACAAGGTTAGGTTTTCCAATAAAACATAGGAGGATACTTAGGCGATACCATAATGGATACCAAGGATGTCATAATAATGATAAATGACAAGTTCATTAGCTAATTCAATATTTTTTGTGTGGCAAGTATAATCACTTTGCATAAAATTTATTGAATAATCCTCAAAGGTAGATGTATTATGTCTATTGTAGAGATAGAGGATAAAACCATACTAAATATTTCCTAATTTTAGAGGAGTAAAGGAAAGATAAATGTGTGTAAAACATAAACATGATAAATTTACACCCTAAGGAGAATGTGTTCATGCAAGTAGCTACAAGGTAACAACACACAAATCAAGGATTTACTCTTTACAAATGCCATAGGATCAAATAATTAGGAAGGTTCAATGGGATAAGTATCCTAACCTTGTGATAGAAAGAAGGCTTGAAATACCAAGCAACCCAAGTTATTCAAAATATACTATAGTAATATGTGAGGGTGATGCCACAGTCATTGATGCACATATATATGGGTAGACTGTCTACATAATGAGGAAAGAGGGAGTAGTGACTACCTTGACTGACCTTTTAAAACTTTTGAGCACTATGCAAAATTAAGATATCTTGTAAAATATTAAAACTTTATTGTATAACTTTCTGGAATGTGCACAACAAGGTTAGCAACATACTGATAAGGTAGTTTGGTATGTAAAAACTAAGAAACCCTGAGATTTTTATTCCCACATGGTTATTGAGTTGGAAGGATATGAAGTACCTAACATTGTATTTTATTTTGGAAGCACAATGAATATGATTTCTTGGTATACCTAGGAAGCTATTGGACAACTAATACTCAACTATAGTCTAATCATATTAAGCATCATAGACTATGGTAGGGTAGAGCCTATTGGTTGACTAGAAGATGTAGAAATCAAAGTGTCTAATCTGATTTTGTGAGGAAACTTTGAAGTGATTGGCATGAAGATTGATGAAATACACTACCATGTGTTAATTGGTAAGAACTAGGCCTATGATGGTCAGATGACCACTAATATAGTGCACACTCACTTGGAATCACACTGAGGTGATAAAATTATCATTATACCCATGTATAAAGCATAGTACAAGCCATACATCATACCTAATGTGATGGATTCACCGTATGTGTATGGAGATAATAGTTGGTTCAAAGTGAATACAAAATCTAAGCCTAATGCCATACGATCTATATAATATAAATTTTGTCAACCAAAAATGTAACCTAAAAAATAGTTGAAAAGAACTAAATAATCTACCTATAATATAAATCATAGTACAAGCCATACATCATACCTAATGTGATGGATTCACCATATGTGTATGGAGATAATAGTTGGTTCAAAGTGAATACAAAATCTAAGCCTAATGCCATACGATCTATATAATATAAATTTTGTCAACCAAAAATGTAACCTAAAAAATAGTTGAAAAGAACTAAATAATCTACCTATAGACCTATGATTACAATATCACCATTTTTACAATTTTATAAAGATGAATGTAGGTCACCTTTTATGTGATCACGAACTAGGTCCAAAGTGGAATTTGTGTAAAAAGCAGGAGTGATAGACATGGACTACATGGAGGTAACAAAGGAAGGTGTTTTTTCCCTATAAACTTCATCCTTAATAAGTTATGACTCAGATATCTACATGTTGAATTAGTCAAGGGGATATCATGATGTATTACCAATGCACTTGGTTTTTTCCACAGAACATCAAGTGCCTCAATACTTTGAAACTGATGACTTGAATAATTTTATTTTAAGGCTCAAACATCATGTGTCAAATATACATTAAAGGGTGAGTGCACTAAATTATTCACTAAAAGGTTCTACTATAATTTGGTGAACAATCCATATGACAAACCAGTTACCATGGGATGAGATCTACAAACTGCTACATGCTCAATTCTAAATATTGCCTACTATCAAGGAATAAAGGCTCTTTTTCAAGGAAGGATAGTGCCAAGAAATGCATGTTCATAGGTGTGTGGATGTATGGAATGTTTAGGGTGTATATCCAAAATATTAAGTACACATTTTCAAATATACTCTAGAAGCACTTCCAATGGCCTAGTACATGCACCAGAAACATAGAGGAAAGATAAAGCATTGGTCATAGGTCTAACATGATTTCATTTAGACTTTTGTTTTCTAGGATGAAAATCCTTTGGTGTATAATTATCTAAAGAAGTTGAAGATATTTATATGTTATGGTTGAGCATAAGACTTAAGTACTACAATAGACTCATCATCATAGCAGGAAACAACTCAAGATTTGAATATAACTATCTAGAACTACAAGGCCAACAAACAAAATGAGCAATTTTTCATCAAACCATGCAATAGGATCATAGATGATAAATAATTGATAGATTCTATTAATATTAATGAGGACTTAGATTTGAATGTATGTTTTGAACTAGAGAGAGAAGTGGAAGATCCAAAAGCTAAAGTCATAGACCAAAATGGAGAACAACTATGAAATCTTAATATTGAAGAACAACAAGGACATAAAATAGTGCAAGATTCCATTTTGGGTGGTTCTAAAAAAATATATTAAAATACCTTAAATAAGTTGGTATGAAATATTGGAATAGAACCAAAGCCAAAGCTTGTGAATTTGAGTGACTATTGGACTCAGAATGAGACTTCAAAAGCATTGTAATTAATGTGAGATTACCAAGATGTTTTCCTAAACAAAATTCATAAAAGTAAAAGGGGTAAACACTTACTTAGGTGAAATGCACATAGAACTAAAAGAGTGCACACAACGTATGAAAAAGTGACCATATAGGCTAAACCCTAATATGAAATTAAAAGTAAAGGTTGAATTGAATCACATGCATGCAAACATTATATATCTAATAGAAAATGTAGATTGGGGTAGTCCAATGGTAGTACAACCTAAGAATTTTGGAGAATTTAAATGTGTGGGAACTACTATGTGATAAATGATGCTTGTATAAATGATCCCTTTCCCATTCCATTCATAGATTAATTCTTGGAGTCAGTTACAGGGCATGAAGTGTATTCATTCATGAATGGATTCAGTGGGTACCACCAAATTCCAATCATAATAGAATATGAATCCAAAATAACATTTACAATAGAGTTGGGGTATTTCACATATAATGTAATGATGTTTGGTTTGAATAATATTTTAGATGTGTTATCTATATCAGTGGTCACTTCCTTTAAGGACTTCATCCTTGAATTTATTGAAGTCTACCTAGATGATTGGGTTGTATTTTCCTTGTTTAAGGCATACTTGTCGAAACTGTGACTTATGTTGAAATGATGTCGAGCTCTATGTATTTTGCTAAACTTGAATAAGTGCTTATTCTTCACACCCTTTGGTTTCTTATTGGGACATGTAGTATGTAGGGATGGGATCTTGGTAGAACAAACCAAATCACAGTAATTGTGGGCATGCCACCTCCAATAAGCTCTATAAAGGTGTTATCATTCTTGGGGAATATAAGATACTACAATAAATTAATAAAAGGCTATGCAGTTATATCTTCCCCAATGGAGAGGTTGCTATTGTTAGGTGTGAAGGCACTATTCATGACCATTATTCAAGGTGATGTGGATGGTTAGTGATGTGGTTGATTGATGATGTGGTAGGGGCCCATGGTATTGGAATAATTAATGGTTAAGTGGTGTTATTTATGTACCCTTAATATATTAAATTATATTGATTAAATAATATATATTTTATTATTTATCATGAGTTTATCTTCATGTAAATAAATAATAAAATATATTAAATGACTTTTGGAGAGGTTGGGCCCATTAATGTGGTGGTTGTAAAAGGTCACATTATAATGGTCAAATTACCTTGCCTATATAATAAAGAGTTTATATTTAAGATGTAATGAGAAAAAGGAGATTTGAGACAAATGAGAAAATGCAGAGAACACATTTCTAAGTTATGTGAAGTTTGATTGAGAAGAAGTGAGAGAAAGAAACATTGTATTGGGTACTTATTAGTTTCTCATAATATAAATATTCTTTGTGGGTTTTTTACCACTTGAAAGTTTTTTCACGTATAAATTGTGTTGGTTTCATGAATGTCTTTGCTCTTGATCTCATATATGGATCCATTACTTGTATGTATTATTCTACTTAATTTATCATGGTATCAGATCTTGTGATGTGTTGATCAAGTGACAAGGTTATAGATCAGGTTTGTTGAGTTATGTTCAAGCTCATTTTTGCTAAAAAATCCACCTATTTATCCTGTTGCACATTCACGAGAGTGTTGTTGGGTTTTTCACTTTGTTAATTTTGTGATCTATGCATTTTAAGCATTTGTTGACAAATCTGACCAACCAGAGTCATTTTTAAGTCATTTTCAACTATGTGGAGGACTTACACAACCTATGGTATGATCTTCTATCTAAGGATCTGGTTAAAAAATTGATTTCAATATTGTTTACTATTATTTGACATCTAAATTAGTAAAAAATATGTATCTTGGCCTTTCTAAGCTTCTTTAGAGCCTCTAAGGTAGTTTTTGAAGATTTTCAATTTTTTTGTCTCCTCCCAACTCTATATTTTTAGCATGTGAAAGATAAAAATTAGTATATTTTTAGTTTTTGTGTAGAAAATATCAATTATGAACCTTTCTTTGGCTTAATTTGTCTATTTTTATGTATTTTTGACCTTTACTTTGCCTGATTTGGACCCCTCTAGGTGATTTCAAAAAATTCTTTCCTCCCAAATGTCTTTGTATGACCTGTGAGGTAGAAAATTATTTAAAAAATAATTCTTGTATAATTTTTTATCCCTCTTTGGTCTAGAAGGAATAAATTAGGTGGATTAGGTGTTTAAATGTTACTCTCAACCCTAAGGAGTGTAAAATCTTGTTTTCTAATTTTTATTGTCCCCATAAGCAACTATGTACGGCTCCCTAAAGGAAATTTTTTATCAAAAACAATTTTTTGATCAATCTATAGTCTCCTCTGATGGTTGTTGGATGATTTCTTAGTTTTTAGTGTTTTAAAACTACTTGGAGAGTTCTCTAGGGCATTCCTTAAAGATTTGGCTATTTTATTTCATCCATGGGCACCATTGTACGAATTTGTGCTATAGTAGCAGTAACAAAAAACATTTTTTGACTCTTAACCTCAAATTTAGTCTTGGTAAATGCATCAAAGGGCCTGTACAAGGTGTTTAAGGAGTTTTCAAGACCTGGTTTGATCTCCTTGAGCTCCATTATTCTACTACTGCCATGAAAATAAAAATACAATGGTTAGTATAGTTTTTAATATTATATTTATTAAATCAAATAATTTATAAATATTTTTTTCCATGCAAGCACACGATGGGCTCCTTGTGTGTTGACTTAATTTTTCTAAAAATATTATATATATATATATATATATATATATATATATATATACACGCACACACACACACACACACACTCAAGAGATACTTATTTTACATGCATTTAATTTTTTGATTCAAAATAATAGAATTAATTAAATATGTTTTAAATCATGTAGATTGCATGTAAAGTCTTGTATTGGACAAAGGGAAGTTGACTAGTGTTTTTGGAAAACACTTGTAGATCCAATGTCTTTAAATCAAATCTAAATCCTGAAATATTTTTTGATCAAAATTATTCAATTTATTTTAAAATAATTAGTTAAAAAGTTTAGTTATTAACTGTACAAAATCTCACACGTGAAGTTTGTGACACTTTTGACACCCTTGACTTGTCGTATTTTTGTCAAAAATGGTCATGTGACTAGTCGATCTTTATGTTTTTTCACATTTTGGGATAGTATTTTATTTTATTTGAATCTTCCTTATATGACTTTTAGTGAATAAATTGTCTTACAACACATATGATTTTTGCCCTTGTTTTGGTTCTTTGTGTTTTTAAAATTGTTTTGCAATCAACTGAGTGGCCAATGTTGTTTAATCACTAGAATATTTATTTTTATTGAAAAATTAAGTATAAAACATGTTAAAAAGTTCTTTTTTAAAATCTTTTTTTTTTTTATGTCAATTTAGTATAAAATGCAAATTTTTAGTGTCAACTTTAAAAGGAAGAAGATATCTTCATGACTCAAATTATAATATTAGTTATTCCTAATAAAATAAATAATGTTTGGATAACTTAGTATTAGATTATTAGTGAATTTACTATATGTGCATCACATAACATATTTGTTAAATTTAACATGTTTGATTATAAACCTACATCCATTCCTATTAAAGTTGATGTTAAGCTTGATCCAAAACCTGTGTGATAAAGCTAATCCATATCTACAAATATCTTGTTGGTAGTTTGATTTATCTAACCATTACTAGGATATATATTTCATGTGATTTGGGTGTTGCTTCTAAAATCATGTAAGATCCATATTTAGATAATTAGAAATTAGCAAAACAAATACTGTGGTATATAAAAGGAACTATAGATTTTGGTTTATATTATTCTTCCTATTGATTATGCTAATTTATTTAATTACTGTGATTCTAACCCTAAAATGATGAGTCTAATTTTGGATATGTGTTTGTGTTTGGTGTAGGTGCTATCACTTGGAGCACTTCATGTAGAAGTTTCTAAATAAGTCTTGTGGCTATGAAGGATGATAGAAGAATGTCGTGTGGAAGTTCCTCATTGTATCAACCTTCTTGGTGATAGTCAAATTTATATAGCTTTCGAAAAAATTCCAATACAACACCAATAAACTAAAGACTATTAAAGTTTATTGAATGTTATGCCTATCAAATTTGCTATTGAGGGGGAGTGTGCATGACAATGTCACTTCTTAACATCCGTATTGGTCATGTGTTTCCTTCTATCTCTCTATACTTATTCGCATTGTAAAGCATTTTAATATATCACTTTATATGATTTTGGTAAACTTCATATGGAAGTATATATTGTACCTAATATATAGTATCATGAAGGCCCTTATGTTATAAAAGACTCCAATATGCTTGGTTGATTATTCATGAGAAATTGTGGGATGTATTCTCACTATGGGATATAGTCTCACAATCATGCTATCCTTAACTCACTCTAAATGGTTTAAGGTAACATAGTGTAAATCCTTTAAAGATGCATATGGGGACATAATGCAAAACCTTTAGTTGTTTATGAGTGTATAGTATAATTCCTTTAAAGATGACTATGTGACTGTGGTTACATAGTGTAATACTTTTAGATATCTATAGTTGTATAGTGTAATTCTTTTAAAGGTGACTATGTGATTAAGTTTACATAATGTAATACCTTTAGGTATCTATAGTTAAAAGTGACTATGGCATGATGAAAGATGGTTCATGGAGTATAACTTCATTGTTATAAAGGAGATTATGGCACACATCCCTATTTAACATTAATAGAGAGTATTCAAAAAATTAATGGTTAATTGGTGTTATTTATGTACCTTTAATACATTAAATTACATTGGTTAAATAATAATATATTTTATTACTTATCATGAGTTTATCCTCGTGTAAATAAATAATAAAATATATTAAATGACCTTTGAAGAGTTAGACCCATTAATGTCATGGTTGGTGTTGTTCCCAATATCAGCTACACTCATTTTTGGAACAACCCCTACGAAACTTTTTCATTTCATATTTTTCACTCTAAGTTCATCTTTCGAAGTAAGTTTTTCTTGATCTTGTGTTTGCTCAACTGGCATCGTTAAAAGTTCATGATGTTCCCTTGTTACGATTTCCCAAAAAATATGAAAATCATTACAATTTTGATGCAATTAGATGCCAAATTTTCCCTCTTTTCAAGTCAAGTGTTTTTTAATTTTACATGTAAAGGTGGAAAATTTTGCCGCCACTACATGTAGTTTTCTAGTTTCTGTGCAAAGGCAGCAACTTTTACCTCCCTTGCATCTTTCATGCAGGAGTGGCAAAAATTGCTGCCCTTGCATCTTTCCATTCCTTCATGTATGAGTGGAAAATTTTTCCACCACTGCATCATTCTTCCAACCTCACATGTAGAGGCGACAAAATTTTTCACCTCTGCATGGTCTCAGTTTTCATGTGTAGCATTAATGGCTGCATGCACTGAGTGGTTGGGGTCAATTTTTTCCCCATTTAACCCCCTTTTCACCTCATTTTGATCCATTCCTCTTTATTTTTCTCCTCCCTCATGCATCTGGATGATTGTGCATGCAAGAGGAATCATAGTTTTGTTGGATTCAAGCATTATTTCACATTTTTCTAGGTAGGGTTTTAGTTTTAGTTTTATTTTTGTTTTTCTTTTTTATTTTCTTATTATTTTCCTATTTTTCCTTTTAGTCTAATTTTTCTACTTTTTTGTCTTCCCTTTTTTTCTTTTTTTTTTGCCGACGAGGCAATCTAAGCTTGGAAAATGTTCTTCCTCTTCTACCTATCCATCGACCGTTTAAACCCCATGTAATAGCAGTGATTTTTGCCACCCTTACATGTAGTCATATAAACCCATGTAGAGGCAGTGATTTTCACTACCCTTACCAATCTTTAGCCAATCAGTGCAAGGGTGGCAAAAAATTTTGCCCTTACATGAAAGTCTACCATCCTGTGCATAGGCGGTGAAAATCGCCGCTGATGCACAAAATCGTAGCTTTCCAGATGTGCATAAGCGGTGATTTTTCCCATCGATGCACATATTTGACTCTCCACATGCACAAGTGGCAAAAATTACCATTGATGCATCTTTCCTTCCTCAATATGCACATGCAACAATTTTCACTGCCTATGCATAATGACAATCCTCAACATGCAAGGGCAGCAATTTTTGCCGCCCATGCATGCTTTTCTTCTGATTTTTACTAACTCTAGAAAATTTTGATTTTCCTATTTTTCGAGCTCACTTCCCATTCACTTCCCAACTTGCTTGTGCCTTATCCGTTTCAGGCACATTTCCCTGGTCATGATCATTCAACATGCAATTTTCCTAGATTGCCAATATTTCCCCTAATTACACGATCATGATTCTTGTCATAGTTTCTCTTCAAGATCCTTCTTCATTAATCTAATTTTGACAAAGGCTCATCTTAATGACTGAAGTTTCTCTAAAGAAGTTGAAGATGATGAAGTACCAGTATCAAAGTGTTTTTCCAATCACCTCAGTTACTTTTAATGTCGACGACATTAGGGATACAGAGATCGAGCACATAGATATGGCTAAGTTCATAAAGAGAAATAAAGCAAACAATCCTAGCTCTAAAATGAAGAGGATAATTGAGATCAATATTTATTTGGTCTCCTCTTTTCTTGTGGTGTCTCATCACATAGAGTTCGGTCTCCAGTGCGCCCAATTCTACAACAAAGATACCAGGGCTGTGGTAGATGCTAGTGGCAACATAATAATTTGACTAAACCCTGAGTTCATCGATAAAGTGTTCATGTGCCCTTGAAATATTGAAGTATTGAAGATCAACTTCATTAAAGCATAAAAGGAATATGATAAAGATCTTGAGAAGGCAAAGAAGGTGATCAACAATAGATGGCTCAAAACTCCCAGAGCAAACTTGTCTAGATGGCCATGAAAATTTTTGAGGAGCGATTTTATAGAAGAGGTTGGTGACTTGATTAATCTTCTTAGCAGAGTACAAGGTTTACCCTCTTCCTCTCAGTTTCATAAATGGATGTATCCCTTCATTAAGATAATCCTCCAGGGCAAACAAGTCATTTTCTAGGGTGAACAAATTAGCAATGCTTTGCATGAATAATTGACAAAATTGTCTACTACCTCAAAATTCTACATGAATTCATACCTGGTATACGTTACAGCTTCAATGAGAACCTTTTTAGGCTTAACATTAGAGGGATATAGGAAAATGACCCCGGTATATCAATATTACTCTCAGTTGACATTGAAGGGTTCAATCCAGCATTTTAGGAGGGTAAATGATGCTTTCTTTGTGGTATTTTTGTGTCTTTTTGATCTTAAATTAGAATAGAAAAGAGTGTCAAATGAAGCTTGGACTATCATGAACGACTTCAAGTGTATGTTCTTGTAGTTCTCTTCTTTTTGCTATCTACGGGTTGGCTTTTTCTAAGATTATCCCTATATGCTCCCAAGATTTCCCTCAGATAAATTGGTCCTAATGGAGCTGTGTAGACAAATTATTATCGTACACAATAAGCAGATGGAACTTAAGAAACTCGATTTTAGGTTCCTAATTGAAATTGGCAGGTTCTTAGTATTGACCACTACAAAAGCTAGGGCAATGGAGACCGAAATTTAACTTGTAACCATGAAACATTTCAAAAGGAGACCTAAGTTTGACTATAGATGTGTGAAATACATGATTAAGAGGATGACCTAGTTTCATGAACCTATGATCGAAGACATCTAAATCAATTTGGGGATAGCAGAAGATATCAGAAAGATGGACTACATTAGACTATCTCTTGAACAAATAGAATATTTGGGGCTCACTGATATCCCTACAAATCTAGTAGATGATGGAGACCTGATCAATAGTAGATATCATGTTGAACAAGTCGCTAATGCTCCTCTTCCCCTGATCCAATGGTCTCAAAAGAGTTGACTTCCTTGAGGATGAGATTCAAACCAATATTGGCAAACACTAATGACTGGTTAGCAAATAAAGGAATCACCTTAAAAGAGTTCATCACAAGATCAGAGGCCAAATTTCAAGAAGAGACAAGGAGGAGGGTGGAAAACCAGACGAAGAACAAAAGTGTTGTTCCTTCTCCATCTAAGCCCCATAAGCCTAAGATCATTTTTGTGACGAAGAAATCAAAAGTTGCAGAGAAAGAGCTAGAGACAACAGATATGGAGGTTGAGAAGAAAAGTGTCGAAGAACCAGCAACAGGGCAAATGGAAATAGATGATAGGCCTGAAGGTCAACAGAGAATGAAAACTCTATCTCTACGAGAGGGTACACAACCAAATGCAAGAATTTTTTCTTCTCCACCCCACTCACCTGGTGTAACTCCTTCACCTATTTTTCCAATCAAGATTCCCTCTTCTGGAGCTGCCTCTCCTAAAATTATTTTTATCTATCTTCAAAGCACTTCTAGAGATGTTCTTCATTCATCAAGATCCATCCCCAATTTTTCATCTTCATCTTTTAACATTGGAGATAGCTCTACCCTTGATCATTCAGTAGCAGGTATGGTTTTAAATGATACTATGCCCATTTTTTCCACCAACAGTGTAGGTGCTACCCCAGTGATACCAACTATAGGGACTGTTGCTAATATAAGTGATTTTGCTCTCCCACCTTGGTTGTCAACTTTCACACCTAAAAAGAAAAAGCAAGCCATCTCTCTAGATGACTTTGACTTTGGTAAAATGGTGCCGGTGAAAGCTAAGACCCCCAAGAAGCCAAAGATCCTTTCAAAGATGATTGGAGATAAAGGGCATAATTTTTTGAAAATAGCCAAACCTCCATAGGATGTGACTCTTAATTTTTTTGATATGAGTAGCTACTCTATCTCTAGAGTTAAGTTAGGGAAGATAACTCACAAAGTCACTAAGAGTGATTTGTAATCTGCGATGGATATTATGGTTCAACAATTTGACAGAGAAAGAGAAATGAAGGATCATTATAAGGCGACGGTGGAACAATTGACTGTAGTGATAAGGAGATTCACTTTTACTCCAGAAGTGGTAACTCTAGAGGCTTTCTCCATAGACGATCTTGTGATTCAGAAAGTAGAAAAGACTTATCTAAAGGGAAAGGTACTTGAAGACTACTTGGATAAGATGCATGCACAAGGAATTTTTTTGTTCACAGAGTTGTTCGAGAAGACAGGTAAAATGAATAAAGTGAGAACAAAATTAGATGATCTTATCAATATCATTTCTCAAGATATTGAAAGCACAGATAGATATCTTAGCAAATGAACAAAGATGAAGGAGCTGAAAATACGTACCCTAGTATCAATCGATGTCATTGCTGATAGAGAATCTTATATTGAAACTAAAGAATCACTGATATATAGGATTTGGGTACTTAAGGAATTGATCAGCGACCTTGAATCTTCTAAAGACGCCAGTGAACAAAGTGATATTAGTCTATTGCATAAATTAGAGGAGCTACCTTGTAGACTTGCCTCTCAAGACAACCAATTCATTTTAGCAGAAGAAATGATTCAGGGGTTTGAAGGTATGATCCGAAAGGAATTCAAAGAGAAAGCGTTCTTAATGGCTTATGTGGATAATATCTTAGATAATTAGTTGACTCTAGAAAATTTGAGAACCAGGTTAACTAGTCATGTGAAATCAATCACAGAGTGAGAGATGCCATAGTCAGGGCTAAGGTGGTCTTCAAAAATACTATTGCGTGAGACAATATCGAGATTTAGGCGGCTATCGCTATGTATGATGCTTATCTAAAGAAGGCTAGAGACAAAAATTAAACTATTCTTCCATACTTTCTTCTCTATTTTTCTCATGCACTTTGTGATTGACTTGGGACATTTTCACATGTACTTTTGTTATGTGTAATTACATGTAAAAATTTGGAAAAATCTCAAAGTCAACGAAAACTCATCTTTGACTAGGTTTTAATATTTAAGTCTTTGCTCAATTTTGAAGGCTTTTTCCTATATATATAGAGGGAGCCTCTTTTGTAAAAAATGGATCTCTTTTGATAATTGAGAGCAAAAACTCTGCTAAAATTGAGATGCTTCCGGAGACTTTGATCTCAGATTATAAATCATATTTTCTTAAATAAATGAGAAACATGTTACTTTCAGACTTTGTGTTGAAATAATTTGTGTTACTTAGGAGATCATTCTTATGTTATTTTTCCTAATAATCTCTCATCTGTTTGATTAAACAAGCAAAGTGTGTGTGGAAATTATCTAGCAACATTCTAAAGTTAATTATGAAGACTTTGAGCTGCTATAATTACCTTTAGTTCATGTTTTCTATGTTTTAGCGGGAAGGATATTAGAAAGGCTTTGAACTGCTTTTATCTTTTGTGATCTTATACTCTGTTGTAGTTTTTGGTGAAAACTTTGAGCTACACTTCACTCTACTATTACGTATGTTTCAAATTAGTAAGGGAAGTAATGAAAGACTTTGTACTTTCATGGGTTTCTCATAGATCTAGTTACTACTCGAGAAGATTTTTTGCTATTTACTGAATATCATTTTTGAAAGAAGAGAAATGCTTTCAGTCATCAACCAAAATTTCTCTTTTACTTTGTAAACATCGTCTCTGAAAAAAGAGAGATGGATGGTGTAACCTCACCCCTGAGTCTATTTTCAGTTCATATTAATATATAAGTAGTTTATAGGGAACCTCCCCTTGATGAAAGGAGAGATTTATCTCATTATGATGTGGTAAACCCACACTTTTGCTGTATAAATCTCCTTATACTATGGTTGATATACCCATTTTGCCGTCGGTTACTTGATGATAAAATATTCACCCAACAGCTTTTAGTGACTCCGTTGGGGACACGAATGTGTACTTTGAAGCCTCAAACTTCAAACTAAACCTTTGTAGTCCTTTTTTAGTTTACACTCTAGTAGATCCACCGTACACGTGAAGTCAGAGAGCACAAAGTATTGTTGATCTTATATTCGAGTTGGTGTATCAAACTAATTTTGAGATTTCTCCTCCACCATCTCACTTTTAGTGAACCAAGAGTTTCCCTCCTATCAGCACCAGATCTCTCATACCTGGTGAAGCTTCTAGTCTCAGTACTAGTAGGGTTTTGTCTATATTTACCCTACCAAGATTTATTATCCCACTATTTAATTGACATATTATGACAGTTCAAGGTCCTTGGGGTAACTCCTTTGGTCCTCTCAATCTAGCCCCACCTTTACACGAACTACCTCGTAGATCAAGAAATAATTTCTCTAAACTCTATGGCGACGGGAAGGTTCATCCTGATGAGCATATTGCTGCCTTCTCCATAGCATGTGGTGTGATAGGCATGGAATACGAAGATATAACAGTGAGACTTGTAGATTAAAAAATACTCTACGTTTCATTCTGATTATCAGTAGCACATGATCCAAATCATTGTCCCTGCACACTTTGGTTTGAGATGGCAAAGTTTACATTCAGAGCTCGAGCTTAATGTTCTTTTTGCCTCATTTTTTTTAAGTGTCAAAGTCAAGCAGAAGCTGCCAAGTGTCATTTTTTGAAGAACTTTTCATAATTTCAATAAGGCTGAAAAATGTGCCATGTGTCCCATAGTAATTCAGTAGAGCGCAACAAGTGTCAACATCCGCATCTCATATGTGTTTCAAAGGTTTCTTTCAATACGCTAAGTATCAGGATCAGGCGAAGGGCACCAAGTGGCAATTGTGGAAGGTTCCAATTTGCTTTTCTAAAAGTGATGGAAAGATGCCACGTATCTCAGTTGAAGAGAGTGGAAGCCACCATGTGTCAACCTCTGAATTATCTCCATTTTGTTTCACCGATATAGTAAAGACTGTGGTGGGTCTCAGGTTTTGTTTCTGAAGCAAGTGGAAGCCACCAAATGTCGTTGTCCACATAAATATGAAATGAGGCCCGATTGTTTCTATAATATAAATAGAGTGATGTAGAGACTAGCACGTGTCACCTTCCATAGGTTTCTCAAAAGGTAGCTAAAATTAGCAGAGATCGCCACATATCCCCAGTTAAGTAAAGTAGAGATTGCCACGTGTCATTTATTGAGGCAATTGGAAATTGCCACCTGTCCCTATGCCTTTTTAAAATTGCTCAGGCGAGAAATGCTATGGGTCTTATTTTCTATTAAGTTATTAAAGTTTTGAAGTAGATTGCGACAAGTGTCAAATGCAAAACACTCCTGAGCAAAGACATAAAAGAGTATAAGTTACGCGAAAAGTGTCGTGTGTCTTCGGTAAGTGCTGTAGAACATGCCAAGTGTAATTCTCTAGTGTCTCCTAAATAATAAGAAGGTTTTCAAGGAATTGGCCAAGTATCCTCTTCTATTTAAGAGAAGGGAGTGTCCTGCGATCTGTTTCAGCTAATGAACTATCGAAAGATAGAGTGTTTTAGAATCTAAGAAATATCTTTTGTTAAACACTTCTAGTTCGGTTAGATTTCAGTTGGGCCGTTAGATTGGGAACATACAAACAATCTAGAGTGAATCCAAGGCTATAAATAGAGGTGTAGAGATCACTAAAAAAAGGGGATCATCATCAGAATTAGAGAGATTTTTTTGAGAGAATTATTGTCAAGAGTTTTAGACTTTTTAGAGCTGTGATTACGAATATCATTTGCCTTTGTTTTATTTTCTTAAGTTGGAGAGTTTATGTAACTGTGCATGTTTCTGTGCCTCTTATGTGACTGGAGAATTACTAAGAAGATTGAATCCTGTGCCTTTGTTGATATTTTTTGTGTCATTGCAAAAGTAGTCTAAGCTATGTTGTCAAGGGTTTTAGACTTTCTAAAGCTATGATTAAGAATATCATTTGCCTTTGTTCTATTTTCTTGAGTTAGAAAGTTTATATAACTGTGCATGTTTTTGTGCCTCTTATGTGACTGGAGAATTAATAAGAAGATTGAATCATGTGCCTTTGTTGATATTTTTTGTGTCACTACAAAAGTAGTCTAAATTGTGAGCCTTTGTTTCTATTATTTTCATCTTTTACATTGATCATGCCTTGTTTGCTCTTAAATGTAATTGAATCTTACATATAGTCTTATTGTGTTCAGAATTAAGGGTCGAATTACATTCAGGTGCATCACCATAGTTAAATTTTCTTTCTTGCATTTGTATTTTTGTTAAAATTCCTATCTCTTTTCCCAGTATACGCTTGATATAAAAAAGAGACCATCTTCTTAAAAATATAGAGGTTGTTTCAAGTTGCAAGTCCCACATCTTGAAAACTCCCATTGTTGGTGTTAGAAACAAGCACAATTTTAACCATCAACAGTTTTTGGCACGCCCGGTGGGATACTATATTAAAGTTTCTTTCAAGATCATATGAACCAGAGAGCTACGAGGAGTCAGAGTTGCAGACCAGTAACCAGATCTCAGTCTGCTATAAATCTAGGTATTCTTTTACCACCTTTGGTAACTAGTCCTAGAAGAAGAGTCAACCAGTTTATACCAATACTAAGAGCAAATATGGGAGCCCCTATAGCCCCAAGAAATTATGCAAGTTAGAACACTGGTAGTCCTTTGATTCTCCCAATACCACCAGGCACTTGGGACCCTATCCTAGTGAATGCCCTGAAAGCTCTACCCAAATTCAGTGGGCAAGACTTCAAAATGCCTGAAGAACATTTGCAAGATGTATCAAATGTCTGTGCTATACATGTTGTCACACAGAAAAATGTGGCCATAAGATTATTAGCAGCTTATTTTAAAGGGAAGGCTCTAGAATGGTATTGGTCTTTGACCCCAAATACCATATCTACATGGGATCAGCTCAGAGATCTTTTCTTTGAAAGATTTGAAGAGAAGGGTGATAAGTCTTCTTTATTACAGCAATTGATTACCATCCAAAGGGCACCACAAGAAGCAATGACTGACTTCAATTCCAGATTTCAAAAGACTTGGGAAAGAATCCCTGCTATAGCTAGACCATTACCAGGTATAGCTACAGTTTTCTATCTTAAGGCTTTAAATTTAGACATATCTGTTATGATTTAGTCACTTGGAGGTCAGACTCTGCCAGAGGCTTATGACTATCCAGTTAGAGCTGAAAATAATTTGATAGATGCTAGAAAGTTATCTCTAAGGTCTCCCATGCCCATGTTTCCAGAGATTTCCTTGCCATTACCTCAAGAATCCCCTAAATCCATAACCCCACCTGTGTCTATGTACACATATCCTCAACCACCTGCTAAAGAAATTGTCCCTACCCAGTCATCTGATCTGGATGATATCAAGAATATCTTAAGGACATTTTCTAATGAGCTGATTAATATGAAAAGACCATAGAATACTTATACTAATCCCCAATATCAAGGCTATCAAGGAAATATATTTTCATCATAGCCAAACCAATATCAAGGTCCCCAAAGGCAAAATAACCCTTAACTAGCAAACCAATTAGTTGCAGTCCCTACACCCTCACAGACTATTCCTCCCAATTCAAATAAGGAGATTGTTCAAGGGAAAAATAATTATGCAGATGGTACTAATGCCTAGTGTTTCCCTTGAAATAATGATCATACACCTAAAAATTGTCCCATGGGTAATCTACAACAAAAAGTGGTAGAGTAGAGAAGAATAGATGGACAATTTGCAAGTACTAGTGACAATCAAGTCTACCAATCTTCTGGTATGCAAAATTCAGTCTTAATGGCTCAGATGCAAGGGATGTCTTTGCAACAAGAAGAAGAAATAGCCCCAGAATATGCTTTGTTCCCATGGGTTAAAGATGAAGAATCAATATTCTTGAATGAAGCTTCTACTTCCAAGAAACTAGTGGTGCAATCAGACTACTATACTAGATCAAAGAGAAGAATGCTGGAACAGCCTGAAGTTGTAAACAATGAAGTTATGAAAAATACTCCATTTCAAGGTCATCAAAACATAGTAGTTAGACAATAAGTGCTTCAGCCAGTGCAGAATCAAGTAGTTCCTAGACAAATTCAAGAAAAGGCAAGGTATCCTTATTTTCTAAGAATTCAAACTTTGGGACCAATGAATGTGGTGGATCAACTGAAGATGACTCCAGCACAAGTATCAATTTGGGACATATTATCTATTCTTGAACAAAGGACACTGTTACAAGAAGCTATTCAAGGCCAAGCAGTGCCCAAAGTTATTGTTATCAAAGAAATACCTGCTGAAAAATAAAAGCTCAAAGACACAGTTCATCTGCAGACAATAGCTCTAGTGAACAATGCACCAGAGGTAAGCAAATCCAAACCGGATCCCTTCTATTTAACTGTGATAGTTGGCAAGAAACTACTGCATAATGCAATGATAAATTCAGAAGCTAGTACTACAGTAATGCCAAAGCAAATAATAGATGCTTTAAAGATAAAATATGAGCCACTCACTAAAGGAGTTATGCAGCTAGATGACAAATCAATGCAAATAATAAGGAAAATTAAACAATTCCCATTACAATTATATACTTGTCCAAATATAATTGTAAATCAAGATACAGTATTTATAGATATACCTCCTGTATTTAGCTTATGTTTATTAAGAAATTTTACAACCAAGATAGGAGGAGATATGTCTCTTAACTGGTCTCACTTAATTCTAAGAACTAAATATGGTTCAAAGATTAAAATTCTATCTAAACCACTATCAAAGGATCACATCACCAATGAACCAATATCAAAATTAGAGGTAGATCATGCTATGATAAATGAGAAAGAAAGGGTTTTTATTGAAAAGTTAAGTGACTGGACTAAGCATGATCAAGGAAAAGAAAATAACTAGTTGTTAGCTATAATGCAAAGTGACCCATATGGAAATTATGACTCTACTGGTCTGGGCACTTATGTTATTTTTGATGAAGACCATGAAATCTCAAATGTTTTAAGGGAAGAGACACCAACTAATCAAGAATTCAAAAATGATTCAGAAATTTGGACTTTAAATTTTGATGGGGCTTGAAGTAAAAATGGTGATGGAACAGGAATTTGTCTTACTGTTCTAAATGGTGAAAAAAATTTAAGGGCTATCCATTTTAAATTTGGTTGTACTAATAATGATGTTGAGTATGAATCTTTAGTACATGGACTCCTATTAGCCAAGAAAAAAGGGATAAAGAATCTAATAGTAAAAGGAGATTTGGAACTAGTAGTAAAGCAAATTAGAGAAAAGGCAATAGCAAAGAATGTAAGGATGAAATCCTATAAGCACAGAATTTGGGACTTAATAGAAGATTTTGAAGCTTTTAATATTGAAGTAGTTTCTAATATTCAAAATTCTAAAGCTAATAGGATGGCACAAATTGGTTCGTAGTTTGATCCAGCAACTGGCCTATTAGTTAACAATGAGTCAGTAAAGGTTATAGTAAGGCCAACTATCCCAGATAATGATGAGAATTGGTAAGTATTTGAGAATGTTTTTTAGGTACTCTCATTCTTGCAATAATCAGGGGAATTTGCCGATCAATTGCAACCAAAGATTAGAGAGGCATATGGAGATCAAATTATACAATTAAAGAATAATAAACTTCCCAAAAGTTTAATCACTTTAGAGAACCTTTTTGATTTAGAAGATGTAAGCCTGGAGAAGAAAAGGTTCCAAGCAAACAAAGCAGATTATTTTGAAATAGAGGTGAGTGAAGAGAAAAAATTAAAAGTTATAAATTCTATAACTCAAGTAGAAAAGGAAAGGCTAATTGAATTATGTAAAAAATATGATAGAGTCATAGCCTGGAGCTATGAAGACCTTCATGGATATAATAGAGACATTATTCAACACACAATAGAACTGACTGAAGGATCTAAGCCCATCAGATAGAAACAGAGGCCACTAAATCCAATGATTGAGCCTCTAATGGTGGATGAGTTGCAGAAACTTTTAGATTCTAAAATAATTTTTATAATCAAACACTCAACTTGGGTATCAAATCTAGTACCAGTTAGAAAAAAAATGGTGATATAAGACTTTGTGTAGATTTCAGAGATCTAAATAAAACATCTTTGAAGGATCACTATCCCTTGCCCTCCATGGAACAAATTCTACAAACTGTGGTTGTATTAGAGATATTTTATTTGCTAGATGATTTCTCTGGATACAATCAGATTTGGTTGGCTAATGAAGACCAATACAAAACTGCTTTTACTAGCGAATGAGAAACATTTGCATATGCTAAGATGCCATTTGGCCTATCAAATGCTAGAGCCACTTTTCAGAGAGCTATGGATGTTGCATTTGGGGAACTGATAAATAAAGTCATCCTGATTTATCTTGATGATCTTACTATTTTTTCAAAAAATGATGTTGATCATTTTGATCATTTAGACGCTGTGTTTAAAAAAAGTCAAGAATTTGGAATATCCTTGAATCCTAAGAAATGTATCTTTGTTGTCCCTCAAGGCAAATTATTGGGACATATAATATCTAAAGAAGGAGTCTCCATAGACTTAGAAAGAGTGGAAACTATAATGAACTTACCTCTTCCAATAAATAAGAAAGCAATTCAATTTTTCTTGGGAAAGATTAATTTCATCAGTCGATTCATATCTAACTTTGCAGGCTTACTAAGACCAGTGACACTCTTGCTAAAACAAGACTTAATTTTCAAGTGGACTACAGAAGGAAGGCAAGCGTTTGAAGAGGTCAAGAAAGCTATCTCAACAGCTCCAATACTTAGAAACCTAGACTTTTCTAAGCCTTTTGTAATGTATGTATATGTAGGAGAGCTCAGTATTGTTGTTGTCCTAACACATAAAGATGATAGACAAGAGGGAGAGCATCCAATAGCCTTTTTCTCAAGGAATCTTAGGGAATATGAAACCAGATATAAATTTATGGAAAAAAAAAAGCATATGCTATGGTAAAAGCCCTCAAAAAGTTTAGGCATATAGTATCAGAAAGTAAAATTTTGATACTTGTAGCCCATCCAAGTGTCAGAGAATACATCATAGAGGGTGAAATTACTAAAAAAAAGAGCAAATTAGATAACTAAGATCTTTGAATATGATGTAGAAGTCAAACCCACTAAATTAGTTAGAGGTAGGGGTTTGTGCCAATATATGACTCAAGAGCTTGAAAAGATGATACCTGAAGAGACAAATTCAGGAACAGAAGAAGAAATTGTATTGAGAATACAAGAAGTTGATCAGGAATCTTGGGTCACAAGAAGGATTCATTTTATGAAAAATGGGATTTACCCAAGAGAACTCCCTCAAAATAAGAGAAGATACTATAGGATGTAAGGAGTTCATTTTGTTTTAATTGAACAGGTTCTTTTCAGAAGATATTTTGATGGCAAATTGTTAAGATGTGTAGAAAAGGATGAGGCTAAGAAAATACTACATGAAATGCATCATGGAGTATCAGGTGGACATTTTTTTGCAAAGACCACAGCTATAAAGATAAGTGAGGTAGGTTATTTCTGGCCTACTTTATTTACAGATTGTTATCAGCTGGTTAAAAAATGTCAATCTTGTCAATATTATGTGGGGATGAGAAGGAATGCAACAATGCCTCTTAGTCCTATAATTGTGGATGAACCTTTTGCTCAATGGGGTCTTGAATTCATTGGAATGATAAATTCAGTGTCTAGAATGGGTCACAAATGGATCTTAATAGCCATAGATTATTTCACCAGATGGACCGAAGTAGTGCCACTCAAAGAAGCAACAAAAAATGTGATCCTAGATTTTCTAAGGAGTATCACTACTCATTTTGGGGTTCCTCGCACCATAATTTTAGATAATGCTAAAGCATTTTTAGGGTCTAAAGTATCCAACTTTGCATTAAGGCATGGAATATATCTGAAAACTTCCTCTAATTATTACCCTCAGGGTAATGGTTTGACAGAATCAACTAATAAGAACCTAATTAGACTCATCAAAAGAATAGGGGATGATCATCACAAAGAGTGGCTTAAAGTGCTTAATTTAGCACTGTGGGCTGATAGAATCATGCCTAAACAAGTGATCAAAATGTCTCCATATGAATTGGTATATGGGAAATTTGTTGTAATTCCCCTAAGCTTGGAGATTCCTGCTCTCCAGCTGATCAAATAGATTGAAATTGAATAAAATGGCCCCATGCAGGTCAGACTCACAGAACTTCTAAAAGTTCAAGAAAAGAGGGATGTAGCACATGATTCATTGATAAAGCATCAAAAAATAATTAAAGACTGTTTTGATAAAAGGACTTCAAATCCCTATTTTGAAACAGGCTCAATTGTTTTGAAATGGGATGCAAGAGCCGCCAAACAGGGTCAACACACTAAGTTTGAAGCATTATGGACTGGCCCTTATAAAATTATGCATGTAAACAATAAAATTAGTTTGAGCTAGAAACGATGAAAGGTGAACTTAAAGAGATTCTTGTGAATGGAATCTATTTGAAACATTTTAGTTAAACTATGTTTTTTAGCGATTTTTGATCATGCGGGAGTTGTAGATTCTTTTTGAGCAGGCTCAAAAGTCCTTGGGGTCACCAATAACTGTAGAGTAAAAAATAATCTACATTTCATTCTGATTATCAGCAGCGCATGATCCAAATCACTGTCCCCGCACACCTTGGTTCGAGACGGTGAAGTTTACATTCAAAGCTCAGGCTTAATGTTCTTTTTGCCTCATTTTTCTCTAAAAAGCTGTCAAGTGTCATTTTTTGAGGCACTTTTCATAATTTTAATAAGGCTACAAAATGTGCCATGTGTCCCATAGTAACTCAGCGAAGCACAACAAGTGTCAGCATCTATGTCTCATATGCGTTTCAAAATTTTCTTTCAATAAGCTAAGTATCAAGATCAGGCAGAGGGCACCAAGTGGCAATCATGAAAGGTTCCAATTTGCTTTTCTAAAAGTGATGGAAAGATGCCATGTATCTCAGCTAAAGATAGTAGAAGCCACCACGTGTCAACCTCCAGATTATCTTCATTTTGTTTCACCGAATAGTAAAGACTGTGGTGGGTCTCAAGTTTTGTTTCTGAAGTAAGTCGAAGCCACCAAGTGTCGCTATCTACGTAAATATGAAATGAGGCCCAATTGTTTATATAATATAAATAGAGCGATGTGGAGACCAACACGTTTCACCTTTCACATATTTCTCAAAAGGTAGCTAAAAATAGCAGAGATCACCACATATCCCCAGTTAAGTAAAGCGGATATTGCCACGTGTCCTTTGTTGAGGCAAGCAAAAATTGCCACCTATCCCTATGCCTTTTTAAAGTTGCTCAGGTGAGAAATGCTATGGGTCTTATTTTCTATTAAGTTGTTAAAGTTTTGAAGAAGCAGATTGTGACAGGTGTCAAAGGTAGAACACTCTTGAGCAAAGACACAAAAGAGTATAATTTACATGGAAAGTGTCGTGTGTCTTCGGTAAGTGCTACGAAACCAAGTGTCATTATTTGGTGTCTTCTAAGTAATAAGAAGGTTTTCAAAGAATTGGCCAAGTATCCTCTTCTGTTTAAGAGAAGGGAGCATCCTGTGATCTGTTTCAGCCAATGAATTGTTGAAAGACAAAGCATTTCAGAATCTAAGAAATATCTTCTGTTAAACACTTTCAGTTCAGTTAGATTTCAGTTGGGCCATTATATTGGGAACATACAAACAATCTGGAGTGAATCTAAGGCTATAAATAGAGGTGTAGAGATCACTAAAAAAAGGGGGATCATCATAAAAATTAGAGAGAATTTTTTGAGAGAATTATTGTCAAAAAAATTAGACTTTTTAGAGCTGTGATTAGGAATATCATTTACCTGTGTTCTATTTTCTTAAGTTGGTAAGTTTATGTAACTATGCATGTTTCTGTGCCTCTTATGTGACTGGAGAATTAATACGAAGATTGAATCCTGTGCCTTTATTGATATTTTCTATGTCATTGCAAAAGTAGTCTAAGCTGTGTTGTCAAGGGTTTTAGACTTTCTAGAGCTATGATTAGGAATATCATTTGCCTTTGTTCTATTTTCTTGAGTTGGAAAGTTTATATAATAGTTCATATTTCTGTGCCTCTTATGTGACTGTAGAATTAATAAGAAGATTGAATCATGTGCCTTTGTTGATATTTTTTGTGTCACTGCAAAAGTAGTCTAAGCTGTGAGCCTTTGTTTCTATTATTTTCATCTTTTACATTGATCATGCCTTATTTTCTCTTAAATGTGATTGAATCTTACATATGGTCTCACTGTGCTCAGAATTAAGGGTCGAATTACATTCAGGTGCATTGTCATAGTTATATTTTCTTTCTTGCATTTGTGTTTCTGTTAAAATTCCTATCGCTTTTCCCAATATACGCTTGATATAAAGAAGAGACCAGCTTCTTAAAAATTTAGAGGTTGTTTCAAGTCACAAGTCCCACATCTTGAAACTTCCCATTGTTGGTGTTAGAAACAAGCACAATTTTAACCATCAACAAGACTATTTGTAGAAACTTTGCAAGGCACCACTGCAGACTAATTTTACCACCTGTAAGCTTAAACTATAACTGACTAGAATATGCTCAAGGCTAAGTTTGAGGCCAGGTTAAAACCCACTAAAGATGCACATGATTTGTTGGCTCAACTTATGCAAATGAAGAAGGAACCTCATGAGCCCATGTGAGACTTCATTGTTAAATTCAATAAACTGAGGAAATGCATTCTTATGATCGCTCAGCCAATGCCAAAGAATCTCAAGTGCTTTTTCATCAACTCTCAACTTTTTGAAGTAAGTTTTCTGTTGAGGTGGGCTAGTCCTATGGATCTTTCTATAGCCCAAAATTTTGATATTAAGGTGGAGGATGATCTTATCTTTGTAGGTAAGATCAAAAAAGATTCTAATAAAAATAAAATTTCTTCATCTGCTAAAAGTTCTTCCACGAGCACCACAGATTCTATGGTGTAAAAGTTGACGAATGAATTGCTAGCCTTAAAAAGATAAATGGTCCAAGGTATGTCTGCTCCTCCTTCTCGAGATATGCCAAGAAGGACGTTTCCCAATCAGTTATATGAAGGTAATGCTGCTAGAAATAAAGGACAACCAAATCATTTACCTCCCTCACATAGGAAGCTTGCCATTGAAGCAACACCTGCTAATTCAGCAGATGATTACCTTGAAGCTAAACATGATTTCTCATTCAGACCTGAGTTGGACAAAGAAGATGATGTTAATCTCTTTTTAGAACAAGAATAAAAATTAGTTGGTGACTCCAATATTAGTTTCCTAAATTATCAAGATGAAGCTAAAAGCAAGGGAAAAGTGTTTAATGGATCCTACGCCATTTTTACCAGGTCCCAGAACTAGTCAGCTCAACAAGCTGATAAATAAAAAATAGGAGAAGAACCTCAGCCAGTGGTTTTGATTGCTAACTGAGACATTTCACTGCCTTTCTAATCAAAAGACTCGGTGACTAATAAGAATGTAAGTACCTCAAATTGTCTTGTACCTTCTACTTCTATCTCTCATACTAGTGTCACACCCAATAAAGATTAGGATGATGGGCTTCCTCCTTCTATCTCTAGCTCATTTCAATTATTTGATATAATTGATCATGCTAAAAAGACTAAGATTTAAATGATCGAGATTGAGTACTTGCGAGCCAATCCTGAACAGTTTGATAGGCTGGCTGAATATGTAAAAAATAAAACTACCCCTATAAGACAAGATTTTCCAAAGGTGACTGATGATTCCCCCAAGAATAAATTCATCCAGAATAATCTTGTCGCTACTCCTCTTGTCACCCCCAAGAAAATAAAACCTTTCTATGTTTCTATGTTGATAAATGGTCATAAATTGAGTAATTACATAATAGACTCTAGAGCTTTTAATAACATTATGCCTGCCAAGGTAGCAGATTCTCTTGGTCTTACTTTAACTAAGACTTTTGGGAGATGTTTCTCCATAGAAAACAAGAAAGTCCCACTCCTGGGCTAAATCAAAGATGCCCAATTTGCATTTGCATCTTTTCCAGAGAAGAGGATCAAAATGACAGTCTTAGTGGCCGATGTTTCAGCCTCTTATGGCATTCTACTTTGGGTCAATTTTTGCAAAGATGTAGGCAGAGAATTGAATATGGACTTGTCTGAAGCAAAGATACCTGTTAAAGGTGTTATGAAGAAATTGCTTTTTGAGAAAGAGTCAAAATATAGTCACTCAAATATCTGATCCCAAAGCCCAAATTTTATTTGAATCATCAAGAATGGGTAATTATTTCTTGACTGCTGAAGATGTTTTCATCTCATCAGATGAAAGTCTTTTTAATGACAATTCAAAAAATTTAGATACAAGGTCAAAATAATTGTTAAATCAAAGTTCAAATAGCCAAGAATCCTCCCTAAATAATGAAGAGAAGTTTTTGAAAAGATCAAATTCTGATAATGTTTGGATTTTATAATTTGATGGCAGTTACTCTTCTACCAGTTCTGGAGCCAGAATTGTTTTGATCTCCCCTCGAGGAGAAAATTTTCCTTATTCATATAAGCTGCAGTTCAATAACACCAATAACACTGCTGAATATGAGTCTTTGCTGCTTGGATTGAAAGCCGCTCATGCTAAAGGTATTAATGTTCTTCACGCCCTTAGAGATGCTGAATTGGTAGTTTGTCAAGTAAGGAATCTATACCAAATAAAAAATTAAATATTGCGACATTATCGCAATCTTGTATGGGATTGTATTGAAAATTTTGATGCTTTCAATATTTTTGATGTGTCGAGAGAATGCAATGACCATGTAGATTCGTTAGCTATCTATGTAACCCTCATGGTTCCTTATAAGGATTTTAAAGGTGACAAGTACACTATCGAGTTGGTATTTCGACCAAGTGTACCTGATAATGCTAGTCATTGGTAGGTGTTTAATAATGATAATCAAATTATTGCTTTTCTAGAAAAGATGGACAGCTTTGAAAATCTTTATTTTGAAGGAAACGAATCTCCACCACGAAAATTAGTTCCTAAAGTAAATTCCAAAACTGGTTAAGAGTTCCTTCAACTCAAGGGAAATAAAATTCCAAAAGGTTTGGTTTTTCTCGAGAAATTATTTGATAAGTAGGACATATATGTCAAGTAGCGACAAGTGGATTCAAGTTCCTCCAAAGAGTTCGATCAAATAAATTTGAGTACGAAAGAAAATCCCAAAATAATCAACATTGGAAATTGTTTCACTTCTGATGAAAAGCTCAAATTCACTGCTCTTCTTCGTCATTACATTGAAGTTTTGACATATTCTTACGATTATTTGAAATCTCTCAGGCCTGACAAAATTTGGCATAAAATTCCTCTTAAGGTTGGGTCATTGCCTTACAAGCAAAAACAAAGGCAATATAATCCCAAAATATCAGGGACTATCTTTTTCGAGATCCAAAAAATGCTGAATGCAAGAATTATTTTTTCAATTCATCATTCCACTTGGATTGCTAACATAGTTCTTGTAAGAAAAAAGAATGAAGAAATTCGTATCTATGTCAATTTTAAAAATCTAAATCAATCTTCTTTAAAATATAAATACCCTCTGCCCATCATAGACCAAGTTTTTCAAACAGTGACTAGTTCAGAAATGTTATCAATGCTAGACAGTTTTTTTGGGTACAATCAAATAAAAGTCAATGAAGCAAATCAACATAAGACTACTTTCACTACACCTTGGGGCACTTTTTCATATCGCATAATGCCTTTCAATTTGATCAACACTGGTGCTACCTTATAAAGAGCAATGGATCTTGCTTTCAGAGATGAAATGGGAAAGTTTATTGTGGTATATCTTGATGACTTGACCATTTTTTCCAAACATTGTCTGGATCATCTGCATTATCTACAACAAGTGTTGGAACGCTGTCGATAAAATGGTATTTCTCTTAATCCCAAGAAGTCAATTTTTGGGGTTACAGAAGTTAAACTTCTCAATCACACTGTGTCCTGAGAAGGTATAAAAATTGACTCAAAAAGAGTCAAATCTATCTAAAGTCTTGCTCTTCTTTCTAGTAAGACTACAGTTCATTCTTTCTTTAGAAAGGTGAATTTTCTACGAAGATTTATTACAACATTTGCAGAGAAGACTCGCCACATTGTGGACATGATGAAGGGCAAAGCCACTTTTTGATGGACTGTAGAAGGCAAGTCAACATTTGAAGACATTAAAAAAGTGATTTCTCGTACACCAATTCTAGTTTGTCTAGATTACATTAACGACTTCATAATATATAGATATGCTTCTGAGCATACACTTTCAGCTATTTTGGTTCAACAAAATAAAGAAGATGTGGAATCTCCCATATCATTTATGAGTTTTCCTCTCAAATCTCATGAATTGAAATATTCAAATATGGAGAAGCATGCTTATGCCATGGTTAAGGCAATAAAGCATTTTAAATTTTATATTCTAAATTCACATACTATTATTTTTGTGCCTGACACAACAGTGAAGTCTATTTTAACTCAACAAGAGTTTGGTACTAAAAGGGGCAATTAGATTGCTAAGATTCAAGAGTTTGATCTTGATATCAAACCTACCAATCTTATGTGGGGAAAGGGGCTCTGTCAGTTAATTGCTGATAATATCTCCAAGAAAACAAAAAATAAAAAAATAAAAGGTCAAAAATGTGCCTACAATTCTCTTCATCGCTACTAATGATGAGTGGTATTCCAATATCGCTCACTTTCTTACCTATGGTGAGTATCCCACTCATCTATCCTACAAATAAAATAATAATGTTAAGCTAAAATATGCTAGCTATGTCTTGTGGGATAATAGTTTGTATATAAGAGAAGCCTTGATGGGGTATTTTTTCGCTGCGTCAATAAGGTGCAATAAAGTAAACTTTTAGAGTCCTTCCATAATTTAGCTTGTGGAGGACATTTTTTGGCACCAATGACAACCCATAAGATTCTATGATCAAGATACTATTGGCCTACACTATTTTAAGATGCTCATAAATGGGTGCATAGGTGTGAATTGTGTCAGCAGTTCATCGAGAAACTTAAATTAGCTGCACTACCCCTCAAGCTAGAGGTAATCAAAGAACCTTTTCAACAATGGGGTATTGATTTCATTGACACAGTCAACCCATATTCAAGTGCCAAGCATGATTATGTCCTCACTACAACTGATTACTTTACCAGATGGGTGGAAGCCATCCCAACCAAGCATGCCACTTTAGAAGTGGTATGTAATTTTTTTAAGGAAAATATTATTTCCCAGTTTGAGGTTCCAACTAAGATTGTAACAAAAAATACAACATGTTTCTCTTCTCATGAGATTACCTAGTTTTGATTTTATTATGGAATTACCCTCTCCCACACTTCTGATTATTTTTCATTAGAAAATGGCTAAGCAAAATTGAGCAACAAGAATCTGATTACTATTATCATGAAATTGGTAGATGATAATTAGAGGACTTGGCATAAAGCATTATTTGATGCTTTATGGGCAGATAGGATTACATCTAAGAGGGTAATAGGCATGTCAGCATTCTAACTTCTATATGGTTTGAATACAGAGATACCAATCACCCTGGAACTACCAGTGCTCAGATTGGTAAAGGCAATCGAAGATTCAACTTTCAAAAAATCAATTGATAAAAGGATCATGTGCCTAACCGAATTAGATAAGTAATGAACTATGGTCATGGACTGGATTACTGCACATCAAAATCAGGTAAAGAAACTCTTCGACAAGAGGGCAAGGATTCATAATTTTTAGATTGAAGATCAAGTCTTATTGTGGGACAAGAGGAGAGAACCAAAAGGAATGCATGAAAAATTTGATTCTTTGTGGAGAGGTCCATTTACCATTCATCAAGTTTATGGTGAAAATAGATTCTTGCTAGAATATCAAGATAGAGCACCATTCTCACTGCCTCACAGTGGGCAACATCTCAAACACTTCAATCCTCGAAGTATTAGATGAGTTCACTTGTACATTTGTATAGTTTTTGTGTTTATTTATTTTCTTTTGGTTTTTCGTGTCTTTTCTTTTCTTGGCTTGACTCCATAGCCTAATGGCTTGGATGAAGGAACTTAGAGACTAGTTTTTACTCCCTTCGATCGATTTGATCAATGGAAGTTCCCCAATAGGAGCTAGCTGTTGTTCCCAAAATTAGTTACACTCATTTTTGAAGTAACCTCTATGAAACTTTTTTGTTTCATATTTTTCACTCTAAGTTTGTCTTTCGAGATAAGTTTTTCTTGATCTCATGTTTGCTCAACTGGCATCATTAAAATTTCATGACATTCCCTTGTTACAATTTCTCAAAAAATGTGAAAATTATTACAATTTTGATGCGATTAAATGATAAATTTTTCCTCTTTTCAAGTTAAGTGTTTTTTGAAGTTTACATGTAAGGGCGGCAAATTTTACCACCACTACATGTAGTTTTCTAGTTTCCATGCAAAGGTGGCAACTTTTACCGCCCTTGCATCCTTCATGCAGGAGTGGTGAAAATCATCGCCCTTGCATCTTTCCATTCCTTCATGCAGGAGCGACAAATTTTTCCACCCCTGCATCATTATTCTAGCCTCACATGTAGAGGCGGCAAAATTTTCCACCCCTACATGGTCTCAATTTTCACATGCGGCATTAATGGTCATGTGCACCGAGTGGTTGGGGTCAATTTTTTCCCCATTTAACCCCCTTTTCACCTCATTTTGATCCATTCCTCTTTGTTTTTATCCTCCCTCCTGCATCTGGATGATCGTGCATGTAAAAGGAATCATATTTTCATCAGATTCAAGCATTGTTTCACATTTTTCCATGTAAGGTTTCAGTTTTTATTTTTATTTTTTTCTTTTCTTTTTCTTATTGTTTTTTTAATTTTTCATTTTAGTCTAGTTCTTCTACTTTTTTGTCTTCCCTTTTTTCCTTTTTTTCTTGTTGATGAGGCAATCTAAGCTTGGAAAAACTTCTTCCTCTTCTGCCTATCCATCAGCCATTTAAACCCCATGTAATGGTGATAATTTTTGCCGCCCTTACATGTGGTCATCTAAACCCATGTAAAGGTAGTAATTTTTTCCACCCTTACCGATCCTTAGCCAATTAGCGTAAAGGCGACAAAAATCACTGCCCTTATACAAAAGTCTACCATCTTGTGCATAAGTGGCAAAAATCACCACTGATGCACAAAATCGTAACTTCCCAGATGTGCATAGGTAGTGATTTTCACCGTTGATGCACATCTCTGACTCTCCACATGCATAGGCGATGAAAATTGTCATCGATGCATCCTTCCTTCTTCAATATGCACAGGCAGTGATTTTTACTGCCTATGCACAATGACAGTCCTCAACATGCAAGGGCGGTAATTTTTGCCGCCCATGCATGCTTTTCTTCTAATTTTTACTAACTCTAGATAATTTTGATTTTCTTATTTTTCGAGCCTGCTTTCCTTTCACTTCTCAACCTACTCATGCCTTAGCCCTTTCAGGCACATTTCCCTGGTCATGATCATTCAACGTATAATTTTCCCAAATTGTCAATATTTCTCCTAATTGCATGATCATGATTCTTGTCATAGTTTCTCTTCAAGATCCTTCTTCATCAATCTACTTTCGACAAAGGCTCATCCCAATGACTGAGGTTTCTCTAAAGAAGTTGAAGATGATGAAGTACCAATATCAAGGTATTTTTTCAATCACCTCGGTTACTTCTAATTTTGACAACATTAGGGATATAGAGATTGAGCATGTAGATATGACCGAGTCATAGAGAGAACTAAAGTAAATAATCTTAGCTCCAAAATGAAGAGGATAATTGAGAGAAATATTCATTTGGTCTCCTCTTTTCCTATGGTGGCTCATCACACAGAGTTCATTCTCTAGTGCGCCCAATTCTACAATAAAGATACCAGGGCTGTGGTAGATGCTAGTGGCAACGTAGTAATTCAACTAGACCCTAAGTTCATTAACAAAGTGTTCATGTGCCCTCCTACTACTGAAGTGTTGAAGATTGACTTCGTTAAAGCACAAAAGGAATATGATAAAGATCCCGAAAAGGCAAAGAAGGTGATCAACAATAGATGGCTCAAAATTCCCAGAGCAAACTTGTCCAGATGGCCATGAAACTTTCCAAGGAGCGATTTTATAGAAGAGGTTGGCGACTTGATTACTCTTCTTAGCAAAGTATTAGGTTTACCCTCTTCCTCTCAGTTTTACGAATAGATGTATCCCTTCATTAAGATAATCCTCCAGGGCAAACAAGTCATTTTTTAGGGTGAACAAATCAACAATGCTCTGCATGAGTAATTGACAAAGGTGTCTACTACCTCAAAATTATACATGACTTCATACCTATTATACGTTTCAGCTTCAATGAGAATGTTTCTAGGCTTAACATCAAAGGGAGACAGGAAAATGACCCTGGTATATCAATATTACCCTTAATTGACATTGAAGGGTTTAATCCATCATTTTAGGAGGGTAAATGATGCTTTTTTCATGGTATTTTTGTGTCTTTTTTATCCTCAATTAGAATAGAAGACTGTCAGATGAAGCCTAGACTATCGTGAATGACTTCGGGTGTATGTTCTTATAATTCCCTTATTTTTGCTATCTACGGGTTGACTTTTTTCAAGGTTGTCCCTATATACTCCCAAGATTTCTCTCAAATAAACTGGTCTTGATGGAGCTATGTAGACAAATTATTGTCATACACAACAAACAGATGGAACTTAAGAAACTCAGTGTCAGGTTTCCAATTGAAATCTGCAGGTTCTCAGTATTGACCGCTATAAAAGCTAGGGCAATGGAGATCTGAATGCAACTTTTAACCATGAAGCATTTCAAAAGGAGACCTAAGTTTGACTATAGAGGTGTGAAAGACATGATCAAGAGGAAGACCCAGCTCCATGAACCTATGATCAAAGATGTCTAGATCGATTTGAGGACAGCGGAAGATATCAGAAAGATGGACTACAATAGACTATCTCTTGAACAAATTGAAGATATGGGGATTATTGATATCCTTACAAATATAACAGATGACAGAGACCTGATCAATAGTAGATATCATGTTAAACAAGTTGCTAATGCTTCTCTTCCCCAGATCCAATGGTCTCAAAAAGAGTTGACCTCCTTGAGGATGAGATTCAAACTAATATTTGCAAACACCAATGACTAGTTATCAAATAAGGGAATCACCTTAAAAGAGTTCATCATGGGATCAGAGGCCAAATTTTAAGAAGAGACAAAGAGGAGGGCAAAAAACTGGACGAAGAACAAAAGTGATGTTCCTTATCCATCTATGCCCCATAAGCTTAGGATCATTTCTGTGATGAAGAAATCAAAAGTTGTAGAGAAAGAGCCAGAGACAATAGATATGGAGGTTGAGAAGTAAAGTACCAAAGAACTAGCAACAGGGTAGATGGAAACAGATGATAAGCTTGTAGGTCGATAGGGAATGGAAACTCTATCTCCATGAGAGGGTGCACAACCAAACACAAGAATTTCTTCTTATCCACCCCACTCACCTGGTGCAACTCCTTCGCCTATTTCTCCAATCAATATTCCCTCTTCTGGAGCCACCTCTCCTTCTAAAATTATTTTTAGCAATATTTAAAGCGCTTCTGGAGATGTTCTTCATTCATCAAGATCCATCCCCATTTTGTCATCTCCATCTTTTAACATCGAAGATAGCTCTACCCTTGATCATTTAGAATTAGGTGTGGTTTTAACTAATACTACACTCATTATTCCCACCAGCAGTGTAGGTGCTACCCCAGTGATGCCAACTACAGGGACTATTGCTAATATAAGTGCTTCTACTCTCCCACCTTGGTTGTCAACTTTCACACCTAAAATTAAAAAGCAAGCCATCTCTCTAGATGACTTTGACTTTGGTAAAATGGTGCCAGTGAAAGCTAAGATCCCCAAGAAGCCAAAGATCCTTTCAAAGATGATTGGAGATAAGCGGCACAAATTTTTGGAAATAGCCAAACCTCCACAAGATGCGACTCTTGAAAATTTTGATATGAGTAGCTACTCTATCTCTCAAATAGAGTTGGGGAAGATAACTCATGAAGGTGTTAAGAGTGATTTGCAATCCATGATAGATATTATGGTTCAAAAATTTGATAGGGAAAGAGAAATGAAGGATCATTATAAGGCAATGGTGGAACAATTGACCGTAGGGATAAGGAGATTCACTTTTTCTCTAGAAGCGGTAACTCTAGAGGCTTTCTCCATAGACGATCCCATGATTCAAAAAGTAGAAAAGACTTATCTAAAGGGAAAGGTACTTAAAGACTACTTAGATAAGATGCATGCACAGGAGATTTCCTTGTTCACAGAGTTGTCTGAGAAGATGGGTTGAATGAAGAAAGTGAGAACAGAATTAGATGATCTTATCAATATCATTTCTCAGGATATTGAAAGTAAAAATACATATCTTAGCAAATGAATAGAGATGAAGGAGCTAACGTACCCTAGTATCAATCAGCTTCATTGCTGATAGAGATTCTTATATTGAAAATAAAGAATCACTGATATATAGGATCTGGGTACTTAAGGAATTGATCAGTGACCTCGAATCTTCCAAGGATGCCAGTGAACAAAGTGATATCAGTCTATTGCATAAATTGGAGGAGCTACCTTGCAGACTTACCTCTCAAGACAACCAATTCATTTTAGCAAAAGAAATGATTCAAGAGTTTGAAGGTATAATCCAAAAGGAATTCGAGGAGAAAACATTCTCAATGGATTTTGTGGACAATATCTTAGATAATCAGTTGACTCTAGACAATCTTAGAACCAGGTTAACTAGTCATGCAAAATCAATCACAGCAGTGAGAGATGCCACAGTCAGGGCTAAGGTGGTCTTCAAAAATACTATTGTGCTAGACAGTATTGGGATTCAGGCAGCTATAACTATGTACGATACTTATCTAAAGAAGGCTGGAGACAAAAATTGAACTGTTCTTGTATACTTTCTTCTCCATTTTTCTCATGCACTTTGTGATTGACTTGGGACATTTTCACATGTACTTTTTTTATGTGTAATTACATGTAAAAATTCAAAAAAGTTCCAAAGTCAATAGAGACTCATCTTTGACTAGGTTTGAATATTTAAGTCTTTTCTCAAATTTGAAGGCTTTTCCCTATATATATAAAGGGAGCCTCTTTTGTAAAAAAGGGATCTCTTTTGATAATTGAGAGCAAAAACTCTGTTAAAATTGAGATGCTTCCTGAGACTTTGATCTCAGATTGTAAATCATATTTTCTTGAATAAATGAAAAACAAGTTACTTTCAGACTTTGTGTTGAAATAATTTGTGTTACTTAGGAGATTGTTCTTATGTTCTTTTTCCTAATAATCTCTTATCTGTTTGATTAAATAAGCAAAGTGTGTGTGGAAATTATTTGGCGACGTTCTAAAGTGAATTATGAAGACTTTGTGCTGCTATAATTACCTTTAGTTCATGTTTTCTATGCTTTAGTGGGAAGGATATTAGAAAGGCTTTAAACTGCTTTTATCCTTTGTGATCTTATACTTTGTTGTAGTTTTACGTGAAGACTTTGAGCTGCACTTCACTCTATTATTACGTACATTTCAAATCAGTAAGAGTAGTAATGAAAGACTTTGTACTTTCATGGGTTTCTCATAGATCTAGTTATTACTTGAGAAGATATTCTGCTATTTACTGAACATCATTTCTGAAAGAAGAGAAATGCTTTCAGTCATCAACCAAGATTTCTCTTTTACTTTGTAAATATCATCTCTAAAAAAGAGAGATGGATGGTGTAACCTCACCCCTGAGTCTATTTTCAATTCATATTAATATATAAGTAGTTTATAGGGAACCTCCCCTTGATGAGAGGAGAGATTTATCTCACTATGATGTGGTAAACCCACACCTTTGCCGTATAAATCTCCTTGTACTGTGGTTGATATACCCATTTTGCCGTCGGTTGCTTGATGACAAAATATTCACCCAACAGTTGGAAAAGGTCACATTATAATGGTCAGATTACCTTGCCTATATAATAAAGAGTTTATATTGTAATATGAAATGAGAAAAAGGAGCATTGACATAAATGAGAAAATGTAGAGAACACATTTTCAAGTTATGTAAATATTGACTGAGAAATGAGAGAAAGAAAGACTATATTGGGTACTTGTTAGTTTCTCATAATATGAATAATTTTTATGAGTTTTTTACCTCTTGAAGGTTTTTCCACATATATCTTATGTTAGTTTTATATATGCCTTTGATCTTGATCGCATATTTATATCCATTACTCGTATGCATTATTTTGCTTGATTTATCACATGGAGAGTCCCAATTATGATCAGAATGATGTGATGGGGAGTGGGGTGTAGTCTTCCACTAGAAGACATGGGTTTTGTCCCTACTAGTCACATGTGCTTTATCTTGGTGTGAAAAATATAAAGGGTCATGTATAGGTTGAACTTATAATGGGTCTTAGTATTCACATGTTTGGTTAGAGTCAAAAGGAGATTTCAACACCTTTTAGACTCTTGTGTTCACATGTGAAGATGAAGACAAGAATGAACTATTGTAAATTTACCTCACATGTGTGAATGGGGTGTAATTTTTGGAGTCACATAGGGTGGCTTGGATCTTGTCTAAAGTTGAGAATCCACTTTATTGACCCTTGGTAATGAAGACAAGAAGAACACTATTGAGTGTTTGGACTCTCTTATGGAAGTGGGGCATAGGTTTTGGGGCTGCATGGAGGTGGCACATGTTATTATATAATGGAGGATCAAATTTGATGACTTTTTCAGATAGAGACAAACAATTTTTAAGATCACATGACACCCCACTCAAATGTGGCAAATTTTTTGGGGCCACTATGATGTTTCTCTCTCCCCTCTCTCTTCTCATTGTAAATGCTATTAATAACATGCATTCTCTTTGTATTTTTTATCCTTAGATGGATCACTCTTGGATCCTTGCAAGCTTGGGATTGCATACTTATGGAGAGGTTAGAGCCTAGAGGCCATGTTCCTTGGCTTACCTAGATGCTTGGGTTGTAAGCATCATGCATGTTTTGTTGTAAGCATGGAGATCCTTGACGTTGGAGGTTAGAGCCTAGAGGCTTTGTATGTTTGGCTCATCTGAGTGCTTGGTTTGTAAGCATTATAAAGAGTTACTAAAGGAGATATTGTAAGAGAGAATTTGTTGAATTAATGAAGTCTAAAAGCTACCATTTTTCCCATAGTTTTTTTCTTTGCTTATTTATAAGGATTTTCCATGTAATCTCTTGTGTAATGTGTTCTCTCTTGTATCTTATTTTGTAACTTTTTTTTTCCATATTGTTTACTTGAATAATAGGATATAACTTATTTATCTTATCATGTAGTGTTAGATCTATTTTATTTCTAACAATTGGTATCAGAGCCTTGGTGAAAAACTTCTATTTATGAGTGTTTTTTATTGTTGCCTAGTTTGTGCAAGTTGAAGGTACTATGACAAAAGGAGAGACCAAGTTTAAGAGTGGAAGAAAAAAAGTTTTTTTTTGGCAAGTATCTATCCATGGAGAAAGGTGGAGGATTTCTTGGTGAAGATCCTGTTCTCTTCATGTTACTAAGGAGAATCTTATAGATTAGAGGAGAAGCTGAAAAAGCTTTATCAGACAAGTTAGTATCCTACACATAGTCACTGTAGATAATGAAACAACTGTATGACTTGAGGAACAAGCTAGTCTCCTTTAGATGAGGTTGAATACAAGGCATGACCTTATTGTGGTTCTTAGAAAAAAATTAAGGGGTTTATGATGTGGTATCCTACTAACCACATATTTTTAGCCAAGATGTTACTAAGAAAAATCCATGCAAAGGAAGGAGGTACAAATAAACTTGAAGTTGTACATGTTTTGAAGTAGTTGAAGATGAGGAATATGAAGATGTAGATGAACAATTGAGACTTAGTGTTCCTAGAAGGAGAAGGCCACATGTTTAGACATACTAGATCATGATGTATTTTGTATGCATTCTTGAGGCTCAAAATCTTGGTAGGTGCAGTGATGCATCAAGTAGTGTGATGACTTACCATGAGCTATGATTGGTCTAGTGAACTTGTGTAATGTTGATAGCTTGGTGGCTATGTGGAGAAGTCTAGTTTTGACTTCTGTGAGATCTTCTCTCCTCACTACTATCAAGAGTGTTATGTGCACTAGTTGTTGTTCAAGGAGTTGGAGTAGCATGATTCCTACATGGTGATCTCTTTTAAGGAGAGATAAATAGACGTATGAGGTACAGAGTTGTTATTTTGTATTTTGAATAAATCATTATATGGGTTTTTAGAAGATGTTCTGAGGGAGTACATGATATTCATTACCTTCATGGAGAGCCAAAGTTTTTAGTAGATGTTGTTACTATATGTGTTGTTGACATGTAGGATACAAGCCCCAATATGATCATTAGTGTGATGGCTCAGGTGATGACACAATGAAAGTGATAAGAGGATCAAACCAAGGACAGAGATGTACAAGGACAGGAAAGCAAGGAAGTACCCCACTTCTTGCATTATGAGTTATCTTCCCAAGATCATCCTATAATAGAGGAGAAGACATGTTGTGTATTATGTATTAGATTCATTAGGAGTAGGAAGCCTTGTGATGTTATCGTAAGCATTAAACCAAATATTCCCAAGCAGTGGGAGTTGTGAGCTATTCATGGTAGAATCCCAATAGGAGAATTAATCTGTGGAGAAGTGAAGAGTCACTTTAGGTATTGTAATCTACTATGGAGGAGTACATTTTGATAAAATTGGTTAGGATAGAGAAATTTTAGTAATACAATAAAACTTCTACTGGGTTTGTGTTAAGGCAGCAATGGGCATAGATGGATAGTTGGTTGCAAGATACTTAGGTGTGGTAAAATCTTATGTGTATTAACTTCAAGTGGAAGTATGTTAGGTGTGAAGTTACTATTCATAGTCACTATGAATGGTGATGTGGTAGGGGTCCATAGAGTGTCCAAGTATGATCAAGATGTGATGGGAAGTGGGATGTTGTACTCCACTAGAGGACATTGGTTTTGTCCCTAGTAGTCACATGTGGTTTGTCTTAGTGTGAAAAATACAAGGGGCCATGTATGGGTCAAATTTATAAGGTGCCCTAAGACTACCATGTCTGGTTAGAGTCAAAAAGTGATTGCAACACCTTTTGGACTCTTGTGTTCACATGTGAAGATGAAGACAAGAATGCACTGTTACAGATTGACCACACATATCTAAGTGGGATGAAATTATTGGAGTCATATGTTGTGTTTTGGATCTTATTTAAAGTGCAATATCCACTTTGTTGACCCTTGATGATGAATACAAGAAGAACACTGTTGAGTGCTTGGACTCTCTTGTGGAAGTGGGGCACAAGTTTTAGGGCTAGATGGAGGTGGCACATGTTTTTATCTAATAGAGGATAAAATTTGATGACTTTTGCACATAGAGACAAACATATTTGAAGATCACATGACACCCCACTCAAATGTGGTGATTATTTTTGGAGCCACTATGATGTTTCTCTCTCCTATCTCTCTTCTCTTTTAAATGTTATTAATAACATGCATTTTCTTTGTATTTTTTATCCTTAGATGGATCACTCTTAGATCCTTTCAAATTTGGGATTGCATTCTTGTAGAGAGGTTAGATCCTGGAGGCCATGTTGCTTTGCTCACCTAGATGCTTAGGTTGTAAGCATGATGCATGCCTTGTTGTAAGCATGGACATCCTTAAGGTTGGAAGTTAGAGCCTGGAGGCTTTGTATGCTTGTCTCATCTAAGTTCTTGGTTTGTAAGAACTAGAAGGAGTTGCTAAAGGAGATATTATAAGAGAGGAGTTGCTGAAGTAATGAAGTTTGGAAGCTACTATTTCGATTATGGTTTTTTTCCTTCCTTATTTACAAGGGTTTTTCATGTAATCTCTTATGTAATGTGTTCCCACTTATCTCTTATTTTTAGTTTATTTTTACACATTATTTAATTACATAGTACAATATAACTTATTGATATTATTATGTAGTATCAGAGCTATTTTATTCCTACAACTATGCAAATATACAAGGTTTAGTGTAAAAATGAGTGCCAAACAACATTTGTGGATCTAAATCAGAGATTGGTTGCATCACTCATTTTGGTCTTTCCTAACGAGAGAAAACCTTTCCATGTTAATGTAGATGCTTCAATAAATATGGTAGGAGTTGTTATTAATCAATTGAGATATAGAGGCTTAGATCATCTAATCCACTTTGTAGGTCACAAACTATTAGTTGTAGAGAAAAACCATACAACTACAAAATAAGAAGCTTTGGCCATGGTGTTTACACTCCAAAAGTATAGACATTATCTTTTAGCAACATCATTTTAATTTTTCACTAATCATCAGGATCCACAATACTTAGTTAATAAGCCTATGTTGAGAGGAAGGATTTCTCACTAGTTAATGTTATTCCAAGAGTTTTAGTTTAGGATAAATGTGAAGCCAAGAAGGGAAAATGTGGGGTTAGATCATCTGAACCAAATACACAATAGAGAAGAACCCAAATAACTATAAGATGAATCCCTAGATGCATATATTTTTCATGTCTTTTTGATTCTTGAGAATATTGAAGACATCACACATTTTCTATAATAGAGGATATTTCCTGCACACTAGTTAGAAAGAGATAAAAAGTAGTTGATTACTAGAGCCATCCTATTCAACATCATTAATGGGTTTCTATACAAAATGGGGAAAGATGATATACTACATAGAGTGGATTTGCAGAATGAGTGTCCTCAACTTCTTGAGGGGACACATCAAGGAATCATAGGTGGACATTTCATAAGAGAATAAATTACAACAAATATATAGTAAAGTGTGTTGTATTCAACACACCCCACCTTGGATTTTTTATGAAAAAGTGGTTACCCCATTTGATTTTTAGAAGGCTAGTTTATTATTTGGGCTATGCATGTGTGTTTGGATAGTTTTATTATCTATGAAAATTGGAGATTTTTAAACATTAGACTACTTTGGGTGCACCTGTTTTCTCTTGCAACTCATTTCCATTGGAAAGAATTATTGAAACTAATCTATTAATGAATTTTTTGGAATTTTTCTATGTGTGACAAGTATTAAAATTTATTTATTTGGGTTTATTATTTGGATTCACTTATTTGGCATTATAGACATTTTTTGGTCTTCAACAATTTAGTCTTTAGGAATATTTTGGTCTTAGACACTATGGTTTTTAGAAAATTTTATTCATAAAATTTTGTTTAACACTTTAGCCTTAAAAGTATTTTCATTTAGGGACTTTCGATTGATAAATTTTGGTTTGAAACTTTCTTTCAGATCATTCTGTTCAACACCTCTTATGTGGTGACTTATTTTGAGAACTTTGGTCTTCAATGAGATTTGGTCTTTGGGGATTTTAGGTTGGAAACTTTTGTTTGAGATCTTTTCAATCAAAACTTTGACTTTCAAGAACTTTATTTAATAAATCCTCTCGAATGACAATTTGGTTTTTGACAAAAAGTGTTCGACGCCTTGGCTTTCGAAAGAAGTTTCATGAATCTCTTCAAAGAACATTATGGTATTTGGGGTCTTTCATTCAACAATTTGTGCTTAAAAAATTATATGATTTATCCCAAACATAATATCTGACTCCTAAATGAACCATATATTGACAAGTGTCAAAAAGAGTAACATTGTGGCATCCTTCAAT
Organism: Torreya grandis; assembly: GCA_037957365.1. NCBI lineage: Eukaryota > Viridiplantae > Streptophyta > Pinopsida > Cupressales > Taxaceae > Torreya > Torreya grandis. The sequence continues at coordinate 4,336,011 of JARHVA010000737.1, read as the reverse complement.
GATTAATCATCCTACATGGCATGCCCACTAAGTCGAGGTGGTCAAGTTTAAATTGAATGAAGGTGACGAGCTTATAGACATCAGTGATTAATGACACACAAACTAAACATGAATGATAAAAATCTATAACATCGAGACATTAACAAACTCACATCCATTGAATGTCATCAAACTCAAGTATATATTACCTCCTATGAATTCCAATCCCTATTTGCATTCAAACAAGCTGAAATTTGTGTAACAAAGTGCCAAACCACCATCACCAAGAGCTCAAATCTTACCAGCACTTAGAACTAGTGGTGACATCTTCATCTAGAGAATATATAGGAGCTCAAGCACTATCTAGGTTCTCCATGCAATAGTGTTTGGGGGTCTCTATGCTAACTAATCAACTCTATGGGAGGTCATAGATAACATCAACCTGTTCACTTATGAGGAAGATGTCTCTACAAATTAATAAGTTGTAGCTAACTTACTACCATTCAAATGCCAAACACTCCATTATGCATCTGCTAAGCCTGAATTCATGTTGTGCATTGACTTACTATGAGACCTATCCTCCAAAGGAAGGATTGTAGATGGTAATTTCATCCATTATGTCAATAATAACACCATCATCACATACATATTAGGTGATGCATTCATGAGGTATTTATGTTTACCCATTCTAGACACCACCTTTGATTTTCATAGTGTGGTTAGTTGGAAGAAAAATAATAATGTAGAAAAGGTAGTAAGGAAATGACTTCTCCTAGGAGAGACCTTCATAGTCAAGGAAACCACCAAGAACCCTATGCCCATTACCAAGTTTCAGATGGGAATATACATTATGATGGAATTGCTTAACCATTTGGTAGGCCACACAAGCATAGACTTATTTCATTTGTAACAGGTACCATTTCTAGGTTTATTGATCACTATAGGGCACACCTATGCACTGGGGGAAATTATCAGCACCTGCGTACAAGAGTTGATGTTGCACAAAGAAAGGAGGCCCCAAGGTGGAAATTTTTATATGATGTCATGTCTTTTAGATGCATTCATGGGGACTATTTATTAATGTAATGGGGCTTTGTGGAATCCAATCCCTGAGAACATCAAGAATAGAATATGTGACTTACACTCACTCATCCATATCTATGCATATGTGAGAAACATATCAAGCATTTTAGAGGATTTATATCCTCAAGTCTAGATGGAAATTCATGGTGAACCTCTTGCCGAGATATCCAAGAACACTTCCAATACACTCATGTATTTGGGTGATTATTGGTTGTATCCAGACTACACTATCATAATGGCCATTGGACACAAGGTCAACCCTCTTCATCTCCCTAAATTCATCCCAAAAAAAGTTTATAAGTAGGAGATTGCATATCATCTATGGAATGGGATAGATGAGGACCTAAATAAGAGAAAAAAGAACACCTTCCATGGTTCCCATACCACAATTGGGAGGATGCAATACACATACCAAAGACATTTCGGAGAGGCTGGTGTTGCAAGTAAGGCTTATGCCTTAACTACTTTGCCCCATATGGATTGGGACCCCCACAAGTAAGTGTAACAAAATTTTCATAATATGGGCATCCCATATAAACATGAGCCTTTTAATCATGAATTTTTATTCATCAATGCAAAATATGATGCAGAAGTTAAGGAAATGGATACGACGACTGGTGTGAGTGAGGACTTGTTTAGAGCAATCCAAGTATATCCTTCCCTCACAATTGGGTAAGCAACATTTAGATTCTCACCAATAAGGAGAAGGACATCTTCAAATTTTTAGAGTAATAAATCCTTCCAATATCCACAAGATCAAATCCAAGACCCCAAAAACCCACCTACTCTGATGATAACTCTAAAGAAAGAGCAAGACTAAGGTGTAGGGGAGACATCAGTTGTTGGTACAGAAGAGGTAGAACAAACTCCTCAAGTTTAAATTTCCACTATTGAGCTGAAGAAGATGAAACAAGAGCTATAAAAAGAATGAATTCAAGCAAAGAATAAAACTATTGGGGGGGAGGAGGAAATCATTTATCTAGAGTCCTTTGATGAGGAAGAGATTACACCTATTATGGTAGCTTCAACAACCATAACATCCAGTATGACTCTTCCCCTTCTTGCCCAACAAGTGACTGCTCCTTAGACTGAGAGGACAATAATTTGTTATAAGAGAAAAACTAGGGAATGAAGGCCATATACACCATCCATAGAAGAACCAACTGAGCAGGCACAACCTTAAATTGAGGGTGAGCCAAGCCATGAGGTGGGTGAAGAAGAGCTACATCAAGCTAAGGTTCTAAGCTTGCAAGGATTAAAAGGAAAGACACCCCTTAGTGGTGACCAATCAAGTAAGGGTGATCTATCTACTACTCCCAAAGGCCATTCTCCTATAATTTCATTGTTAGTTATCTCTAATTTTTCTTTTCCAATTGTCTCTTCTTTTCCTCTTGTGTCATCATCTCCTTCTGGACCTATTTTCACAATTATTTCTACACTTGATCCATTAGTCTCCACATATGCTTCCACTATCACTGGTCAACCCCTAACCCAAGTGTTATCTTCTTCCACTCAATTGAGATTGCCAATGCCCTCGTCAGGAGTGATGCAAAACATAGTAGTGGTGGCCACCAAAAGAGTTCCAAGAATAAACTAATCTACATTGTTCATCCCACATCACACCTAGGGAATATAGACTGATCAAAAATAATATGGCCTTTAATAACTAAGCCAACCCTTGAGACTGAGCTTAAAGAAGACACCCAAATAGAGGCATAACCACTAGATCCATCACAATTGACTCTTCCATATTGGTCCAAGGAATTAGGAGTGTTAACTTCTAAGAGGCCAAATTTGAAGATCACTGAGTTGCCCATTATATGCTCACTTTTTGATAAATGAATTGGCTCCATGAAAAGGGGGAGGAATATAGAAGATAACATTAAGCAAGATCTAATTTTAGAAGAAAGAGAGGAAATATAATCTCTATCAAAAAGACAAGACATGAAAAAAGGCTAGTCCCTTTATATTGAGGACTTTAATCCCTACATGGAGAGCCACACTAAAGCAATGTTAGCCATTCACGAGGGCACATAGAAGGAAAGAAAAGAGTTAGAAGAAGATTTGGAGACCCTAAGGGAAAAATAATAGGTAATCCATGTTATTTTTAGGATAGAAAATGATGTCCAAAGTGTATCATTTAGATTATATGAGATATTAGATACTATTGATTCTTTGAAAGCATAATTGACTCCCCATGCTGTCAGGAATCTAGAACAACAAACATGCTCTGACACCACTCGTTAGGATCTTGCTCCTCAGAAAGAGCACAGTATGATTACCAAATATAAGCAATTGAATATGCGGAAATAACCAGAAACACAAGTAACTAGAATTCACCAATAGCACAGAATATGAGAGACAATACACTATCTTGTATTAACACTATACAGAAAAGAATACATCAAAGAGCCGCCACACTCTTTCACCTTACAGAGATTCTCCACACCTCAAGTGTACAGTAATTATTCTCACACACACTCTCCTACACAAAAATGGTCCCAACAACCAACTCACACACAGAATTGGTGTTCACCTCACCAACCAGTCAGTAATAACCCTGCCGGTACACCAAGCACTCTATAGCACTTCAAGATGATCTCTCATGAACCTGCAACCTGCAATTCAAAGACCAAACTTACATGTAGATCTCCAATGAGCTTGCAACAACCTGCAACTCATAGATCTTACAACTAGAAGGAACTCTTCCTTTCTATCTCATGCCTTAAACAATACATGCCAATGGGTCTATAAATAGATCCCTAACTCAAACACTAACTTAGACTCTTAATTTAGACAATTATCCTCGCAACCCAAGACTCTGGCTGGTCTTAACATGCAAACTCATTGTTCACTTAACTAACTGTCCGTGAAACGAACACTTCGGGAACACACAGGTGACCGACGCCGGTCCCTGCTAGTCTGGTTCTGCCGACGTCGGCCAACTTCCTGCCGTCGCCAGTGGCATTCTGCACTGGTTTCTGCCGACGTCGGTCTTGCTGCCGACGCCGGTTCCTGTAGAACTCAGCAACCATCTGTTCCTAGTTTGCAAAGGTTGAAGCTTTTAGCTCCACAACCTAACAATCTCCCACTTGGAGATAAATAGCTGCAACCTGTACCTGTACCTGTACACCGTCTAGTTTGTTTCCTTGGCTTTGTATCCCTCCTCAAGATCACTCTTGAAGACCAACCACCACAAAATCCGTGATGTAAAAACTGTCATCCAAATTAACTGCCACATCCGCATCTACAACCATGTAGAAAAAGAACTTGACCCTGCATAGCATGTGCACCTGCTGCTGGTCCCACTGAACTGCCCTTCAATATTACTCTCCCGGATTGACTCCAAGCTTGTGACAACTCCCACTGCTTGGGAAAACTCAGGTTTAGTACATACCATGCACTCAACCTCATTATGTGAATCAAGACACCTGTTCTATGAACTATCTTACCATCAGCGTGCTAATCGGCTTCACACAATCATCCTGAAACAAAGTCAACAAGACCTCCATGTCTCTAGAACACACTCATGCCAAAGAATCTTGCTGCTCCCAGATTCTCCATGACAAACCCCTGAACTAGCTTTACCTTTAGTTCAGCAATACCTGTATATGTAAACCTGCAACAAGCACATCATACAGAAAATAGGATAATGTAGCTAATATTATCCAACCTGGTAAAGAGAAACACAATGATCAAACCTCCATTGCCCTGCAGCTAATACAAGATCATATACCCTGATCTTCCATCTCACGTATCCATTTCCGCTCTTCTTCATTCTCAACATCCATTCGTCTCTCAGTGCTTACTTCCAGCTGGCAACACTACCCAAAACACCTGTTTGGTTCTCCTCCAAGGAATCACATCCTCATCCATGCCAAGCTCCCACTGTTTCCTGGATCTACCTGTTCTGCTTCTTCAATAACTTCCTGGTCCTATGCCATAAGTGAGCAACAAGTAGTGTAAAGAAGGGAAATGATGAATTTAAGAACTTACTTACACCTTCAGTCCTCCATATGGGTGCTTGAGACTCCATGACAACTCGCTGTCCACCCAAAATTCATCTCAGTAACCGATGCCAGTCACATCTTAGTCTACAGTCGACCGATGTCGATTCCCTGCGACTGCCTCTCTACCGACGTCGGTTTCCCCTGGCTGACGCCGATCTCTTTTCTGCCCTGAGTCACCGACGTCGGGCTGCACATAGCCGACGTCGGTCCCTGTCTGGACACCGACGCCAGTTTTCCTGCCGATGTCGGTCTCTGTGTTTTTCTTGTGAGACCTGACTTTTTCCCGCGAGCTCTTTTTGGATCAAAACCTTGTCCAAATCACCCTTGCTCTACTCAGAATTCCTCTGCACCTTATGCTGAGTTCTGTCCGTCACTTTCTCCTTGAAAACCAAGGCTTTCCCGTTCTTGTCACTAACATCGGATTCCTCAAGAAACCTTACCTTCTTCTTCTGCGTACAGAAACCACGATCGATGCCTTCCAAATCCAAAAGCATATTCTTTGACTCAAGAACCAGCATCTCCTTCTTATCTATGTGACCAAGCCTATCAAGCCACATCTCTAAATCTACAGCTGAAGTAGATAACCCAGAAAGAGAATTAGTAAAACAAGTAGATAGATAAAGCGTACCTACTTTCTTACCTCTAGCTATAACAAGTGTACCCTTGGTAACCTTCCAAGAGTCCGCTGTGAGAGTTACTGTGCAACCCTCTTCACCCAAACTTCTAACAGAAATCAGATTCCGCTTCAGAACTGGGACATGCATGACCTCCTTTAACACCCATGTGTCACCTGTCTGCAATTTCAGCTTCACTTTGCCTTTGCCAACAATCTGACAAGACTTACCATCCCCTACACAAATTTCTCCAAAGTCTCCCTAGACATACTCATGAAAAAATTCTCTATGTGGAGATGCATGAAAAGAGGCACCAGAATCTAATACCCAAGATTCTAATTTATCCAAAGAACATACCAGAGCATCCTGTGCAACGTAACCCACAACATCTGCTTCTTCTCCATGTTCTTCATGATGATCTTCACCCGATCTGCAATCTCTCTTTAAGTGCCCTTGCTTTCCACATTTCCAGCAGGTTATTCTGCCATACCTGGACTTGGATCTTTTGCCTGTCTTCGACCTTGATCTCCCACGCTCTGTCCTCTCTCTTGGCCTTCCTCTTCCTTCAACACTCAAAGCATTTCCAGATAATTCACCTGTGCTTTTCTTGCGTATCTCTTCATTCAAGATCACACTCACAACATCATCCACTTTTAGGACTTTTGAAGGAGACACAGTATTAGAAACTGCCATTACCAAACCTTCCCAACTTTCAGGTAATGAACACAAGATTAAGAGAGCTCTAAGTTCATCATCAAATACAATATTCACTGAACTTAACTGGTTTACCAAACCATGGAAATCACTAAGATGGCTATGAACAGATCCACCTTCCATCATTTGCAAATTAAATAAACGCTTCATAAGAAATACCTTATTTGAAGCCGAGGGTTTTTCATACAAATTTGCCAAAGATTTCATCAACTCCACCGTTGTCTTACACTGTGATAAGCTGGAAATCACAGATGAATCAAAACTCAATCTAACAGATCCCAGAGCCTTCCGATCAAGAACCTCCCATTCTTCATCTTTCATATCCAAGGGTTTGCTAGCAACCCCACCCAACGGTAAGTACAAATCTTTCTGATACAGATAGTCCTCAATCTGCATCCTCCATAATTGGTAGTTCTTGCCATTAAACTTTTCCATTCGTAGTTGACTGTTTTCTGCCATTGCTCAACTCCCACTCAAATAGAAACCCTGTGAGTAACCTGTAATCAAAACACACTACCCAGATCTACACCAATCTGTTAGTATCCCAACCAAAAGCTCTGATACCACTTGTCAGGAATCTAGAACAACAAACATGCTCTGACACCACTCGTTAGGATCTTGCTCCTCAGAAAGAGCACAGTATGATTACCAAATATAAGCAATTGAATATGCGGAAATTGTTAGGATTGTGGAGCTAAAAGCTTCACTGATGCAGACATGGAGGAGGTTGCAGAATGAGTTGCCGAAGTGTCAGGAAGTGTTTGGCGTTGGTCTGGCCAACTGGCGTCGGCAGGGTAAGACAGGAAGGCAACCGACGTCGGTCATATATCGGCCGGCGTCGGCGACCCCAGGCGGACAGGGACCGACGTCGGTCGCCTGTGTGGTTCGACTGCGAGCTAATTACGGGCAGTTAGCTAACGAACCAAGTGTTTGCATGATGAGTGCTAATTTTAGACTCATAGCTGCGGATCTAATTATTGTAATTAGATGTCTAATTATTGTTTGGATGAGATCTATATAATAGACTCATGGTTGTATTGGAAAAGTGTGCTAGGGAGTAAGAGAGCATAATTATAAGCTCCTTCTGTGTGTGAGGTAGAGCTATGGTGCGTTCCTCCTAGTGCCTCAGTACCAGGTGTGTTGGTGCTGGATTGGAGAGCCAGCTGGGTTCTTCAAGAGTGTAGGATCTTGGTCACAGTTGCATGGCCTATATAGGAGATCTACATGGTAAGTAAGATTGTTGATCTGCAGGTGTATGTGTGTGCAAGGTCGAGGTTCACAGGTGAATAGAACCATTGTTTGATTTGCAGGGGTGCAAGGTCATATAGACAGCAACACTACAGGGAGCAGTATCAGGCAGGATCTACTTGGAGTACAGGTGTGTACTCGGATAGAGCAAGAGGAAGGCAAGGGAGTTCCTTCCATAAGTATGGTCTGTTGAATTGCAGGTTGTTGCAGATTCATGGGAGATCTACTTGAAGTACCTTGAGTACTTGTGGAGCACATGGAGTGCTTGTGGAGTGCGTGGAGCACTTGTGTTGTGCGTGGAGCATGGGAGGTGAACACCAACTCTGTATTTGAGTTGGGTGTTGGGACCTGTGAGAGGGAGAGCTTTGGGGAGGAGAATTACTGTTCACTTGAGGTGTGGGAAACCTCTGTAAGGTGGTGGAGAAGAAGTGGCATCTTCTTTATTGTATTCTTTTCCGTATAAAGTGTTAATACAAGTTGTGTATTGTCTCTCATATCATGTGTTATTCTGAATTCTAGTTACTTGGTGAATCTGGTTAATTTCCGCATATTAAGTTGCTTGGTTTAGTAATCAAATTGTGTGCTTCCGGTTTATCATCCTCCCAACAAGTGGTATCAGAGCAAGGTTGTTGGCTCATAGCTTGATACCAACAAGTGGTATCAGAGCTAAGGTTGGAGGAAGCAGGTTTTGTGTTTGGTTACAGGGCACTCTCAGGGGTTTCTGATCGAGTGGGAGTAGAGCAACAGCAGATCAAAGTAAGCTAAGAATGGAGGAGTTGAAAAGCACAGATGGTCACTCACGGTCCTATGGAAAGAAAGAGCAGGTAAAAGATTATTGCTGGTTGGTAGCAGATCAGCATGAAGAAACTGAAGATACAGATGTAGCAGGTGTTGTTGCACAGGATGTGTTTGCAGGTTTCTTGGATAAAGTTGAATCTTGGATAAAAGATTCGGTTGCCTCTTTCCATGCAGTTCTAGGTAGAGGAGCTGGTGAGCCTTGCCAAAGAATTGGCAAAGGGGAAGTGAAGCTAAAATTGCAGGCGGGCAACACACAAGTGTTGATGAAGGTCATGCAGGTCCCAGGTTTGGAGATATGGCTAATTTCTTCAGAAAGATTGGGTGATGAGAGATGCACAAGAACTCTCACAGCGGATGCACTTGAATTAGCTGGTGGTAAGAAAACAGGTATCCTTTATCTACTTGTTTATATTACTGATTCTTCTTTTGTTGCGGAGACGTGGCTTCGTAGGCTTGGTCACATGAGCAAGAAGGAGATGCATGTTCTTAAGCGGAAGATAGATATATTTGACAGGCTTAAGAACTGGAAAGCCTTGGTGTTTATGGAGGAGATGGCGGACAAAACCCAGTGGATGTGGCTGGATACTTCTGAGCAGGGCAGTTTGGACATGGGTTTTGATTCAAAGAAGCTCGCGGGTAAAAAAAAAAGTCATCACTCACAGGCGAACACAGGTACCGATGTCGGTCAGGAGGAACCGGCGTCGAACAGACAGATGCCGATGTCGGTCATGTGCAGACCGAAGCCGGTGATGTCGGGTAGGGTAAGACCAATGTCGGTTATGAGACCGACGTCGGTAGTATGTAAGACCGATGTCGGTTAGGATAACCGACGTCGGCAGCAGGGACACCAGCACTGGCAGGTTGGTAGTCAAGTACAGACGCATGGAACCGACGTCGGTCGGATGCAGACTGTGGGGTGACCGAGGTTGGTCACTGTAAACGAATTTTGGGTGGACAGCAAGCTGTCAAGGAGTCTCAAACACCCATACGGAGGACTGAAGGCATAAGTAGGCCCTCAAATTCATTGTTCCTCTTCTTTATACATGTTGCTGATTGTAGAGCAGGAAGGATCCAAGAAACAGGTGTGAGCTTGGCATGGATGAGGATGTGATTCCTTGGAGGAGAACCAGACAGGTGTGTTTTGGTAGAGATGCCAACAGGTATGAAAGCACAGAGATGAATGGATACCTTAGTAGAAGAATAGAGAGAACGGATACGTGAGACGGAAGATCAGGTATATGGTCTTGAGGAGCTGCAGGACAGTGGTACCAGGTTTGACAGGTGGAGGACGAAGCATGGCTTCAGTCAATGTCAGGGTAACTACTGTGGTTTTGTCTTACCAGGTGAATGATGAGTCATGACATCATTCTGTTGCTGTATGTGGATAGTATGCTAGCTAGCAGGGGTGTACATACAGGGTTTTGCTGAGCTAAGGGTAAGATTAGCTCAGTGGCATGTCAGGAGGAGTTTGGAGCAGCGAAATTCTTTGACATGGGAGACATGGAGATCACTGGTTGATTTTGTCTCGAGTGGGAGCTGATGTGAATCAGGTGTTGGCGAGGTTCGGGATGCAGAGCCGGAGCACACTAAGGGCTGGACAGGTACAGTGTCCGAAATCACATGAGGTCTGGTATAGACCTGAGTATTCCCATGCAGTGGGAGCTGTCAGAGAGTTAGGAGCCAATTCGGGGAAGTGAGTTCTCAGGTTTTCTGAGAGGGACCGGTAGCAGGTGTTGCTATGCAGGGTCAGGACTTCACTACATGTATTTGTAGGTTCGGATGTGGTAGGGTACTCGGATGACAGGTGGTACACCACGGGATGTGTGGTGGGTTGTCTTCAGGTGGGAGCTTGAAGTGGGATACAAACCAGGAAATAGATTAGACGGAGTATAGGTACAGGTACAGTGCAGCTGTTTATCTCCAAGTGGGAGATTGTTAGGATTGTGGAGCTAAAAGCTTCACTGATGTAGACATGGAGGAGGTTGCAGAATGAGTTTCCGAAGTGTCAGAAGTGTTTGGCGTTGGTCTGGCCAACCGGCGTCGGCAGGGTAAGACAGGAAGGCAACCGACGTCGGTCATATATCGGCCGGCGTCGGCGACCCCAGGCGGACAGGGACCGACGTCGGTCGCCTGTGTGGTTCGACTGTGAGCTAATTACGGGCAGTTAGCTAACGAACCAAGTGTTTGCATGATGAGTGCTAATTTTAGACTCATAGCTGCGGATCTAATTATTGTAATTAGATGTCTAATTATTGTTTGGATGAGATCTATATAATAGACTCATGGTTGTATTGGAAAAGTGTGCTAGGGAGTAAGAGAGCATAATTATAAGCTCCTTCTGTGTGTGAGGTAGAGCTATGGTGCGTTCCTCCTAGTGCCTCAGTACCAGGTGTGTTGGTGCTGGATTGGAGAGCCAGCTGGGTTCTTCAAGAGTGTAGGATCTTGGTCACAGTTGCATGGCCTATATAGGAGATCTACATGGTAAGTAAGATCGTTGATCTGCAGGTGTATGTGTGTGCAAGGTCGAGGTTCACAGGTGAATAGAACCATTGTTTGATTTGCAGGGGTGCAAGGTCATATAGACAGCAACACTACAGGGAGCATTATCAGGCAGGATCTACTTGGAGTACAGGTGTGTACTCGGATAGAGCAAGAGGAAGGCAAGGGAGTTCCTTCCATAAGTATGGTCTGTTGAATTATAGGTTGTTGCAGATTCATGGGAGATCTACTTGAAGTACCTTGAGTACTTGTGGAGCACGTGGAGTGCTTGTGGAGTGCGTGGAGCACTTGTGTTGTGCGTGGAGCACGGGAGGTGAACACCAACTCTGTATTTGAGTTGGGTGTTGGGACCTGTGAGAGGGAGAGCTTTGGGGAGGAGAATTACTGTTCACTTGAGGTGTGGGAAACCTCTGTAAGGTGGTGGAGAAGAAGTGGCATCTTCTTTATTGTATTCTTTTCCGTATAAAGTGTTAATACAAGTTGTGTATTGTCTCTCATATCATGTGTTATTCTGAATTCTAGTTACTTGGTGAATCTGGTTAATTTCCGCATATTAAGTTGCTTGGTTTAGTAATCAAATTGTGTGCTTCCGGTTTATCATCCTCCCAACAGAAATAACCAGAAACACAAGTAACTAGAATTCACCAATAGCACAGAATATGAGAGACAATACACTATCTTGTATTAACACTATACAGAAAAGAATACATCAAAGAGCCGCCACACTCTTTCACCTTACAGAGATTCGCCACACCTCAAGTGTACAGTAATTCTTCTCACACACACTCTCCTACACAAAAATGGTCCCAACAACCAACTCACACACAGAATTGGTGTTCACCTCACCAACCAGTCAGTAATAACCCTGCCGGTACACCAAGCACTCTATAGCACTTCAAGCTGATCTCTCATGAACCTGCAACCTACAATTCAAAGACCAAACTTACATGTAGATCTCCAATGAGCTTGCAACAACCTGCAACTCATAGATCTTACAACTAGAAGGAACTCTTCCTTTCTATCTCATGCCTTAAACAATACATGCCAATGGGTCTATAAATAGATCCCTAACTCAAACACTAACTTAGACTCTTAATTTAGACAATTATCCTCGCAACCCAAGACTCTGGCTGGTCTTAACATGCAAACTCATCGTTCACTTAACTAACTGTCCGTGAAACGAACACTTCGGGAACACACAGGCGACCGATGCCGGTCCCTGCTAGTCTGGTTCTGCCGACGTCGGCCGACTTCCTGCCGTCGCCGGTGGCATTCTGCACTGGTTTCTGCCGATGTCGGTCCTGCTGCCGATGCCGGTTCCTGTAGAACTCAGCAACCATCTGTTCCTAGTTTGCAAAGGTTGAAGCTTTTAGCTCCACAACCTAACACATGCAACCAAAACAACTAAATTGTTTGTAGTTCTCAAGGAAGATGAGAATAAATTAATGTTTTTGGTTTTGTATAATATTAATAAGGCAGTTATCCATCTAAATTTGATGACCCCCTAAAGGTAGCAAACACGCTGAATCTAGCAGTCATTAGGACCGAAGAAGCCTAGGAATGGGTAAATTTTATTGTGCTTTGGTTACAAAGATCAAAAAACAAGAGAAACATGCAATGAAAATTTTGAATGAGTTAGAATGGACAAGTGCATGGGATAAAACTATGAGGTTGGTAGCCAGGTATGTTTTTAACCAAATTTTACATCAAGCTTTAAATAATTTCAAGCAAAGTTTACAAGGCTTAATTTTAGAATATATTAAAGCAAAGTTGAGTTATAGCCAAGAAGAAGGCCACTAAAGTAGAAGTCTTTCAGGTAGGATTTTGAGCTACTAAAATTAAGCATGAAAAACTGATGGCACAAACTGATAGGATGAACAAACCATATATTTTAGGCATGAACATAGTGTAGGCACAACATGTTAATAGATACAGACAATATCAAGAATTGGAATCAAAGAAGAAGCTAGCTATAATTTCTAGTTCAACACCATCTACTAGTTCAACAGTTTAAACTCCACCCAATGTCCTAGTCTCAACACCACCTATAACTTTGGTTTTGCCTACCACTTCAGTTCCTTCTGGTTTAGCTAGTTCATCTCTAGCTATAACTTCTAGTTCAACACTACCTACCAACTCTGCAAGTGCATCAACTCAAGCTATTAGTATAACTCCAGTTATAACTTTAGTTTCAGCCATAAAAATGAGTAGTGTCATGTAGGAATCAATACCTTATCCATCAATGCCAAACAATATTGAAAATTTTCAAGTTTTTGATGATGATCAGTAAATCATCTTGTTTATGACCAATTTAGGATAGTTTGAGTCCTAGATAATAGATGATGAGAAAATAAGCCATAAGTGCCATGAAGAATTGGATGAAGAGGATATCATCCAACTGAAGGATAATCATCTCCTATTGTGTATGGTCACCTTGGAAAGATATTTTGATACTAATCCACAATCACAGCAATAAAGGTAGCTCAAGGTTAATTAATTTGAGTTCAACTCAAAAAATGTGGGTGATGAAAGAAAATCACACCTCACAAATATCAATTTAAGTTGCACTCCAAATGAAAGACAAAGGGTCAAGGAATTGATCATCAAGTATAAATTTGTAATCACATGGATGTATGATGACCTTAGGATCTTCAATCTTAGAGTTATCACTCATACATTTTCACTCAAACCATAACATAAGCTATTTAGGTAGAGTCAAAGACCGGTTAATCCTATTATGTAATAATTGATTCAGAAAGAAGTAGAGAAGCTACTAAGTGCCTAGATAGTATTTCCTATTAGGAATTCAACTTGGGTGGCTAATATAATTCTAGTTAGGAAAAAGCGTGGCAAAATTAGACTATGTGTTGACTTCAAGAACCTTAATAAAGCTCTAAGAAAGACAACTATCCCATACCCTCATTAAATGAGATGATACAAACTATGAATGGTTCTAGAATGATGTCTTTCTTAGATGGATTTTTAGGACATAATCAAGTATTAGTGGAATCAAAGGATAGAATGAAAACTACATTTACTATAAAATAGGGAACTTATGCATATAAACAAATGCCATTTGAGCTATTTAATGTTGGATCTACTTTTTAAAGAGTGATGAATCATGTATTCCAGGGATTGATAGGAAAATGTATAATTATATACATGTATGACCTCACTATTTTATCTAAGAATAGGGCTAATCATATAGACCATCTCCAATCCATCTTTAAAAGGTGAAAGAAGTTTGCTATCTCACTAAACCCAAAAAAGAGCATATTCGATGTTACTAAAGGCAAGTTGCTAGGCCACATTATCACCAAAGATGGGATCAATATTATCCCAGATAGAATTAAAAAAAAACTCAAAATAATGTTCCCAAACAACAAAAATGAGATTAAGTCCTTCTTAGGGAAGATTAATTTTGTGAGAAAAATCATATCAGGGTTTGCAAAGATTTTCAGACCCCTGAATGTAATGCTCAAATAGGACACCAAAGTAGAATGAACACCTAAAGCTAAGAAGTCCTTCCAAGACATTAAGAAGGCTATATCATAGGCCTCAATGCTGGCAAGATTGGACTTTACTAAGGACTTCTTCTTATACTTATTTTATTTAGAACATACCTTTGTTGTTGTACTTATGCAAATGAAGGAAGAAAGTGAACATCATATCACTTTTATGAGCACTAAATTAAAGGACATAGAGCTCAAATACTCCCTAATTAACAAATAGATATTTTTTCTTGTCAAAGTAAAAAAAAATGGACATTACATCTTCAAAAACAAGACTATTGTTATTATACCATATCTTGTTGTCAAGCTTACACTAGGATATAATGAGTTAGGAGAGCATATAGGCAAATGGATAGTAAAATTACAAGAGTTTGATATTGAGAATAAACCTGCCAAGATCATCAAAGGATAAGGTATTATTTAATTGATGACTGAACCAACCCACACATCACCATAAAAAAAGTCTTCCAAACATAGGTTTCTCAAGAGGAATGGCATTCAAGGATTATTCAGTTCTTACTCACTAGAACATGTCCCCAAGAACTCAAGAGATAGAAAATAAGAACCTTGAGGCTCAAAGTTACTCATTATATGACCAAGCAGGGAATTATCTATAGGAAGAACTATGAAAGCATATATTTAAGATGCGTCTCACGTGAAGAAGCCTACAAAATTTTAGAAAATTTGCATCAAATGACTGGAAATAACCATCCATATGGCAATACCATAACCCATAAAATACTCATAATGGGCTATTATTGGCCAAAAATCTTCAAGGATGCTCACTCCCATATAAAGATGTACCACAAATGCCAGGTCTTGGTGAAAAGAGAAGTGCACATAGTAATGCCTGACTAGTAGTAGATTCATAATCTAATGTACTTATCTTGATATTTAATGAAAAAGGAGATTTACCAAAGCCCTGTAACTTATACTTCATTTAAATGTCAACCTAAGGATGTAAACTTGATAGGATGATGTCACTATATGTGCACACTTAATCTTCTAATTTGACATTCTACTGATTGTAATCTATGATGTTGGAAATTATATAAGGAATGAAATTTTGAACTGAACACCCATACAAAATCATGAATCAAATGATTACACTACTTTATGTTTGGAATCTTCTTTAAAATAATCACAGACAAATATAAAAATCACACAACTAGAAATTAAACACTCAACACATAAATAAAATAAGTAACATGCTCAGCTAATTGATGGATCAGATTGTCACTGCAAGACTTCCAAAGGGGGCCCTTCTTTCTTTTGACTTGAGCTTCAATACTTCCTTTTAAAACAATAAAATTGACTTAAAAATAATTGCTCATAGTAATCAAATGTAGCAAGGTCTTGCTACAGAAGAATTACAATAATAATAGTCTTACAGAATATGCTTATAATCTATTTCTCTAATTTGTCTCTAACTAGTTTCTCCACCCTATTGCTACATGTATATATACAATAGGGGAGATTGTCTTATACAAAACAAAATATATTTCAAATTAATAAACATTTAGTTGCAGTATAATGGAAATCAATTCCTTTTGGTAAAACTATCATTCATATAGAACTTGCAATGTTGCTTTAGGATAATCCAAGTTATTCAACCTTAACCAAATTTCTTCACTACAATCCATGAATGTTGTTATAAATTATTCGAGTCAGTTGCTTTTGGAATCAAATTCTATTTGCTCACAACTTTGGTCATGTAGTGGTTGTAGGATGTTTTCTCATGATGAATTTCCTTTGATATAGGATAGACTATGAAATGTTCCTTTGAATGTACCTATTACTTCAAACACCTTTTAAACATATTATAAAGAAATACATCCTATAATAAAATATAAATATTATATACTTGACTTTCAAGATAAAAGTCTCACTATTCAAAGTACATGATAACATAATGCTATTGTAAAACATGGTTATCTTATGATAAAAACTTATGGGAAATGGTTCAAAAACATGATAATCTAAAAGGGTGAATATGGAAAATGTGGACAAAAATCATGATAATTATGGGGTTCATCACATCCCCCAACTTAATATTTTGCTCATCTTCCAACAAAAAACTTTTTCATCTCAAACTCACAAATAGACCTAAAATCTACAAGATCAATGACACTACTAGATAGATGAGCATAGAATCCACACCTTTGTTTATAAACTTATAAATTTATAACTTCCTTGGCTACATCCAATGGAGTCTTGTCATTTAAATCTAGTATGGGGTACCAAAACAAAGGAGGTTAAAATATTATACTCAACATTTGTGCTCCTAGATCTCTTGCAATCAAAATGTACCTTGTTGCTCTATCAAAAGCTGCTTTTAAATTAAAAGGAGAGTATGGCCCCTTCTTCTTCAACTCAAGGGTAAGCTATTTCCATCTCTCTAAGTAATATTTTTGTGCTAATATCCTAATAGAAGTTCTTAATCCCAAATATAAATCATGAGCTTCATCATTATTTTCAGCAAACTAAGCCCTTACTTATTTTCTTAGCATAATGTCATCCCATTTTAATAACACAACTTCAGGTGTTCCTGATTCTCCTCTGATAATCAATCGATTTTCTCTTTCTTTTTTATTTGTATTATATTATCTCACGAGCTCTCTTATGCTCATTCAAAAGATATGATGAGAATACCTTTAAAAAGACATCTCCAACATACAAGTTAGGATTCCATTCTCTGTCATATGACACAACATAGTTATGAAGATAAAATTCACATAATTATGTTTGTTCCTCTTGTGAGATTGTATTGTATATTTGAAAAAAAGAAAGAGGGTCTAGTACTTCACATGGTAAACCATAATAAATTCTCATGAATTTAAATATATACCAATGTTATTCAAGGTGAATTGAATACACCCTTACAAGAGGCCTTTAGTCAAGAATTGCATGAATGAGATTAGTCAAATCTTCAATTTTGTGTTTTAGTATTGAGATCCTTTCTTCTTTAGTTATGACTTCTTCCTTTAACCTTGTATTTTCTCTTGTCAATTCTCTAGATTTTTTAGATCAATTGTCTATCCATTTCATCATTCCAAAAGATATAGCAAATGAATAAATATACCTGATTGTTTGATTAATTATAGACTTTGCCTAATTTTTTCTTACTATAGGAGGATGTAAGCTACCAACTACAAGATGGCTATCTATTGAAGGATGCATCTGAGAAGCTATTGTAGCAAGTGCATCTAGTCCATTCCCTAATTGGTTCTATAGCATTTTCTTTAGATGTTTAATTTCTTATAGAGCTTGTTCCTAAGTAGGAAATTCTTCTTATATTGACATACGGGCTTGCTTCAATTGTTCTACCTCCATGTGGCTTTGCACTTGTTATTCTTGCAAAAATTCAAGACTTTGTCTTACTTATTCTATTTCTTCATAACTATGTATATTTCCTTCTTAAAAATACTCTTCTTCTTGGAGATATTCATATTCCTTATTAGTTTCTATCTCATCAAAACTAGATGCTTCAACTCATCACTGTTAGTAGCTAAGATGTTAGCTTGTTCTTCTTCTAATTATTCACTAATTTCTATAACAGAAGAAGTCTTGATTATTGGCCTCCCTCTCATCTTTCCTCTCAATCTATGGGTCCTTCAAGGACCAGATGTAACATTGGCCTTTTTAAGGGTCTTGATTAAAGGTGGAAGCTCTTCTTCAGATGGATCAATGTCCTCCTCCTCCTTCTGATCCCCTTTCTTACTGAAGCTTCCTCCATAAGGCTCATCTTTACTGTAGGTTCTTGTGTGGCTACAAGAGGATCCTCTTTTGTAGGTTCTTATGTGGCTTTATAAGGATCCTCTTCTGTAAGTTCTTGTGTAGCTTCAGGAGGATCCTCTTTTGTAGGTTATTATGTAGCTACAAGAAGATCTTCTTCTATTTCCATTTGTTCCTCTACCTCCATTTCTCCTTCTACCTCTACCTCTTCTTCTTCTTCCTCATCATTATCACTTTCGACACTTCTAGGCAATTGAATAAAATCTTCTCAATTTACATTGGTCTAGTCCTATGAAAAAAATCTTGTACAATTAATTAAATTAAACAATGATGAGAGAATACTTTTGGGTTACCTTTTTAGAATGCATCTACCATTATTGTGAGCATATTAAGCAAGAAATTAGAAATATTTATTGCAATACCATGCCATAGGTAGTTCATAAATTTAAAATGAACTTCATGCATCATGAAGTATCTTTCTTCATAGGTAAAGTATCTAAAGATAAATATGACTGCTCTTGTCCATCTTTTTGGTAATGATAAATGCACAGTTCCTTGTCTTGAAGTCTTTAATCTTTCATCCCTTCTACTAAATTTTTGTCTTTCTACTTCTACATCAAACTTTTCTTACCATAATTCTCATTTTCTAGGTAATTCATGCTAAGATAAAATAAAACATAGATTTATCTCTAAATCACATACAAGAGAAACTATGAAACAAATCAATCAAACATACAAAAAATAATCATAAATATTCACAAAATAGGAGACACCAGATTTAATGTGGTTCACTCAAGATGGGATACATCCACCAAATTTGTCTAGTAAATTATTTCTAGTAATATAAGGGAAAAACAAATCCTGTAAAAAAATTGTTACACCTCTCTGCCTTCTCTTCCTCCTCTTTATGTAAAGTAATCTTATGTTACCTCTCAACCATATCTCAATTCACTTTTAGGGTGGAAAAACACCTAAACATAACCTCTACCATCAGATCTAGAAGCCCCCCTTGCAACCCCCATCACCATAGTAGATACAAAGAATGGGATCCAAAACCTAGCTAAAAAAACATTAAAATTTTAACCTCAGACTTTGGAAGACAATCAGGCTCCACACCCAATAATTTAGTTACCATGTTAACGACAATTTTGGTTAATTTTATCTCCATTCCTTTGACTAATGCCAAATTATTGTACAATGATCCAAAAAACTCCTCTATAACCCCTTGGGAAAAAGCCTTTAGCTTCTCAAAATATTAAACTGAACCTACATTTTAAAATAGGACCATAATTTTTAGGTCGTTAGTCAGGGAAGTGATGTCAAGTGGCTCATGCTTGAGGTCTCCTCTCATGCTGTAGGATAAAATTTTGGTTGCAGGGTTTGTGTTCTTACATCAAGGTTATAGTGGTGATGGGGATAGATTAGAAAGGAATGTTTGAGATTTTAATTGCTTTTTGAAAGAGAGATAATTGGTTTAGATTATGGGAAATCTCCCCCCAACTAAAAGTGGTCACTTGCCCTCAAGGGACATATTTAGCATGGGTGGAAGGCTTGTGGAAATGATAAGGGATATATGTGGCAATGATAATGTTTAATGGTCATGTCAATTAGGTGAGAAAGAATATTTTCTTGGGATGGCTCAAGCAAGTGTTTTAATGAAAGTTTTTAATATCATTAATAACCATAATCTAGAGAATAATTGAAACTTATGTAATAAAATAAGTACAAATAATTATCTTAGTACTTACGAGTACCTTTCCATTAATGCATGAGTGATGAGGATGTTTATATGAAATTATAAAAGGGTGGTATTATTGTCAACATGATGTGATTGGGTCATATAAAAAGTACTTAGTTGAAGTGGTGGATGTGAGGTTCACTAGGTACACATCGACCATTGGTTGGAAGTAAGAATGCTTCATGCAATGTTTGAGATGATCTTCTAATAATGCAATGTATGATGGAGTGATAAAAATTCATTCTACAATGAGAAAAATGCTCCCTGTGGCAACAAGAATTATCCTATAGCATCAAGACTTTTATCCTATAGTAAAAGGAAAGTGATTTTCCACTCTTGAAGAATGAATCTACAAGAAAACATATATAAATAAAAGTTTATTGCTATGATTTTTTTTAAAAAATTTAATGAATGTTGATTAGCTAGTGACCTAGTTTTCTAATTCAACAACTGTCAACAATGCCCGAAGGTTTTCATTACTAAATTTTTTTATTTTATTTCTTCAAAAAATTTGGTCCCAACTCAACTAGAATTAGAGAAGCCCAAGAGTTAGGATTTTATTTAGCCTAAATCAAGCCATTGTGAATGGCTTGTTCCTAACTACAAAAAACCTATTTTTCTTAGAAAATATTAGAGAAGGTTTTACATAGATACCCTTTAACTCCATAAATTGGTTGGTCTGCTTCATGAAGATGAGATGGATGTTGATCTTTAAGAAGTTGACAAGTGAGAGTTTCCTTATAAAAAGGTTTTTTATATAGCTTGAGCCTATGACAATTAACAAGTAGGTGGAACTAAACATAGCTAATGGTCATGAACTTCGTATCTTTATTATTAAAAACTTGCTCGATCTCTTAAGGCCCAAGCCATCTATATTGAATCTTTCCCTTATGATCTTTATATGTGGAATCAAAGAGGAGTCCCCAATCACTAGGTTAGAAGTTTTTAGTCTTGATGTTCCTATCATACCAACCCACTCATTGTCTCTACACTATTTTAGTGTGATGAAGTGTTTCCTTTTAAAATTCATCAAGTGCATTCAACTACATGATCTTGTCTTTTTGAGCTTGGGATAGTTCCAATCCCAAATCAAGTGTTTTCCTTTATGTTTTATGCTTAAACTCAATGGGTATAATATGCTTCTTATCATAAACTAGTTCATAAGGAGTGAAATCAGTTGTGGTTTTCCAGGTGATCTTGTAAGCCCAAACTGCTTTCAAAAGATGAATTAACCAAACTTTTCTATGCAGGCTGACAGTCTTAGTGAGTATATTTTTCAATTCTCTATTTGTAACTTCCACCTGACCATTTGACTAAGGATGGTAAGGGGTGGATCTTTTGTGTCTAATTTCATATTATTTTACCAAGGTAGCTATGAGATCTAATGTGAACTATGGTCCTTGGTCTGTGATTAGTTTTCTTAGCACTCTATGTAAGGTGAATATTTTGTCATACAAGAACTCAACCACTTTTTCATCTTAGGCATGTGTTAAGGACTTGACCTCAACCCATTTTGTGACATAATTAGTGTACACTAGTATATATTCCTTGTTAGATTTAGGATCTATGGGACCCACAAAATCAAGTCCTCACTTCTCAAAAGCTTCCAAAACTAGTTGTGGTTGTAATGAGATTTCATCAGAGTGGGTGGGTTTCCCCATACATTGACATTGGTCACATCTATAGGTATACATCATGGCATTTTTATGCAAGGAAATCCAATAGTATCATGTAGTAAGTATTTTCATAGTAATCCATTTTGTAGCAAAATGACCCCCATAGGGTTCATTATGGTAGGATTTGAGAATGTCATAGGCTTCATCTTCTCAGATACACCTTCATATAACTGAATCTCATCTAGTAATAAAGAGATATCCTACAATCTAGGAATAATGTCTACTCTTTTGGATCAAATGTTATCTTTTTCTTGGTGAAAAATGTTGTGGTAGTGATCCTATAGCAAGATAATTAGTAATGTCTACAAACTAAGGAGATTGAATAGTTACTACAAATAAATTCTCATCAGGAAATGAATCATCAACACTAGAAATTTGTTCATCTTTTTTCATCCAAGATAGAAAATTTGATACTACATTATCCTTACATGGTCTGTCCATAATTGCAATGTCAAATTCCTATAACAAAATCAACCATCTAATTATTTTACCTGCTACAATAGGTTTGTTCATCAAATAACTAATTGTTACATGATCCGTGTGGATGAATACTTGGTAACCCATAATGGAGTGTCAAAATTCATTGATGGCATAGATGACTAAAAGAAATTCCTTATCTATTATAGTGTAGTTAAGCTCAGCCCCTTGAATATTATTGCTAAAAAAATAGATTCCATAGCTCAAAGATTCATCTTTTTCGCTAAGGATAGGTCCTAAGGTAGTGTCAGATGCATTTGTGTGGATGTGAAAAGGATTATTCTAATCAAGCCCCCTCAAAATAAGATTTTTTATGAGAAGGTCCTTGAGTTATTGAAAGGCAGTTTTAAAATCATTAGTCTAAGTAAATTTAACATTCTTAGTAAGCAATATAAACAATGGGGTAGCAATTTTACTAAAGTCCTTGATGAATCATCTATAATAACCAGCATGTCCTAAAAAGCTTCTAGCATTTTTCTATTTATTCAGTGTGGATATATCCTTAATGATACTTATTTTTATTGGATCAACTTGAATTCTAATAGGGGAAATAAGATGTCCTAACACAATCACTTCAGTCATAAGCATATAACACTTTTCATTGATTAGATAATTGGTGGTCTCGATAGCATTGAAGAACTTTCTCCAGGTTGGTAACATCTTCAAATGTCTAGCCATAGACGGTGAAATCATCCATGTAGATTTCAACACAATTATGGGAAAGATCATAAAATATACTCAAAATAGTCCTTTGAAAAGACCAAATGGTAAGATGACATAGGCATAAGTTCCCTAAGGTCAAGTAAAAGTGGTTTTGTCTTGGTCTTGTGGGGATATTTATATCTGATTATAACCACTATATCCATCTAAGAAGGAAAAATATTTTTTTCCTGCTAATATATCCAACACTTAATCTATAAATGGCAATGGAAAGTGGTCCTTCCTAATAGCATGATTCAAATCTCGATAGTCTCTATAAATATGCCATTTCCCCCTTTCTTAAGTATAATAACCAAATGACAGACTCACTATCTATCTAAAATAGGGTAAACAAATCTTGCATCCACGAGTTTTTACAACTTAGTTTTGACAATGTCTTTGACTATAGGATTCATTCATGTTTGGGGTTGATGAATGGGCTTGCATTCTTTTTTAATGTAGATGTGGTGTGTGCATAAATCTGGGGGTATGCCTCTCATGTCATGGTAGTCCTAAGCAAATGATGTTGTGTGTTTTCTCAACATTGTAAGTAAATGGATTTCTTACTAGGATGTCAAAGAGGTGTTAAAGTTGAGAGGTGTTTTTGGTATAATGTCCACTTACTTCATTAAAATAGCATGGTTTCCACATTGGAAATTAAAGGAGCATAGATACATTAATGGGGAAGTAAATGATGGAATGTCTAACTATCCCTTGCAGTTTCATCAAAGTCATTTTTAGGAAAAGTATTCTGAAGTGGGAAGTGTGTACATTTTAACATGTTTGTGGCTACATGATCCTGTTGATAAGTGTTTTGTAGGATATCAGAAAAGACAATGTCTTCTTCTTGTGCTTGCAAAGCTAGACTCTAATCAATTGTACATAAAGTTTACAACAAGACAACTTTTTCAAAGTCATCAATCCAAGGAGTTGGTCCATCATTATGTGAAGGATTGGATAGTGGATAAAGAACCAATTTATTTGTGTCATTTCCATTGGAGTTTAACATTTTTCCCAACCTACATCCAATAAAAGCATCTATTGTGGCCAACCATGGGTGACCAAAGATGAGAGGATAACCTCCCAAGTTACTTTTTGGCTACAGGATAATAAAGTCCATGAGATATTATCAAGAATCCATAGCGATTACTAGGTCTTCAACAATCCCTTCACGCTTAATAATTGACTTGTTGACCATCTGCAAGACGATGGGTGTTGGATGGAGAGTTATAAGTTTTAGTTTCTGCTAGTCTCCATGGTCATCACATTAATGGTTATACCCAAATCAGTTAATGTATTAGAGATGGGTTGGTTGTGGATACTAATATTGACTATAGGACTTTTATGATCATGAGAACTATGTTTTCCAACATAATATCTGCCAGTTGGCCAATAACTTGGACTATTTTAAGATCCTTCTTCTTTCTTCCTAATTTTTTCAAACATAGTTCCCTGATAGCCTTATTATAGATAGGGACATTTTATTTCTTAAAAAATTGGAATTTATATGCACACATTATTGAGTTATCCTAAGATATCAAATTCATGTTCTAGTTCAGGATGTGAGATGGTCAATCTCTTTGATAAAGGAGAATTACCGAGTTCTTTTTGGTTTTCTAGTGAAATTGCTCAAAAGTGGCCATGGGTGGGTGCGGATTAGTATGGATTTGATCAAGTTACTCAAAATCTTATGTGATTATGGGTGAGGTGGGTTATGGAAGAATGCATCCTGAGTGAAAATGGACTTGATTGATATCCAAGGTGTATGTTGGATATTGCATTATTTTAATGGATTGTGTTGGTTGAACCAACTTATTATCAAGGTTGGGGATGGGTTGGACAAGTAATTGAGCTGGTCTAGTAGGTTTTTGAGTGTTTAGAATTAAGGCCTACTATTATGGTTGATGGATTTGGTAAGGAATCCTTGATTACCTCTCCATATCTGTTACCATGGGCTAGAGAGGAAGATCCATTGTTGGTTTTGAAATTGCCCAGGTTGAGGTTATTGCCAATTTTATTGCATCCATAACTAATTTTGGGGTAGCTACCAATTTGTTTGGGGCTAATTTTGAGTGGGTATATTTATCCAAAAATCATGTTGAGGATTATTTTAGAATTGAGAATTTGGAAACATAGAGTTTGATGACATACCTAGAATTGATGACCTTTTTAGCCATGGTCTCATTTGAGCCACGTAAAATACTTGATTCTCATATCCTCATATTGCATGTAACTCCACCATTTAGGATTATTCTCAATCATGATGGCTACCTGAGATTTCATATAATGGCATATGCATTCTACCTTTTTTGCATTTGGGGTAATAACTAGCTAAGGCTTTTTTAGTTTCTTCCTACTTTCTCTACATATGCAATGTATCAAGCCGAGTGGCTAGATGGCTGATAATGTTCTATTTCATATCCTATAGTAGGTTGCTAACTTCACCTTTAGATAGTTTAGTTGTAGATGTTATAGGAAGGGTTCTAACCCTACTCTTGTTCATGGTTGATCTAGAGTAGTTTGTACATAGAATTGTTAGTTCGTTAAAGGATAGTGTAAAAACATCTCCATCAGACATTAAGTCTAGTGCCTATAGACAATCATCTCTAATTCCTTTCAGGAATATCATCTTGATAGATTCTTTCTCCATTGTATTCTATTTGAAATTTTGTAGGTTGAACATAAATATTTCCATATATTCCTCTAATGACTTGTCATCAGCTTCTGACATTCTGAATATGGCATCTCTCTTATAGTTTCTGCCTCTACAATAGTCTTGGTATTTGGATAAAAGCTTATTTTTCATTTCTTCCCAAGTAGAAATGGTATCCTTTCCAAGTCCCATCAACCATCTAAATGATGCATCTTTGAGTGTTTTTGGAAACAACTTGAGTTTTTAAGCGTCTTGATTATAATCAGAGCTATGCATAAGATGTCAAACTCGAAAATAAATGTGTCTAGATCCTCATATACTTTTCCCCTAAAAGTAGGGAGGGTAGAGTGAGTAATATTATTCATGGGTGAATTTCCTTTAGGGGTAAGGATGGGGAATTCAAAGGTAGTGGATTCATTGGCAATGTTTTTCCTGATGATCCTCCATGAATACTCTTTCTATTGGTAGATCAAAAGCTCTTTCCACCCACTCCTCAAAATCTTGATCAATTCTTGTAGTTCTTGGGGTATAAAAGATGGATATTTTATCTTGTTTTTCAAGAATATATGGATTTATATACAATGTATATGGTGTAGATGTTTTAGAATATTCATCTTGTGTCTCAATAAAGAGTTTTCCTAAATTAGAAGATTTCGTTGGTCTAGTATTTCTTCTAAGAGCAAGAAGAGTCTTGAATGCCTCCTTAGCAAGAAATTTGGGAAATGGAGGGAAGTGAGTTATTGATTCTTGAGTATGAGGTGATAAGGTGGGGATCCTCAAAGATGGCACATAGGGATCCTTTTCAAGGTTATGAACATCTTCTTTTTCAAAATTTCCATCTTGTGCTACCAACTTAGCCAATAATTCTTCCTTTTCTACCTCTTCTATTGATAAATGTAGGTGATCTTCAGAGATTTCCTCATGTTCCTTAGTTATTGTAGGATGTATTTTTGTTCTTGCAGCAATGATTGATGATCTAGGCAAAAATCTTCCTAGATGATCCTATTTCTTTACATGTACATCAACCATCATTTTTTAAAAAGTTTTTGCCCACCCTGCCTACATAGGGTTAGTAATATGGGTTTTTTTTTTTTTTTCAAATTCTACTATTCTACTTTGCAGAAGGTAAATTTAAACTATAAAAGTAGTAAATATTTAATATATAAAATAGTAAGCTTTGAAAATTAGGAAAGCAATAAACATCTAGAACCAACCACTATCAAGATTGAAAATTTATAGTGTGTGACACCCTTCCCTTGTAATGGGACCATAAATGACTAGTAATAGATTCAAAATATAATGTACTTATCTTAATATTTAATGAACAAGGAGAGTTATCAAAGACTTGTACCTTCTACTTAATTTAAATATCGACCTAAAGACATAAACTTGACAGGATGATGTCATTGTATGTGCACATTTAATCCTATAATTTGACATTCTATTGATTGTAATCTAAGATGTTGGAAATTATACAAGGAATGAAATGTTGAATTAAATAGTCATACAAAATCATCAATCAAATGATTACACTACTTTATGTTTAGAAACTTCTTTAAAACAATCACATACAAAGCTAAAAATCATACAACTAGAAAAAAACACTCAACACATAAATAAAATAAGTAACATGCTTAACTAATTGATGGATCAGATTATCACTGCAAGACTTCCTAAGGAGGCCCTTCCTCCTTCTGACTTGAGCTTAAATCTTCCTCTTAAAACAATAAAATTAAATCAGAAATAATTTCTCATATTAATCAAATGTAGCAAGGAATTACTATAAGATAATTACAACAATATTTATCTTACAAAATATGCTTCTACTCTATTTATCTAATTCTTTGGTGTCTATTTATATAATATGCTTATACAATAGGGGATAATGTCTTATGCAACACAAAATATATTTCAAATTAAGAAACATTCAACTGTAGGATAATGGAAATAAGTTCAATCTGCTAAAGCTGTCATTCATATGGAACTTGAAATGTTACTTTAGGACAATCCAAATTGTTCAGTCTTAACCATATTTATTCACTATGTTCCATGAATGTTGTTACAATTTATTCAAGTTGGTTGATTTTGGAATCAAATTTTGTTTACTTGCAACTTTGGTCATGTAGTCACTGTAGGATGTTTTCTCATGACAAATTTATTTTTTTGTAGGATATGTTGGGTGAATATTTTGTCACCAGCTAACTAATGAACAAAATAGGTAGTTTCAACCAAAACATAAGGAGATTGGTCGGCCAAGTGTGCAGGTTTACCACATCAGAAGGGGACAAATCTCCCCTCTCATCAAGGGGAGGTTCCCTATAACTATGAAAAGCTATATACTTTATATATATAACACTCAGGGGTAGGATAACACCATCCATCTCTCTTTTTTTAGAGATGATGTTCACAGACAAAGGAGAAAATCCTAGTGAAATCACTGGAAGCACTTCTCTTCTTTTAGAAGTGTTTTTTAGCAAATAACATGAATTATACATGGTAGTAATAAGTAACTAGTAACAGGGGGCGTAGTAACCAGTAGAATGAGGTGTAGCACAAAGTCTCCACCTCAACTACCCAAGAGTGAAATACGAAGGATAATGAGGGCACAAAGTCATCCTAAGGTCCTTTACACATAAATAGAAAATAGACAAACACACTAAAGGCAATTATAGCAGCACAAAGTATCTCCACAATTGGCTTTAGGACACCTTCTTGATTACTTCCACTAGTTCTACTTATTTCATTAAATGGGTAGGAATGCATTCAGGAAATAGACATAAAAACAATCTCCTAAAATGACACAAGCTATTACAGCATAAAGTCTAAAAGTAACTTGCTTTCTCATTCAAATAAAGAAATATGATCAACAATCTGAGCTCAAAGTCTCAATAACTGCCTTTCAATTTTGGCAGAGTTTTTCTTCTATATCCAAAAAGATCTCTCTTCCTTAAAAACAAGAGATTACAACATATAACAGCCAAGAAAGGCTTGGCACTTTGTTTTATGGAACGGTCCATCCTATCTTCAATGCCTTGAATGCATTTTCAGTTTTGTCAAGAGGCCATGCTGGAACAAGGCGTATGCCTTAACTGTGGCATGTCAATTCATCTCAAAATATCTTCTCCTCTACATGGGTCATCTGATCTTTCTCCCAATATGTACATGATTGTCCCCTCACTTTTATTCCAAGGAAAAAAAAATAGGCTGCACCTTTTAATGCTTACGAGCTCAGATGTTTACTTGGTGGACTGTTCCACCTACTAGAAATAACTCCTATGTAGATATTTCTAGTCTTTCCCTCTTTCCTATTGCAATTTGAGCTCTCAGGCTATCTTTTCCATTTCTATTGGCTCTTTCAGCTCCCTCTTCAGCTGGTCATTGAGTTTTTTTTAGGTTCTGTGCCACATTTAAAAATCAATAGATATTACCCTGAATTTGACGTTCACGGGGACATCATTGGTCGCTGGTTGCTTGAACCATTTTGAACCATGAACTTTTAAACCTTTGAAAGTTTATTAGTTCACTGGTTCAATGGTTTGGGTAGCCTTCTCAGCTCCTTGGTTTCATCATTTCTTTGGTTCATTCACTTTTCTAGTTCATTCACTTTCCTAGTTCATTCACTTTCCTAGTTCATTCGCTTGAACCATCTCTTTGAACTGGTCTCTGGAATCTTTCACTTCTTTCCTTTGCTCAGAGCTTTCATTGAACCATTAAACCCATTAAACCTTTGAACCATTTTGGTTCAAGGTTCAACGGTCCATCCTCTTTCTTAGAAGCCTTTATTTTCTCTAAGTCTTTTGAAGCTTTGAAATTCCTTCAGCTTTATATCTTTGGAACCCCCTAAAGGGAAGGTGTCTCTTCAAGCCTTAAGAAAGGTCCATTTCTTGGTCGTTGTGAGCCCCCCCATAAGGGTACCTACCCTTCGGGGTCCTTCAGGTGGCCTTCTTCTTCAAATCATGTGGAGTCTGTAGAACCAAGCCTGCAGAGTCTATAGAAATAGGCTATAGAGTCCGTAGAATCAAGCCTACAGAGTCCATAGAAACATACCTATAGAGTCCATAGAATCAAGCCTACAGAGTCCATAGAAATAGGCCTACAGAGTCTATAGAAATTAGCCTATAGAGTCTGTAGAATCAAGCCTACAGAGTTCATAGAAACATGCCTGTGGACTCTGTAGACGCAAGCTTGCAAAGTCCATAAAAACTAGCCTATAGAGTCCGTAGAATCAAGCTTGTAGAGTCTATAGAAAAATTTCTTTGGAACAAGCCTATGGGCCTTTGATCATTCCTTCAGATAAAATGTCTTTGGAACCTCCTGAAGGGAAGGTGTCCCTTCAGGCCTTGAGAAAGGTCCGTTTCCTAGTCGCCGAGAGCCCCCCCAAGGGTACCTGCCCTTCGGGGTCCTTCGAACGGCCTTCTTCTTCAAATCCTTCAAACAAAATGTTTGAAAGAATTTCTTCAGACATTTTGTCTAGAAGATTTCTTTCCTTTGCCTTAGTCGCTTCCCATCAGGCCTTTGATCATTCTTTCAGACAAAATGTCTGAAAGAATTCCTTTAGATAATTTGTCCAAATGATTTCACTTGTAAAATTTTGCCACATAAATCTTTCTAAAAGGTATCTTTTTGTTCCCTTTGTTCCTTGCCCTCTGCAAGGGCACTTGTCCTTTGGGCTTTGGGAGACTCCTTTGAACCGTTTGATTGAACCGATCAATTGAACCAACTTATGGTTTAACGGTTCAATAGTTCAATCTTTTGTTTGAAGCTTTCTTTCATTTAAGTCTTTTGATCTTATTGAACTCATTGAACCTTTGAACCCGTTAAACCATTTTGGTTTAAGGTTCAACGGTTCACTCTTTACTCTTCGAAGCTGTTGAACTTTGAACTTGTTGAAGCGCTTAACTCTTTGAGTATGCCAATGTTGTTGAACCTTTGAACCCATTAAACCATTGAACCTTTGGAAGCAGGGTTCAATGGTTCAATGGTTCAATCCTTTTTTTGAAGCTTGCTGATGTACCTTTTGGTTGAACCTCAGTGTTGAACCAACTTTGAAATTGCCTAAGTGTTGGGAGCTTATTTCTTTGTGAGAGCTCACTTGTTGAAGTCATTGAACCTATTGAACTTGAGAGTCCCTTAGCTAAAAAAACTTGAATAATGAAGAATTTGAATACTCAGAGTAATTTTTGAGAAGGGAAGAGAGAATTTTGGCCTACAAGACCAAAATAGTTCATATGTTGTCCAAAAAATGAGTGACAAATTTTGGGAACAACAGTTGGCTCCAGTTGGGGAAATTTCTTCAGTTGAAATTTTGAAATAGGTGAGGGGAGTAGAAACCAGAATCTTTAGTGCCTTTAAGTATGCCATTGGGCTATGGAGTCATGCTACCTGAAAAGAAAGGTGCCAAAAATGAAAATGAAAAGTATAAAATAGAACTAAAGACTATACAAATATACATATGTATAGATGATCTTATCTGATGCTTCAAGAATTGAAGTGCTTCAAATGCTTCCCATTGTGAGGTAGAGAAAAGGGAATGCCATCTTGATACTTCAATAGGAAACTATTTTCACCATTGAGCTGATGGATAGTAAATGGGCCTCTCCATAGGGAATCAAATTTCCCATGCATTCCTTTTGGTTCTCTTCTCTTGTCCCATAACAAGACTTGATCTCCAATCTGGAAATCATGAGTTTTTGGTTTTGGTCGAAGATCCTCTTCACCAAATTTTGATGCACAATAATTCGGTCCACCACCATAGTTCATTGCTCATCTAGCTCAATCAAGCACATGATCCTCTTATCAATGGAGCTTTCATATGTCTGATCTTCGACTGCCTTTACCAATTTTAGTGCTGACAATTCTAGGGTGATTGGTATCTCTACATTGAGACCATATAGAAGTTGGAAAAGTGACATACATATTTTCCTCTTAGGTGTAATTCTATCCACCCATAAAGTATCAACCAATGTTTTATGTCAGATTCGTTGGTTGTCATCCACCAGCTTCTTGATGATGGTCACTAGGTTCTTGTTGCTTGATTTAACTTAGCCATTTCCTTGTGGGAAATAATCAGAAGAGTGGGAGAGGGTAATCCCATAGTAAAAATAAAACTGAGTGATCTCATGAGAAGAGAAATAGGTTGCATTGTCTATCACAATCTTGGTTGGGACCCCAAAACTAGAAATGTTGTTTTCCTTGAGGAAATCACATACCACTTCTGAAGTAGCATGCTTGGCTGGAATTGCTTCCACCCATTTGGTGAAGTAAACTGTGGCTGTGAGGACATAATCATGTTCTGCACTTGAAAATGGGTTTACAATACCAATGAAATCGATTCCCCATTACTGAAATGGCTCTTCTTTTACCACTGGCTTAAGAGGCAGAGCAGCTAACTTGGGTCTTCCAACAAACTGTTGGCATAGTTCACACCTTCATACCCATTTATATGCATCTTGAAACAAAGTAGGCCAGTAATACCTGGGTCACAAAATATTATGAGTAGTCATAGGTGCAAAAAAATGTCCTCCACATGCCAAATTATGGAAGGACTCTAGAAGTGGTTTTACTGCTCTTTATCCACGTAGCGAAAGAACACTCCATCAAGGTTCCTCTTATACAGATCGTTGTCACATAGGACAAAATTGATAGCTTTCAATTTAATTGTCTTCCTTTCTTTACGAGACAGGTGAGCAAGACACTCACCATAAGTAAGAAAATGAGCAATATTTGAATACCACTCATCCGTGGTGGAGACAAAGAGGATTGTTGGTGTGTCTTCCACTTTTGTTTCTTCATGTCTTGTTTCTTTTGGTATGTTGTCAGCAATTAATTAACAAAGAACCCTTCCTCACAAAAGTTTCATTAGTCTAATAACAAGATCAAACTCCTGAATTTTAGCAATCCAATTTCTCCTTTTGGTTCTAAACTCTTGTTGAGTTAATATGGATTTGACTGTGGTATCAGAAACCAGGACAGTAGTATGCAAATTAAGGATGTAAAAATGGAATTGTTTTACTGCCTTTATCACTGCATAAGCATGCTTCTCCATGTTTGAATACTTTAGCTCATGAGCTTTGAGAGGATAGCTCATGAAGGATATGGGAGATTCCACATCTTCTTTATTTTTTTGAACTAGAATTACTAAAAGTGTGTGCTCGGAAGCATAGCTATACATTGTGAAATCCTTGGTATAATCTGGACAAATTAGAATTGGGGCATGGGCAATAGCTATCTTGATGTCTCGAAATGCCAATTTGCCTTCTTTAGTCCAGTTAAAAGTGGTATTTTCCTTCATCATATTTATGATATGGTGAGTCTTCTCTACGAACTTGGGGATGAACCTTCATAAAAAATTTACTTTTCTGAAGAAAGAGTGAACTACAGTCTTACTTGTGGGCAGGGTAAGTTTCTAGATGGATTTGACTCTTTCTGAGTCAATCTTTATGCCTTCTCAGGATATAATGTGTTCAAGAAGCTTCTCTTATATTACTTCAAAAATAGACTTTGGGATTTAGAGAAATATCATTATGGTGGCATCGTTCTAACACTTATTGAAAATGGCGCACATGATCAAGGTGATGCTTGGAAAAGATGGTCAAGTCATCAAGGTATACCATAATGAACTTACCTATTTCATCTTTGAAAGCAAGGTCCATTATTATCTAAAAAGTGGTACCAACATTTATCAAGCCAAATGGCATTCTTCGATATGCGAAGGTGCCCCAAGGTGTGGTGAAGGCAGTCTTATGTTGGTCTACTTCACCAACTTTAACTTGATTGTACCTTGAGAAGCCATCTAACATTGATAACATCTCTGAACCAATGACCGTCTGAAGAACTTGGTCCATGATGGGCAGAGGATAGTTATCCTTTGAGGATGACTGATTCAAATTTTTGAAGTCCACACAGAGGCAAATTTTGCCATTCTTTTTTCTCACAGGTACTATGTTTACAATCCATGTGGAATGATGGATTGAGAAAATTATCTCAAAACATTTTTTGTATTTCAGACAAAATAGTACCTGATATATTCATATTGTACTACCTAGATTTTTGCTTATAAGGCACTAAATCACTTTTGAGAGAGATTTCATGGCAAATTTCTTCAAGCTTGAGTGACTTTAGATCATCATAGGAGTACACCAAAACATCTATGTACTGGTAGAGTAGAGCAGTAAACTTGAACTTCTCTTTTTGAGTGCAGCACTTCCCAATGTTCACCATCTTGGGATTTTCCTTGGTACCCAAATTTATCTTATCAAAATCATGAGAGGAGCTTGAATCCATTTGTTGCTGTTTGATGAACCTATCGTGCTTGTCAAATAGCTTCTCAAGGGAAACCAGACCTTTTGGGATTTTATTCCTTTTAAGTTGCAAAAATTCTTCTCCTATGTCTGAACTTGATTCAGGGGTTGGTTCAAGTTTCTGAGGCTCACTGCCTTCGAAGTGAAGCTGTTCAAAGCTATCTTTTTATTCTAAGAAGGCAATTATTTGGTTGTCACCATTTAACACTTGTCAATGATTAGCATTGTCAGGCACTTGGTCGAAAGACCAATTTGATAGTGTACTTGTCTCCTTTAAAATCTGAGTGAGGAATCAAAAGAGTTGCAAAAATAGCTAATGCATTAGCTTGATCATTGAATTCCCTGGGCACTACAGAGATATTGAAAGCATCAAAGCTTTCAATTTGATTTCAAACTAGATTGTGGTAGTGGCACAATCTCTCATTTTTTATTTGGTATAGGTTCCTCACTTGAAAAACCACCAGCTTAGTATCTCCTTTGGCATGAAGGAGCTTGATGCCCTTGTCTTGAGCAGCCTTCAATCTAAACAGCAGTGATTCATACTCAGCAGTGTTGTTGGTGTTGTTGAACTGCAACTTGTATGAAGAAGGAAAAATATCTCCTTGAGGAGATACTAACACAATCTCAGCTCCTAAACTAGTAGAGGAACAACTTCCATCGAATTCTAGTATCCATACATTATCATAAACTAATTTTTCTTTAGATTCTTCTTCATTAGGAGGGGAGGATTCTTCTGCACTTATACTGTGTTCTACCAATCCTTCTTCTATTTTGTCTGAACCAATTTTCAGATTGTCATTTTTATAAGTTTTATTAGTCGCCACACGAACCTCCTCCATGGATAATAAGTAATTACCTATGCTTGAAGATTCAAATATAATTTGAGCTTCAGGCGCTGATGTTTTAGTGACAACGTATTTTGCTTCCTTCTCAGGGAGCAATCTCTACATGATGCCTTTGACAGGTAGTCTTACTTCAAACAGGTTCATGCTCAAATTGCCACTAACATCCTTGTAGAAATTTTGCCCAAGAAGGATGTCGTTTGAGGCTGAGACATCAGCCACCAAGACTATAATCTTGATCCTCTTGCATGGGAATGCTGCAAATGCAAATTGGGCATCCTTGATTTGTCCTAGTAGTGGCACTTGTTTGTTCTCCATGAAGAAACATCTCCCAAATGTCTTGGTTAGTGTGAGACCTAGGGATTCTACCACTTTGGTAGGCATGACATTTTTAGACACACCTGAGTCTATGATGCAATTGTTTAGTTGGTGTCCATTTATCAGTAGGGAGACATAAAATGGTTCAGTCTTCCCAGGAGTAGTAGAAGGAGTAATGACAAGATTGTTTGGGGTTGACATGTTCCTTGGGGGATCATGAGTTACCTTTCTAACATCTTGTCCTGTAGGGATAGTTTGGTTCTTCACATATTGAACCAACTTATCCAACTACTCGGAGTTGGATTATAGAAATTCAAATTTAGACATTTGAATTTTAGTTTTCTTAACATGGTTGACTATGTCAAACGTCTAAAATGAATTAGAAACAAGGAAAGGCAGTTCATCCTTTTGGTTTTTAGGGGGGAGGACTGATCTGTGAAATTGAAGTTGAAGGTGAAGGGACATTTTGGGTACTTACTTTTTTAGCGATCACTGGGTCCTTTGCTTGAAAAGGTAGAGTAGTTCTTTGTTTGGCAATTGAAATTGTAGGTTGAGGTTGCTCCTCTATTTTTTCTTTATCAACTTGTTGGGCTGATTGATTCTTGGACCAGGTGAACACAGCGTATGATCCCTCAACTACTTTACCTTCACTTCTAGGTTCATCCTGGTAATTCAGGAAACCAATGTTGGAGTCACTAGCTAATTCTTCTTCTCCCTCTGTGAAGAGATTAGCCTCATCTTCTAGGTTCAACTCAGGCTAGAAAGAGAAATCTGATTTTGCTTCAAGATATCCAACTATTGAATTGGTTGGAGGTGCTTCAATGGCCAATTTCCCTTGAGGGGGAGGAAGATGAATTGGCTACCCTTAATTCTTGGCAGCATTGCCTTGGTATGACTGACTAGGGAATATTCTCCTTGGTATATCTCTATATGAAGGGGTAGATGATATCTCTTGCACCATTTGCTTTCTAAGAGCAAGTAACTCATTTGCCAGCTTCTATACCATTAGATCAGTGGTTTCTGTAGATATATTTTTATAAGATGAAGAAGATTTACCTTTGTTAGGATCTCTCCTTATCTTTCCTACCAAGATAAGGTCATCTTCCACTTCAGTGGCCAAATCTTGAGTAGCAGCAAGGTTTATGTGGCCAGCACGTCTCAATAAAAAATTTACTTCAGACAGCTGTGAGTTGATGAAGAAACATTTAAAGTTCTCAGGTGTCAGCTAAGTAATTGTATGAATCTTATTCCTCAACTTGTCAAATTTGGCAATGAAGTCCCTCATAGGTTCATGAAGTTCTTTCTTCATCTATGTGAGCTGGGCTAGCAGAACATGCATATCTTTTGCAGGCTTGAACCTTGCTTCAAACTTAGCTTTGAGAGTATTCCAGACAGTCATAGTCTAGGCCTATAGATGATAGAACCAGTCTATAGTAGTACTTTGCAATGTTTCCATAAATAGCCTAACTACTACGTCCTCATACTCCATGCCTATCACACTGCAGGGTAAGTTGAAAGCTATAATGTATTCATCAAGATGAACTCTCCCATCACCAAAGAATTTAGAAAAATTCTTCTTTGAATTTCATGGTAGCTCATGTAGAGGTGGAGTTAAATTGAGTGGGCTAAAAGAGTCACCCCAAGGGCCTTGAACTGCCATGATTTGATTATAGAAAGGGGGATAACAAATCTAGGTGGAGTACGTATAGGCAAAGCTCTACTAACAATAAAAAAAGAAGCTCTGCCTTGTAGTGGTGACTTGGTATTGGTAGGAGGAAGACTTCTAGTTTGTTGAACTTGATGTTATGGAGGAAACAAATCAAAATTTCTCTGCTACACCAACTCAAAAATAGGCTCAACAACACCTTGCACTCTCTGTCTTCTTGTATAGCATGGAGTTACCAGATTATAGAATAAAAATAGAAAAAAATTGGCCCTACTTCAGCTTGAAGCTTGAGGCTTCAAACTGCGTGCTCTTCCCTAGCGGAGTCACCAAAAAATTGTTGGGTGAATATTTTGTCACCCACTAACTGATGAAAAAAATAGGTAGTTTCAATCATAACATAAGGAAATTGGTCAGCCAAATGTGTAGGTTTACCACATCAGAAGGGGAAAAATCTCTCCTCTCATCAAGGGGAGGTTCCCTATAAGTATGAGGAGCTATATACTATATATATATGCAAAAAATAACATTCAAGGGTAGGATAACACCATCTATCTCTCTTTTTCAGAGATGATGTTCACAGGCAAAGGAGAAAATTCTTGTGAAATCACTAGAAGCACTTCTCTTCTTTTAGAAGTATTCTGCAACAAACAACAAGAATTTTACCTGGTAGTAACAAGTAACTGGTAACAGGGGGCGTAGTAACTAGCAAAATGAGGTGTAGCACAAAGTCTCCACCTCAACTACCCAAGAGTGAAATATGAAGGACAATGAGGGCATAAAGTCTTCCCAAGGTCCTTTACATAGAAACAAAAAATAGACAAACACACTAAAGGCAATTATGGCAGCACAAAGTCTCTCCACAATTGGCTTCAGGACACCTTCTTGATTACTTCCACTAGTTCTGCTTATTTCATTAAATGGGCAAGAACACATTCATGAAACATACATAAGAATAATCTCCTAAAATGACATAAGCTATTACAGCACAAAGTCTAAAAGTAACATGCTTTCTCATTCAAATAAAAAAATATGATCAACAATCTGAGCTCAAAGTCTCAATAATTGCCTTTTAATTTTGGCAGAGTTTTGCTTCTATATCCAAAAAGATCTCTCTTCCATAAAAATAAGAGATTAAAACATATATCAACCAAGAAAGGCTTGGATCTTTGTTTCATGGAACAGCCCATGCTACATTCAATGCCTTGAATGCATTTTTAGTTTTGTCAAGGGGCCATACTGGAACAAGACGTCTGCCTTAACTGTGGCATGTCAATTCATCTCAAAATATCTTTTTCTCTACATGGGTCATCTTATCTTTCTCTCAATATGTACATGACTATCCCCTCACTTTTATTCTAAGGGAGAAAAATAGGCCACACTTTTTAATGTTTGAGAGCTCAGATGTCTACTTGGTGGACTGTTCCACCTATTAAAAATAACTCCTACATAGATATTTCTAGTCTTTCCAACTTTCTTATTGTAATTTGAGTTCTAAGGCTATCTTTTATCTTTTTGCTGGATCTTTCATCTCCCTCTTCAGCTGGTCATTGAGTTTGTTTTTAGGTTCCGCACCACATTTGAAAACCAACAGATATTACCTTGAATTTGACATCCATGGGGATGTCATTGGTCGATGGTTTCTTGAACCATTTTGAACCATGAACTTTTGAACCTTTGAAAGTTTATTGGTTCACTGGTTCAACAATTCAGGCAACCTTCTTAGATCCTTGGTTCCATCACTTCTTTGGTTCATTCACTTTCCTGGTTCATTCGCTTTCCTAGTTCATTTGCTTTTCTGGTTCATTAGCTTAAACCATCTCTTTGAACTAGTCTCTAAAATCTTTTGCTTTTTTCCTTTGCTCAGAGCTTTCATTGAACCGTTAAACCTGTTGAACCTTTGAACCATTTTGGTTCAAGGTTCAACAGTTCATCCTCTAATGGGTCCTTCAAGCGGCCTTCTTCTTCAAATTGTGTGGAGTCCATAGAACTAAGCCTACAAAGTCTATAGAAACAGGCCTACAGAGTCCATAAAATCAAGCCTGTAGAGTCCATAGAAATAGGCCTGTAGAGTCTATAGAATCAAGCCTATGGAGTCCGTAGAAATAGGCCTGCAGAGTCCATAAAAACTATCCTACAGAGTCCATAGAATCAAGCCTGTGAAGTTCATAGAAATAGGCCTGCAGAGTCCATAGATGCAATCCTGTAGAGTCTGTAGAATAAGCCTGCGGGCCTTTGATCATTCCTTCAGATAAAATGTCTTTGGAACCTCCCAAAGTGAAGGTGTCCCTTCGGGCCTTGAGAAAGGTCCATTTCTTGGTCACTAAGAGCCCCCCGCAAAGGTACCTACCCTTCAGAGTCCTTCGGGCGGCCTTCTTCTTCAAATCCTTTAGATAAAATGTTTGAAGGAATTCCTTTAGACATTTTGTCCAAAGGATTTCTTTCCTTTGCCTTAGTCACTTCCCGTCAGGCCTTTGATCATTCCTTCAGACAATTTGTTTGAAGGATTTCACTTGTAAAATTTTGCCATGAAAAATCTTTCTGAAAGGTATCTTTTTGTTTGCTTTGTTCCCTGCCCTCCATAAGGGCACTTTTCATTCGGGCTTTGGGAGACTCCTTTAAACTATTTGATTGAACCGACCGATTGAACCAACTTATGATTCAATGGTTCAATGGTTTAATCTTTTGTTTGAAGCCTTCTTTCATTTATGTCTTTTGATCTTATTGAACTCATTGAACCTTTGAACCCGTTGAACCATTTTGGTTTAAGGTTCAACGGTTCACTCTTTACTCTTCAAAGCCTTCTTTTCTTCTAAGTATTTCGAAGCCATTAAACTTTGAACTTGCCAAAGCGCTTAACTCTTTGAGTCTGTCGATGTCGTTGAACCTTTGAACCCATTGAACCATTAAACCTTTGGAAGCAGGGTTCAATGGTTCAATGGTTCAATCCTTTGTTTGAAGCTTGCCGATGGACCTTTTGGTTGAACCTTGGCATTGAACCAACCTTGAAATTGCCTGAGTGTTGGGAGCTTGTTTCTTTGTGAGAGCTCACTTGTTGAAGTTGT
Source organism: Torreya grandis (assembly GCA_037957365.1). Taxonomy (NCBI): domain Eukaryota; kingdom Viridiplantae; phylum Streptophyta; class Pinopsida; order Cupressales; family Taxaceae; genus Torreya; species Torreya grandis. The sequence continues at coordinate 4,296,388 of JARHVA010000737.1, read as the reverse complement.
TGAACCTGTTGAACCTGTGAGTCCCTTAGCTAAAAAAACTTAAATAATGAAGAATTTGAATACTCAGAATAATTTTTGAGAAGGGAAGAGAAAATTTTGGCCTGCATGACCAAAATAGTTCATATGTTGTCCCAAAAATGAGTGACAGATTTTGGGAACAACAGGATAGACCGTGAAATGTTCCTTTGAATGTACCTATTACTTCAAACACCTTTTAAACACATTATAAATAAAAGCATCCTATAGTAAAAGATAAATATTATATACTTGACTTTCAAGATAAAAGTCTAACTATTCAAAGATACACAATAACATAACGATATTTTAAAACATGGCTATCTTATGATAAAAACTTATGGAAAATGGTTCAGAAACATGGTAAGCTAAAAGAGTGAATATGGAAAATGTGGACAAAAATCATGATGATTATGGGGCTCTTCAATGCCATTGTAGCCTATGATTGAGGGTAAGCCATTTATCTAATGGAGCTCAGATTTCATTGGTGTTATCAACCTAATCTCTTCACTTGGTCACAAATTTTTGCTCACCACTATATATTATTATACTAGATGGACTAAGGAAGCAACCACCAAGAATTCAAGAGCACAAAATGTATCAGTTTCCTTGAAAAACATATCACAACCAAGTTTAGTACTCCTATTTCCTTGGTTTTTGATAATGTGCCAACATTTTAATCAACTGAGTTTATAGAATGAGCCCATGATAATCAGACCACAATTAGACCATATCCAATCACTACTTGTAAGGAAATGGACTAGCTAGATTAACCAACAAGAACCTCATTGATGCTACAAATAAATCTACTGCAAATAAGCCTAGAGAGTGTCATCTCTTACTGAAATATGAACTTTGGGTAGATCAAACTCAGTATAAGCAGGCCCTCAAATCCTCACCATATCTACTGATCTATGGGAGACAACCAATGTTCCCAATCATGTTAAAGTTGCCAACATATCAATTCATGTAGGAATATAATGAACCCAATAGGAGGATTGAATCTATATTACTAGATATCATAGAAATGAAAGACCCAAAGACTAAAACTCTAAAAAACTTTAGAAAGCATCAAAATGTAGTCAAAATATGGTTCGATAAGATAGTAAAATTTAAAGCATTCATGATCTCTAACCTAGTACTTCTATGGGAAAATTTTCATGAAAAGAAAAGACAACATGATAAGTTCACCCTGCTATGGATATGACCTTATCATATCTCTGATATCTTGGGTAACAATGCTTTTCATTAAAGGGACCTTTAAGGTAATGAATTGACATATCCAGTCAATGAATAATTTTTTAAGCATTACTTCATGAATGCTCCATATGGAGATGTCTCTGAGTAATAATAGATATTATGATAGAGGTAGGGGTAGGTTAGATTTGATTTATTATTTATTTTCCTATTTTGAGATTTTTGCTTTCATTAGAATAGTTTTCGCTTTCTAGATTCGTTGTTCTTAATTTATGCATTTTGTTTTGCTTAGTCTATTAATTTACTTTAGGTAGTTTCTCGCTTTCTAAAATAGTTTTCTTTTTGATTTTATGGTAATCTAATTGATCATTCTTGGTATAATCAAGCAACCACCTATGTGTTTTGAATCCAAATTCAATCGGTGGGGTTAGACCTTGTACATCAAAATTCCTTATCTAGGTAAGTAATGAGAGAGTTAATCAAAATGATGTTATGAAGCAAGCAATTCACTAGGTATATAAAATCTACTCCCATAGCTCCATGAAAATTTAGAAAGATTTTCTTATCTTCTTGGACTAAATGCACATTAAATTCCAATACTTGTTTGAGGTAATAACCATTGATGTGATTAAAGTTGATAGAGACATTCTGATAAATCCAATTATACCAACACCAGCTCAAGGTGGTCACCTTTTTTTTTTCTTTCATTCAAAAAGAAAAAAGAAAAAGAAAAGAGGTAAAATCTAAAAGTTTAAAGAGAAAATCAAAAGGGATTGAAAGCCTACATGATGAAGTAATATCAATGTATCATGCATCATAGAAATATATGATGGAAGGAAGGGTGATCAAAGGTATCTTTGTCAGAGCTATGGATGTATGGCTGGCAATAGAGTAATACTTGAGCTCCCTCAAAGTTATGCTAACTTAACATCCAATCAAAATGAAACTTACAACTCATCTCATGTATTTGCTAAAATACTTTAACAAGGAGTAAAAGGTATCACTTTGACACACACCAATCTAAGGTATGGGTAAAGTAAGAATGTTGTATTGAGTTATTAGGATTGTCTTTTATATTTATAATATACTCATTTATTTTATAATATGGTTCATGATTGATATTAGGATTGTAGAACCATGGATTTTGGGTTCTTGAAACTCAAGAGTATTCATCCCTGAGAGTCACCATTTGTTGTATTAAACACACCCCACCATGGATTTCTTTATGAAAAGGTGGGGACCCCCTTTTATTTTTAGAAGTCTTGTTTATTATTTGGGATATGCATGTGTGTTTAGCTGGTTTATCTATGGAAATTGGACATTTTTTAACATTAAATCACTTTGGGTGTACTTTTTTCCTCTTGAAACCCATTTCCATTGGAAGGACTTAATGAAACTAATCTATTAATGTAAAAATTTTGAAAGTTTATTATCTGACAAGTATTTATATTTTTTTATGTGGGTTTTTTTATTCAGATTCACTTATTCAATATTATGGATATTTTTTGGTATTCAACATTTTGGAATTCAGGAACCTTTTGGTCTTTGGTACAATGGTTTTTGAAAACTTTCGTTTAAGAAATTATGTTTGAAACTTTAATTTTGGGAATATTTTAGTTTGGGGACTTTTGGTCAAGAACTTTCTTTTGGATCATTTTGTTTGACACCTCTTATGCGATGAATTTATTTTGGAAACTTTGGTCTTCAAATATTTTTAGTCGGTAACTTTCATTCAAGACCTTTTCAGTCAAAACTTTGACTTTCGCGAACTTTATTCAACAAATCCTCCTGAATGGTAATTTGGTCTTTGGGAAAAAGTGTTCAGTGCCTTGGCTTTTGGAAGAAGTTTCATGAATCTCTCCAAAGAACATTTTGGTCTTCAGGGTCTTTCATTTAGGACTTTGGGATTACAAAATTAGTTGATTCAGTTTGAACACAATCTATGACTCTTGATTGAACTATATATTGACAAGTGTATACCTGAATGAGTAAGCATCCTACGTGGCATGCCCACTAGGCCTAGGTGGTCAAGTTTGAATTGAATGAAGGTGACCAGCTTGTCAATGTTGGTGATTAATGGTGCACAAAATGAATATGAATGTCAAAAAGCTATAACATCAAGCCACTAACCAAACTCACATCCATTAAATGTCATCAAGTGCAAGTTTATATTATCTCCTATGAATTTTGAGCCCTAGTTGCATTCAAACAAGCTATAATTTGCATAATAAAGTACTAAACCACCATCACCAAGAGCTCAAATCCTACCAACACTTAGAACTAGCAATGACATCTTCATATATACAAATATGGAGGAGCTCAAGAACCATCCAAGTTCTCCATCAAGGATTCAAAAAAATACATAGATACAATTTTTGATGCAACAGTGTTTGAGGGTCTCCATGCAAATTCTTTGGCTCTATAGGAGGTCACAGAGAATGTCAACCTATTCATTTGTGGGGAAGATGTCTCCACATAATAAAAATAAGTTACAACTAACATACTTCTCTTTAAATGTTAAGCACTCCATTGTGCAATTGTTAAGCTTGAAGTCCTGTCATGTATTGACTTACTATGAGACCTGTTCTTTGAAGGGAAGATTGTAGATGACAATTTCTTTCATTATGTCAATAATAACACCATCATCACATACATAACATATGATGCATTCATGATGTGTTTCTATTTACCCATTCTAGATGCTACCTTTGATTTTCATAGGGTGGTTAGTTGAAATAAAAATAATAACGTAGAATAAGTAGTAAGGAAATGGCTTCTCCTAGTAGAGACCTTCACAGTCAAGGAAACCACCAAGAACTTTGTGCCCATTACTAGGTTTTGGATGGGAATCTACATTGGCAAGGCATTTCTCAACCATTTATTTGGCCACCCAAGCAACCACTTCCTTCATTTGGAGTGGGTACCACTGCTTGGTTTATTGATCACATCAAAGTGCACCTATGCACTAGGGAAAATTATCAGCACTCGCCTACAAGAGTTGATGTTGCACAAAGAAAGGAGAACCCAAGGTGTAAATTTATATATGATGTCACATCTTTTAGATGTGGTTATAGAGACTATTTATCAACACAATGGGGCTTTGTGGAGTCTAAACCCTTAGTACATCAAGAATAGAATCTATGACTTCTACTCATTCATTCACACTTAAGCATATGTGAGTAACATATCAAGAATTGCAAATGATTTATATCCTCACGTTTGGATAACAATTCATGGTGAATCTTTAGCCTATATCTAAGAACATTACCAATACAGTCATGTATTTCAGTGATTATTGGTTGTATTCAAACAACACTATCATAATGGTCATTGGACATAAGGTTGACCCTCTTCGTCTCCCCAAATTCATCTCAGACAAAGTTAATGAGCAAAATATTGCATATTAGCTATGGAATGGGATAGATGAGAACCTGAATAAGAGTAAAAGGAGCACCTTCCATGGCTCCCATCTCACAATTAGGAGGATGCAATACACATACCAAAGACATTTTAGAGAGGTTGGTATTGTAAGTATTACAATAATTAATGGTTAAGTGGTTTATTTATGTACCCTTAATACATTAAATTACATTGGTTAAATAATAATATACTTTATTATTTATCATGAGTTTATCCTTGTGTAAATAAATAATAAAATATCTGAAATGACCTTTGGAGAAGTTGGACCCATTAATGTGGTGGTTGGAAAATGTCACATTATAATGGTCAGATTACCTTGCCTATATAATAAAGAGTTTATATTATAAGATGCAAAGGAAAGAATGAGAGTTGAGACAAATGAGGAAATGTGAGAACACATTTTCAAGTTATGTGAAGATTGATTGAGAAGAAATGAGAGGAAGAAAGACTGTATTGGGTACTTGTTAATTTTTCATAATATGAATAATCTTTGTGGTTATTTTTACCTCTTAGAGGTTTTCTCAAGTATATCTTGTGTTGGTTTCATGTATGCCTTTGAGCATGATCTCATATCTAGATCTATTGCTTGTATGCATTATTTTGCTTAATTTATCATGATATTAGAGCTTGTGATGTGTTGATCAAGCAACAAGGTTGTAGATCAGGCTTGTTGACCTATGTTCAAGCTCATTTTTGCTCAAAAAATTACCTATTTGTCCTATGACATTCACAAGAGTGTTGTTGGGATTCTCACTTTGTCAAATTCATGATCTGTGTACTTCAATCATCCTTTGATAGATTTAATCAACTAGAGTCATTTTCAAGTCATTTTCAACAATGTGGAGGACTTGCATGAACTATGGTATGATCTTCTACCTAAGGATTTGGTAAGAAAAATTAATTTTAATATTATTTACTATTATTTGGCATCCAAATTAGTTAAGAAATCAATATATTAACCTTTTAAAGCTTCCTTAGAGTCTCCAAGGCAGTTTTTGAAGATTTTCAATTTTTTTGTCTCCTTTAGGTCTATATTTTTAGCATGTGAAAGATAGAAATTAGTATATTTTTAGTTTTTAGGTATAAAATCCCATTTTTGAACCCTCCATTGGTTTAGTTTGGCCATTTTCATGTATTTTTTACCTTTAATTCATCTGATTTGGACCCCTATAGGTGATTTTAAATCTCAAGCTCTTTGTATGACCTATGAGGTAGAAAATTCTTAAAAAATTAATTCTTGCATAATTTTTTATCCTTTTATGGTCTAGAATGAATAAATCAGGTGGATTAGGTGTTCAAATGCCACTCTACACCCTAAGGAGGAGTGTAAAAGATTATTTTTTAATTTTTCTTCTCCTCATAAGTAATTATGTACAATTCCCTAAAGGAAAATTTATGTCAAAAACCATTTTTCGATCAATTTGTAGTCTCTTCTGATGGTTGTTGAATGATTTCTCAGTTTTGTAGTGTTTTAAAACTACTTGGAAAATTATCTAGGGCATTCTTTCAATATTTGGTTATTTTATTTCATCTACGAGCACCATTGTATGGATTTGTGCAGTAGTAGCAACAACAAAAATCATTTTTTGACTCTTAACCTTAGATTTAGTCTTGGTAAATGCATCAAAGGGCCTATACAAGGTGTTTAAGGAGTTTTTAGGACCTGGTTTGATCTCCCTGAGCTCTATTATTTTGTTACTACTGTTAAAATAAAAATACAATGGTTATTATAGTTGTTAATGTTATATTTATTAAATCAAAGAATTTTTAAATATTTTTTCCATGCAAGCACACGGTGGGTCCCCTTTGTGTTGACTTGAATTTTTTAAAAAGATTAAAAATATATTTATTTTTTTTTCTTTATACACTTAGGAGATACTTATTTTACATGCATTTAATATTTTGATTTTAAAAATTAGAATTAATTAAATATGATTTAAATCATATAGCTTACATGTGAAGTCTTGTATTGAACAAAAGGAAGTTGACTAGTATTTTTTGAAAAAAAATTGTAGATCCAAGGTCCTTGAATCAAATATCAATCTCAATATATTTTTTGATCAAAATTAATTTATTTATTTTAAAATAATTAATTAAAAATTTTGGTTATTAGTCGTGTAAAATCTCACGTGTGAAGTTTGTGACACTTTCGACACCCTTGACTTGCCATATTTTTTGTCAAAGATGGTCATGTATATAGTCGATCTTTATATTTTTACACATTTCAAATGCATTGGGATGGTGTTTTATTTATTTTGAAGCATCCTTATCTGACTTTTAGTGTATAATTTGTCTTACAACACTTACAATTTTTGCCCTTGTTGTGTTTTTTTATGTTTTTTGAATTGTTTTACAATCAAATAAGTGGCTAATGTTATTTATTCATTATAAAAATTATTTTTATTCAAAAATAGAGTACAAACCATGTTAAAAATTCTACTTTTTAAATCATTTTTGTGTCAATTTAGTATAAAATGCAAACTTGTAGTGTCAACTTTAAAAGGAAGAAGATATCTTCATGACTCAAATTATAATATGAGTTATGCCTAATAAGATATATAATATTTGACTAATTTAGTATCAAATTATTAGTGAATTTATTATATGCGCATCACATAAATTTTTTTCAAATTTAACATGCTTGATTATAAGCCTACATCAACTCCTATTGAAGTTGATGTTAAGCTTGATCCAAACCCTGTGTGATAAAGCTAACCCATCTCTACAGATATTTTACTGGTAGATTGATTTATCTAACAATTACTATGATATATATTTCATATGATGTGGGTGTTGCTTCTAGATTCATGCAAGATCCATACTTGGATCATTGAAAATTAATAAAATAGATAATGCGTTATATTAAAAAAACTATAAATTTTGGTTTATATTATTCTTCCTATTGATTATGCTAATTTATTTGGTTATTGTGATTCTAAACATACTATGATAAGTCTACTTATGGATTTGTGTTAATTTTTGGTGTAGGTGTTATCATTTGGATCACTTCATGTGGAAGTTTCTAAAGAAGCCTTGTGGCTATAAAGGATTATAGAAGAACATCATGTGGAAGTTCCTCTTTGTACCAACCTTCTTGGTGATACTCAGAGTTGTATAATTTTGGAGAAAATCCAATACAACACCAATGAACTAAAGCCTATTAAAGTTTATTCAATGTTGTTCCTATCAAAGTTTCCATTGAGGGGGAATGTGCATTACAATGTCACTTCTTAACATCCATGTGGGTTGTGTGTTTCCTTCTATCTCTCTATACTTATTCTCATTGTAAAGCATTGTAATATATCACTTTATGTGATTTTGTTAAATTTCACATGTTAGTATACATTATACCTAGTACATAGTAGAATGAAGGTTCTTATATTAAAAAAGACTCCAATGTGCTTGGTTGATTATTCATGAGAAATTATGGGATGTATTCTCACTATGGGATGTAGTCCCATGATCATGTTAGCATTAACTCACTCTAAATGGTTTAGGGTAACATAGTGTAATTCTTTTAAAGGTGCCTATGGGGACATAGTACAAAACTTTTAGGTGTCTATGGGTATATAATGTAATTCATTTAAAGGTGACTATGTGACTGTGCTTACATAGTGTAATACTTTTGGGTATCTATATTTGTATAGTGTAATTCTCTATGGGTGACTATGTGATTGTAGTTACATAGTGTAATACCTTTGGGTATCTATAGTTAAATAGTGTAATACTTTTAGGTGATTATGTTTACATAGCATAATTCCTTTAAAGGTGAGTATGACATCATGAAAGATGTTTCTTTAAATTATTACCTCCTAAAATTCATCATGTGGATGGTTCATGGAGTATAAATTCGTTGTTATAAAGGTGATTATGGCATGTATCCTCACTTAACATTAAGGGAGAATATTAGAACAATTAATGGTTAAGTGGTGTTATTTATGTACCCTTAATACATTAAACTATACTGACTAAATAATAATATATGTTATTATTTATCATAAGTTTATCTTCATGCAAATAAATAATAAAATATATTAAATGACTTTTGGAGAGGTTGGACCCATTAATGAGGTGTTTGGAAAAAGTTACATTATAATGGTTAGATTACCTTTCCTATATAATGAAGAGTTTATATTGTAAGATGAAATGAGAAAAAAGAGTGTTGAGACAAATGAGGAAATGTGGATAACACATTTCCAATTTATGGGAAGATTGTTTGAGAAGAAGTGAGAGGAAGAAAGATTGTATTGGGTACTTGTTAGTTTCTCATAATATGAATAATCTTTGTGGGTTTTTTACCTCTTGAAGGTTTTCTCACATATATCTTATGTTGATTTCATGTATGCATTTAATTTTGATCTCATATCTAGATCCATTGCTCATATGCATTATTTTGCTTAATTTATCAACAAATAAGGCTTATGCCTTAGCTACTCTACCCCATAGAGATTGGGGCCTGTATAGGAAAATAAAACAAAAAGTTCATAATATGAGAATCCCTTAAAAGCATGAATCTTTTGATAATGAATTTTTTCCTCAATGTAAAAGATGATGCATAAGTCAAGGAAAGGGATATGACTATTGGTGTGAGTGAGGACTTGCTTAGATTAATCCAAGCAGATCCTTCCCTCACACTTAGGAAAGAAAAATTTAGAATCATGATAGTAGGGAGATGGACATATTTCTATTTATGGAGTAACAGAACCTTCTAGTAGCCACAAGATTAAATCTAGGATCCCCAAAACCCATATACTGTGATGACAACTCCAGAGCAAGAGCAAGATTAAGGTGTAAGGGAAACATCATTTACTGGTGTACAAGAGGAAAAATAGACTCCTCAAGTTCAAATGTCCATTGTTCAATTGAGGAAGGTGAAATAAGAGCTAGAAAAATAATCAATCCAGGTGAAGGATAAAACTATTAGAGGAGAGGAGGAAATCATTTGTTTGGAGTCCTCTAATGAGGAATAGATTTCACCTATTATGGCAGCTTCAACAATCATAACATCCAGTATGACTATTTCCCTTCCTACCCAATAAGTTATTGTTCCTTATATTGAGAGGACAACAATTTGTTATAAGATAAAAACTAGGGCAAGAAGGCCACAAATGACATCTACAGAGGAACCAACTAATCAAGCACAACCTTCAATTGAGGGTGAGCCAAGCCATGATGTGGATGAACAAGAGCTATAAAAAGATAATCTTCTAATCTTGTAAGGATTGAAAAGAAAGGCACCCCTTAGTGGTGACTAATCAGGTAAGGGTGTTCTATCTACTACTCCCAAAGGCCACTCTCCTATAATTCTATTACCAATTATCTCTACTTTTTCTTTGCCAATTGTCTCTTGTTTTCCTCTTGTGTCATCATCTAATTATGGACCTATTTTCACAATTATTTCTACACTTGCTCCATTAGTCTTCACCTCTGCTTTCACTATCACTAATCAGCTCCTCACCCAAGTGCAAGTTTCTTCCACTCAATTGAGATCGACAATGCCCTCATCAAGAGTGGTACAGACCAAAACAATGGTGGCCACTAAAATAGTTTATAAGTAGAAACCAATCTACATTGTTCATCCCATGCCACACCTAAGGAATGTAGAGTGGTCAAAAATAATATTGCTTTCAATTCCTAAGCCATCCCTTGAGACTAAACCTACTAAAGACACCCAAATAGAGGCATAACCACTAGATCCATTAAATTTGACTCTTCCAGATTAACCCATGGAATTAGGAGTGTCAACTTCTAAGAGGCCAAACTTGAATATCAATTATCTACCCACTATGAGCTCATTCTTTGATAAATCAATTGGATCTGTGCAAAAGGTGAGAAAGAGGAAGATAAAATATAACATTGGGCAAGGTCTAATTCTGGAAGAAAGAGAGGAAAAATACTCTTTGATAAAAATACAAGATAGGAAAAAGGGCCAGTCCCCTTATATTTAGGACAATAAGTCTTACATGGAGACCCACACTAGAAAAATGTTATCCATTCATGAAGACATAAAGCAGGCAAGAAAAGAGTTGGAAGAAGACTTGGAGATCATCAAATAACAACATTAATCCATGTTCCCTCTAGGATAGAACAAGATGTCCAAAGTGTAGAATTGAGATTTTATGAGATATTAGATACTATTCATTCTTTAAGAGCACAATTGCTTCCCCATGAAACCATAATAACTAAATTGTTTAAGGTTTTCAAAGAAGATGAGAATAGATTGAATTTTTTGGTTTGGTATACTACCAATAAGGCATTCATCCATTTGAATTTAATGACCACCTTGGAGGTAGAAAATGTGTTTAATCTAGCAATCAATAGGATCTAAAAAGCTCGATGATGGGTAAATTCTATTAATGCTTTGATTACAAAGATCACAAAACAAGAGAAACACTTAGTGCAAATTTTTAATGATCTAGAATTGACACGTGTATGGGATAACACTAAAAGGTTGGTAACTAGGTCTATTTTGACTAAATGTTACAATAAGCTTCAGATAATTTCAAGCAGAGTTTACAAGGCTTAACTTTAGAAGATATTAAAGCAAAATTGAATTCATCTAGGAAGAAGGCCACTAAAGTAGAAATATTTCAAGTAGGCTTCCAATCTACCAAAACTGAGCATACAAGGCTGATGGCATAAGCGAACTAAATGAATAAATTTTTGAGATATGAGCATAGTGAAGGCACACCATGCTAGTGGATATAAACACTATTATGAGTTTTAGGCCAAGAAGAAGCCAGCTGCAACTTCTAGTTCAACACCATCTACTATTTTAGTAGCTCAAACTCTACCCAATATCCCAGTCTCAACACCACCTACAACTTTAGTTCTTCCTACCACTTCAATTCATTCCAATTCATCCAGTTTAACTCCAACTTCTAGTTTAGCACTACCTACTAGATCTACAAGTGCATCTATTTAAGATACCAATACATGTCCAATTACAACTTTAGTTCTAGCCACAACAATGAGTAGAGCCACGCCAACTTTAGTCAAAGGCTAATTTTTTACAATTTTTACATGTAATACTTATTTGGCTAACCATGGCTAGTCAAGCCTTTTTTATATTTATGTTATAATTAAATGAATTCTTCTACCAACATGCACACATGCATGAATGATGTAATCTATAAGTTATAACATACAATTTTGTATCGAACTAGAACTTAGGTTCTAATTATTTTTATGTAAACTGAAGCTTTGCTACACTTGGAGGAGGAGGTGACCCCTTCCCCAAGTCTTTTAAATACATGTTAAACCCTCTTTCAAAAGGTTGGAGTTTTTTTAATCAATATATAGGAATAAATCAATTTGTTGATTATCATGTAACTATGCTTGATCTCTCTTCTTCCTTTTCTATGTTATTAAAATTTTAGCTTCATTGTTTATATCAACTCAATAATTTTGAAGTGTGCTAATGCTATGGATGAATCTCATTATTTTAATTGGTGAATTATGATCTTAAATATGCAACAAGTATTGAGAATTGGTAAATTTTGTTAGTTTAAGTAACTAATATAGATTGAGTTTATAATCAGAGGTGTTTAGGAGTATTTCCTTTGGTATAGTCTTTTAGGCATGTGCTCTAGCTACTCTAGATAATTTCCTAGTCTGAGTTGTAACCTATTAGATAATGGTGTGCAATAACAACTATAAGGAGAGGAACATTTAGTTGATATCATTAAGCTTCTTATACTTATTTTATCATATTGTTAACCATGATTGTTCATGAGTGTCAAATAGATACAAGCGGCAAAAATTGGTCTTAGAAATACTTGTCTATCAAAGAAATAACTAAGGAGTGACCTTTCAGGAACATAGATCCTTATTTTCTACCTTACCTTTCCCATCATTTGAGTTTCTTTAAGATCTACCCATAATAGAGTCACTCTCCATCCATCCAACTCATTTAGTGATTGCTTTCTATTAGATTTCATACATCCATCTACAAACCTGGTTAAACAACCTATAAGCTCAACCTGATATTCTACCATTTGGTTTTTTAACTACATACCTAAAACCCATGCCTTAGATTTAAACCTCACTTCCATAGATATTTTCAAATATTAGAGGTTACCTCTTTCATTCTTTTGAGGTGTGCAGAAAACCCACATCAACAAAGTGGTCTATGGTATCTACTATTTTCAAGATGCACACTAAGTTTTAAAACACTACAATATCTACCTGAGATGAGATACCATTGAATCTTATGCTACTAGATCAACCATTTGGGTAATGGGGAATTAAATTTTTAAGCCCAATAAATCCACCTAGTAAGATCATAAATGCAAGATACATCATCACTTTGATGGACTACCTTAACAAATGGGTTAAAGCTATTGTGACACCAAGTTGTAGTACAATGGATTCAACCAAGTTCTTGTATGAAAATATTATAACTAGATTCAGGTGTTTGATCAAAATGCTTAGTGATATAGGTACACATTTTCTAAATAACACCATCAAGACTCTAAGAAAATATTTTATGATATCACACTACAAAATCGTAACTTATCACCCACAAGTAAATGGACAAGCAGAGGTGTCAAAAATAATTCTTAGTAAGATGCTCACCAAGATATGAAATGTTTAAAAAGATGATTTGGAGGATCAAATTCTTGTGATCTTATGAGAATACATTACAATTACAAGTGTGTAATATGTTTCATGCCATTTCAACTTGTTTATGGACTTGAAGCGATAATGCCTATAATATACATAGGTCCTAGTCTATGCATTACAATGATTATGAGATTAAGGGATCAAGATTATTTAGAGGCATTATTGATGGAATTAAAAATAATGGAAGAAAATAGATAAAGGGAGAAATGGATGTAAGAAGTCAATAAGCTAAGTCAAAAATCATGGCATGATCACAACCTATGATCTAAATAATTATTTCTAGAATAATTAGTCTTACTATATGATAGCAGATTTAGAGCATTTTTGAATAAGCTATGCATTAGGTGGAAGGGACCTTACATCATTTATGACATCTCACAATAGAAAAAAAAAATTGTCTTAAAAGATACTTAAGGAACCATTTTACTAGGATGTATAAATGGTTGTAGACTGAAACCTTACCATCAATAATCTCTATCAGTTGTCACATAAAATTGAGAGAGGGTGTTGAGTAACACCATGTAGTTTAGGATTTTTTATTAATGTATTATTTTCCTATTTTATTTTAGGTTTATGTGTTTTTTTACAGTGAAATTTCTATATCATAAAAGTGTGATATGTGAGAAATTATAGCATAAACAAATGAAAACTTACAATGGTTACACAAGGATTATCAATTAATTCCAAGAATGAGGTGATGATAACCAATATATAAAGAAATTAAAATCAACAGTCAGAATTATTAATGACAATACACTTGAAAGATTAAATATTTACCAAAGCATATTAAATGTCAGAATGAAAAGATGTACAATAAAGGAAAGTGGATAAGTGAAAAGATGGTGTGTCACATCAACAACTATTTCTAGAAGAATTCCATATTTCTAGACATAGAATAGCAACCATCACATCACTATCAATTGAGTCACAGTAGTCTTCAAGGAGAAATCATGTACAACCAACTAAACACATTTAGATCTTTTTTCAGATGGATTTAAGTGTAAAAAACTATATAACAAGGAGCATGAAGAACACAAAGACATTACACACTTTTAAGAATAAGGGACCTTCATGATTTAAATCTAATTCAGTTAATTGTACATAGATTCATCAACAACAGCAATCTAGTTAGAGAAATTTGTCAAATTCATCTACATTAAGAACCATAGATACGTAGAAAGAATAAATGGGGATTGGATTAGCACTCCAATAAACTAGATACCATGATCTATACCCATTTTATTTCATTAATGTTATATATGCCAATATGTTTAACCAAAATCAAACTAAAGAAGCCCAAACACTCCAAAACCCTTTGTGAGGCTTCAATATAGAGAGACTCATCTATCTTCCTAATTTTGGGTAGTTTTATGAGGTGATGCTCACACTACTCATCAGATATAATAAGGGTGCAATCCATCTCTCACAGGATTCACCATTTTCATCAACTCTACAACTATGGTGTGAGCAACAAGACTCCCAGCTCAGGGCAATTCTATTTTTCCCTACAAAACCAAAGCTCCCCCAATTCATTCATATACAAAATAAAAATAGAATGGGGCATCCAAGGGGATACCTATTGACATGGTGGATGACATTTTGATGCACATTCTCTCTGAGTGCATCACCAAGTAGTTTTGGTAGACCACCAAGATCACATGGAAGGCAACAAAAGGGGTCATTGACATTGTGTACCAAATGATCTAGATACATGAGAACTTTAACTAGCCTAAATTTTTGGCTACTAAGATCACAACCAATATTAAGAATGTCCTCACTGGAACATCGTAGATGTTCTAACACCAATTTTTGGTTCTACTATTTTGTTTTACATAGTGAAAGTCATTAGAGGGTCCAATTAATCTAGATGAATAATTTTTGCCTATGACTATGTTTGCCAACCTTGACTAGACTAAGATGGGGAAATAATATTAGCAATTTTCTAGGTTTAACTGATGGTGGGTTGAGATATAAGCTCTTATAATCTCATACCCTATAGTACCCATGGATATTCTACAATATCTAGGGTAGCATGCTTCTATTAAAAATCTATATGATAGGATTCACATCAGAGTTCATGAATTAACCAAATAAATAATGACTCCACTACCTTATTCATTACCATGTTGGATGCCAAGGTAGAATTCCTATGATAGAAATCCATAGCATCTAGATTAGTGCAAAATTTATATTTTATGCCTCTAAATGCACAATAACCTTTGACTATACAGTCTAAATCATAAATACAAACATCCCCATAGATAAAATCAACTCCATCACATGATTATAGAGGAAAGCAAAAGTCACCAGCATGTTGAGCTTTACTTCCACCACCAAAGAAGAGGATATGCCAAGCCAAATCATGGTTGGACAATGGGCACGTACCAAAAATTGTTATAGAATGTGATCTTGCATATTTGGGTGTATGAATAGGAAGTTTCACAATCAATGCTCATAGACATATACAATGAGGCCTATGATCAAGAAGTGGAGAAAGAATTTTTATTTTGGAAAGTAGAATATACCTACCAAGTGTAGAATTAGTTGTGATACAGCTTTTTGGTGATATCACCTAACCTCCTCCTTCTATAATAGTAGACATTTTTGGTTAGTAAGTATCACACAAACAATTTTAAGCTAAATTTTTCCATGCAAATATAGCTACAGGATATTTCATTGCACAAGGAGAACACTCTCCATTACAATAAAGCCCACCACCAACCCTAATGTGCAGGAAAATGACCCATTTTATGTATTAAGTATCCTTATAATTAAGGAACAAATGGTTTCTTTTAAATATCCATCGGTGGACGTCAAAACATAGCAAGCCCAAAGACATGAACAATAATCTCAAGAGATGGTTCAGGATTTTAAGAGAGTGAATAATAATCTCACTTCTTCACCCTATTTTAGACATAAGGCATTAGTATAAAGAGGTATTATGATTAAATCAACATCATCATCTAATTTGTAGTCACTACTTTATTCTCCAACTCCTATGCAAGAACTAAAAGAGACAAATCCACTACAACCAAAGGAGCCTACTAAATAGACATATATCATAGCACAACAAAAAACTACCATAGTGAAACAAATAAAATAATAGGCACAGTAAGTTGATAATAGTAAGGTTCCAAAGGTATAAAGGAATAAGAATAAGGAAGAGACCAAATGTAAGGTTGTTGAGGATGAGTAACAACAAAAGAAACATGTGGAAGAGGAAGAATGTAGGAAAAAGGCTGAAGAAACTATGTCAAAAAATAAAAGAATTGAAGAGGTAAAAGTGAAGAAAAATTAAGAAGTTATGAGGAAATGACAAGAAAAATCAAATCAAGAAGTGTAAGCAATGAAAAATAACAAAGATGAGGTTGAGGCTATAACAAAGGTTTAAGAAGAAGAGAAATCAAAAAAAGTGCTACGCACTTAGGTAGAGTAAGAGAAGAAATAAGCCAAGGAACAAGAGGCCAAGAATAAGTCTGAGGTAGATGCCAAAGCCAAGGTAGAGGAAGATGCCAAATCTAAATCAGATTTAAATGTCAAAGCCAAGGTGTAGGCAGATTCTAAAGCTAACATAGAGATTGAAGCCAAATCTGAGGTAGCAACTAAACTCAAGGTTGAATGAGAAAGTACAACCAAAAAATAAATTGAGTTTACCAAGATAGTGGGGATTCTTGAGACCCAATAATCATATTTCACATCAAAAGGTTCAGATTGTACCCAAGTAAGTGTGTAAGAAGAGGCATCACAATGATGAGTCAAATAAATGAATCTCATCTAGTATAATATTAGTTCATAAACCTTTCCATCCTATTCATTAATATAAACCTTAATGCATGTTTTTACTCCTATTTATACCCTTACTACATATGTAGTATGTTATGATTTATAATGGTGATTTATAAGTAAAGGAATGTGATTAATTGATTTTTTTATGTGGTTTGATAATGGAAGAATTCAAGGTCATATAAGAAGCTTGCAGGATTCCAAGGAGGACAACTTATTATGTTTTATTGCATCCTTTAGCATTTATTCTATTGCATCTTATAACATTTGTTCTACTACATCCTGTAGCATATGTTATGTAGCTTGATCTATCATGTAACATCTACCTAGATCTTGTTACATCTACCTATATCTTAATACATATACCTAGAAAATATTGTAGCATCTACCTAGTAGAATTCCTATAAGATTTGCCCAGCAAAATTTTTGTAACATATGCAACAAACTTCTTATAATATCTGCAACATAACTTCTTCTAGTAACTATTTTATCCTGTAGTAACTAGTTAGTATTGATTTGGTGACTTTGATCAATAATCTTTTCCATGATTATATGAGTGTGAATCATGCCATGAATATAGGAAGGAGTGATTCACTTAACCAAATCCTTTTCTCCTCATGCATGAATTATCTCATTTGGTTATGTATTTGGTTTATTTTATAACCACTATTGTTTATTGTTATATTTCTTATGGTTTCCACCATAGATTTATGGTTGCAACCTCTTAGCTTTTTAATCCTCAAAATAATAAACCTATCTCTCCTATATAATAGGAAAATTTTAGATCACATAGGATAATTAGACAATCAATTAGTAATTTCTTATTATTCAGATGGTCTGATAGTTAGTAAGGAAGTGAGATAGTATTTTTGTAACTCTGTTATGAGCAAAATTGCTATGCTTATGAAAGCAAATCAGCTTGCTATAATTCATTTTCCTTAAGAAGGAGAGGATTCAAGATCCAACCCAATTAATGCAGGGTCCAATCACATGGATTGGTATACTGATTCCTTGTTTGTTAGTTTAGTAGTGTTCATGTATTATTGAAATGTCTATTTATTATCTTATTTTGCATGATAAAGTGTGATTGAATTTATGTAATCATATCTAATTTTGTGTATTATTCATAATTTAATTCTAGAATGGACTAAATTTATTTCTATCATTTAATTTCATGTAATTTAATTTATGGAAGTGTGTTTATGTTTATGCAATGATTAGGACCCAACCTTCCAAAGAGAACTAGTGTTGGACATATAATATCAACACCTTGTCAAGCTAAAACACCCTAGTTGATAACTAATGAAGTAGCGGGATTAATAAGCCAAGTGGACACTTTATCCCATAGACAAGGTTGTATATATAAAGATTGGTTTATGTCAATTTAATTGGTATTTTAATCTATCCCACCACATAAAACATGCCCCAAATCTCTATCCAATGGTTATGGGATATCCCTACATCCTTCACATATTGCACAACATTTTCTTTTCCCGCGGCACAAATTAAAAAAGCACGTGGTGAATATGACTTCATCTTTAGCCTTGGATATAATAATGCAAGAGGCATCATGTGTCATAGCTACCTCTATCTAAGTAAATTAAGGGAGAAAATTCCTTTCAAGAATCAATCATGTAGAAGGCATTAACCTTGGAGAAAGAGGTGTTACAACTTGAGGAGAATGCATATCTCAACCTTTTCCTCACCAAATTTTGTGAGTTGATTGATATTGCATGTCCTACCTTAATCACTTAATTTTTTGGTGACCAAGTCATGTAATAGGAAAATAAGTTCACATCCCTTCTCTCATAGCTCACAAAATATTGGCATGATGTGTAGAAGTTGTAGATACTTTGTACGTAAGGATAGAATCTTAAGGCTGAGACAAAGGCCATTTGTTAGCTTCTTGGGGAATATGAACAAGTCTTTGACACTAATACACACCAAACTCACAATATATCTAAGAATACACTTGACTAGAAGTAACAATTATCTAACACATATAAGGAGGCCACATCAAATTTCACAAGTTGGATAAATCCAAAGATTCAATGAATGAACATTTTGATACCTCAGATACACTAGACATTGCACTCATGTAATCTCTTAAATCTAGAGACAGTGTTATGCTAAAGATGTAGACTTATCAAAATTAAATGTTGTGTAATACATTTGTTAGTATTCAACTAAGGAGACACAAATAATATGGAGGAGTTAGTTCAATAAATTCAAGTGAAATTATCTAATGTGCAGGTTATGATCTTAGTGACAAAAAATGAGGACAACCAAAGTTTGGTTGAGTGTCAAGTGCCATTACACACTAAAATCAACATGGTTAGATAAGTTATCATGGATTGGACATGGTTCAAAAATGACATGTCTCATTTGGATAACTTTATCATAGACATCATCTAGGGGCCTCAATTTGTTCCTTAAAATAATTTGTAACAAGAACTCCATTAGAAGAAGGTTGATGTAGTTTCACAGCCTATGCCTTAGCCCCAACTACAACATCCACCAATAAATTTTATAGCAACAACATCTTCTTCACAACTATAAGCAAAACCATATGTGTAGCCTCCTTTAGTTCATCCAACACAATCCATGTCACCACCTTCATTTTAGGTATTTCACACAATCCAATTTTGTAATTTTGAAGCATTTTGTAGTATGAAGGCCTTGAATATTATGAGTGGGGCTAGATTGGTTTAAAAATAGTAAAGGGAAACCACCTAGTTATGTTAATCTATTAAAAACTTTATAGGGTGGTATATTAGTATGATATTTAGTTAGAAACTAGAAAGGGTGGCTAAGTAGTGCACAAAGGAGTTAAAACTAGTAAATATCACCTTGATAAATTACTACAACTTATGTTTCTAGTCCAATTCCTCATAGCTGGCATAGTTTTTAGCTTCAACAAAGGCACACTTCATGTGAAATTGTCTTGAGATGAGATAACTATTTAAGTATGATAAATTATGATGTGGCTCCACTATTCCATTAGTGATGTGTCTTGATTTCTACTATTCGACACTATTTCTAATTAGCACTATTGGCACTATTCTAGATTGTTACTATTCTTAAATGACACTATTCATGAGTGCTTAGGTGACATGGGGAAAATTTTTCATGAGGGGACAAGAAAGGGATGGTCAAAAATATAACCCACCTTCTTTTAGAAGCTTATGTTAGTGGGGAGACAAGTTATACTATTCCTGATTGGTATCTCCTTTTTCCTTTTGATTATTCATGAGGGGTGGTGCCAAATTTTCCATGTGAACTTTGTCCATATAAAATCATGACCCATGTGAGGAATGTGATGTGGCATTTTTTATTCTCCATTTTTCTTTCTTTGTCCTTACCCATCCAAGTGTAGGGGGATGAATTCTTGAGTGAGGTAGTTGTTTTCATGTTTTGTTTTCTAGTTCTTTTCTATATATTGACTTGAATTCCTCTTTGCAATTTCATAGTGGCTTTATGCATTTTTACTCCAAGGAAAGTTAGTAAGGTGTTGAAAAGAGGTTGTTGTGAGGAGTGTAAGTGATAGGCTTGTATGCCTCATTTAAAGTTAGCTTGTTGTTAATAATTATTTTTAATGAGTGTGTTGTGAGAAATTATAAGGATGTTATGTTGAAATAATATATGAGAGTGTATTTTTATTTTAATCTCCAATTTTTGAAGAGTGATATTTCTTATTCTTCCCTTAAATCTTTGAGTAGTCTTGTGAGGTTATAGTGAGGGCACATCAAATTATTGGTAGTAAATAGGGATACAAAATTAGATATTTTAATTGAAAAACACATGTGTGACTTGTACTATTTTGTCTTTTGTATCTCTTTTTCTATGTATTCAACACTTAAAATCATGTCAAGAGTCTTTAGAATGTGAAGAGTCTTTCTTTTGTTTGTAGTGAAATGATGTAATATGAAGTGAAAACATTTTTAAAAGCTCTATATAACAATTACTTGTATTGAAAAAGATTCCCTATGTGATAGAGATTAATATTAAGTTATGAAATGGTTTCCACTAAATGTATTTTATCATTGTTTTGTGTGCAATCTATGCTTTATTTGTCTAAATTTGTTTAATCATGTATAATAGTTTTTTAGGTTCTATAAATATTAAGACTACATTATTTTTCATGAACAAACCATAATTATCTATAATATATTGGTTTAGTCTATGTTTATTTGTTTGTGTTATAATTATGTTCACACTTCGAACAAATATCCTTGTATTATCATGTTTTGATAGGTTTTCAGGAACCTCTAATAAAAGTAAACCAATATCTATTTAAGAACAAGGATGATATACTTTTACATCTCATAAAGATAGGAACTAGACTTCCTTTTGACTTCAATCCCCAAAATGTTAGTCATATCATAAGTAGGAAGGACCAAACCCTTCCCAACCAAGACAATCCACTTCTAGTAACCCCATTAGCTGAAATAGAGCAAACATTGATTCAACCAAGGAGATCCCCAATCCACATGTCTCTCATTTCAACATCAATAGTTGTAAATTAGTTTTAGTTGAACAAAACCATCTGGACCAAAACCAAGTTATGCTATATCAAATACAATAGTTAAGCCAATAATTTATCAAAACTAGCTTCCCATATAAATCCTCCTATATTAAATCCTTCTTAGCAAAAATCCAACAATCAACTATCAAAAAATAGGAAATCTAATACCAATTAGACCATTATCTCACCTAAATATAATTTTATCCAATCACCTTCCATGCCACTCAAGCACACATCATTTATCTAAAAATGGAAAACCATGAAAGATAACCTCCAAGGACTATAAGATGGGAAACAAAATAAAAATAGGAAGGCAAGTTCAAATAATTGTGCTCTTACCCTTTTGAGTAAGAAATGTTAAGAGTATTTGTTCCTTCTTACTTTGAACCACCAAAGTTTGAAAATTATAAAGGAAAAGGTGATCCTAAGGAGCATGTAAATGAATTTTTCATGTCATGCCAATAATTTTCTTACAATGACATCTTTCTACTTAGAATTTTTCCTCAAATCCTAAGTAACCAAGCCCTTGAATGGATATTGCATTTACCCAAGGGGTCCATCATCACATTCACAAATATATCTAAAATATTTGAGAAAAAAATATATTATAACGTGGAGCGTGAAGTCACCATGATGGACCTCTGCAATGCCAAGTAAAGAAATGGATAAAACTTTTATTCCTTTCTACAAAGGTGGAGAATCCTAGCAACTAGATTCACTTAGACCATTCCTAAAAAATAATTTATTACTATCTCTATTGCCAACCTCAACCAACAGATAGAATTTCACTTACAATTCCAATTTGAAAATACATTTGATTAAATTATTGATAAGGGAGTTCAATTTGAAAATTCCCTTGTCACCAAAGGATTGGTGAAACTTTTCAATAAAGATCACCAAAATAAAACCCAATTTGAAAAAACCTAAGTTCCTTAGCAAGAACAAGAATGTTGTTGGTGATGGAGTAACTTACTCAAAGCACATCCATTTTTTCTAGATCACCCAAAATAGTACCATTCCTAGGGGCCAATCCAAATAAGAAGTAAAAATAATAACCTATACTTCCCTACAAGAATCATTGAAGTAGTCTTTTACAAACTCATAGTTACAAACATGATTGTCTTCCTACAAACTAAACCCTTTGATAAGAATCATCCAAAACCTATTTAGTATGAATAGCATGAGTATTATGAGATCTATAAGATCAAGGTTCATTCAACATTTAGGTTCACGATGTTAAAAAACTACATCCAATATTTGATATATGATGGGGACATTGAACTTGAAAAAAGCATCTAATTCCAAAAACTAGAAATTAGGGATATACTAAGATCCATTTCTAAAATATGACTAACCTCATTCACAACCTAATTAGGTTCAAAAAAACCAATCCAATCATGTTCATCAAAAAAATATTCCCAATCATATGATGTCATTCTTAGTCACATCAATTATATGGACAACCATATCACTACCATCAAAGTTAAAATCCTATATTGTGTTTTAATAACTAGGCAAACTAAAATCACTATTCAAGGGACTCCTCTACCTATCCCTGATAGAAAAACCAATGTTATTGATCATATTGAGAAAACATATCCCCAAATTTTTATTTTAGACCTTCTAAAAACATCTACTATTCACAAATATTTCATGTATAAAACCCTTTAAGAGTCAAGAGTCCTAACTGATATTAATCCATCCTAGTTTCAAGCACTCATTAGGCACTTATCCTCAAATCACTAACTCACATTTCATTAAATTGATATATCTCTCATCATTCCATGCCATAACCTACCCTTGTACATTAAAGTATACATTACCAAACACAAAGTAAAAAGGGTACTTATAGATAATGGATTTGGTTTAAACATTGTAATTTAACCCTAATCAAACATCTAGGTTACTTTGCTATAGTATTAGAACCAAATAACATCATAATAAAGGCATATGATAATTTATAAATAGAGTCAGTAATCACCATACACCTTCCTATCATGGTTGGGCCTGTTACATTTCATTGATCTTGATCTTCCCTATCACATCCTCCTCGATTGACTATGGATTAATTCCATGCAAGCCATCCACCTTCCACCAATGCATAAAATTTCCCCATTTTGGCATGGAATTTTCTATTCGTGATGACCCACAACCCTTCCAATACTATAAAATATTGGAAAGTTGGTACCATAAAACAAGTTATTATCCTATCATAGAAAATGTTTATGAAGTAGATAGATATAGAAACCAAATCCATCAAAACCTTCATCCTATATCTATCCAAATGATCTCTTATCTACATCCAAATCCACACCTTCAAAATCCCATTTCGATATCATCAACAAACACTTGGTAGAATATCAAATCTAAAGATGCCTTTCATCTACATAAACTTCCCATTTCTCCAAAAAAATCTAGTAGGCATATCATGAGTAAGAAAAAATAACATGTATCGTATCAATTTTTTTTTTTTTAAATCTTTTGTTAATTCCAACCTTCTTGAAGATAAAAATTTTGAAATCTCTAATGATTATTAGCTCTATAATTATGGTCTAGCCTCTTGTTTCAATAATTAATATCTCATAGCAAAAACAATCATGTGTCACATCATGAATTACAAAGCTAAAGGACTAGCCTCCATGAACAGGGAATAATAGGACCTATACCTTCCTGTGAAAATAAATAATATCATGGCATCAATTTTAAAATATCTAGTGGTAATCCATATGAGTATATCACTGATACTTCTATGATTTCTGATGAAATCTCTTCTGACATTGAAACAAGTTCCATCCATAGCCTCTAGGAACACCTTTCCTCAAATAACATTTTCAATGATATTTTTGTCCTTACTTTAAACCTTGACCTAAAATATATTGAACTCAGTGGCTAGGACCAACACAATCACATACTACTTGACTTCTTCCAAAATGATGAGGTTATTGTAGAGTCATGAAACTCAAAATGACATTCTACCAAGTGATCATAAAATAGGTTTTGTAATTAATTTAGATACATAACATATTTTAGGGAGAAGAAAGAGTTATTTAGACATAAAAATTAAAAAAATGAAACAAAAAAATTAAAAAATCAAAGTCCCCTAGTGAAAACCTCTTTGAGGTGCTATCAGACAAGAAAAATGAAATCAAGAAAATAAAGATGAGTCTATTGGTGAAAAAAATTTTGAGGTGCCAATAAATGAGGAACTCAACCTTTCCCCTAGCATAATTTCAAGATGGTTCTACACTACTTGTTAAAGATACCATTGATGTTAACATTATTATAGAAGATCATCCCAAAATCATTAAGCTTGCAGCAATTCTCAATGGGAAATCCTTGTAATTATTCTTTAAAAAATTTCAAATATTTTTATTGGTCTTATGTAGATATGCTTGGATTATATCGATCTCTTATGGTACACCACCTATTTGTTCATGTACATGTAAAACTAGTAAACTAAAAACTCAATAAAAATTATCCCAAGGTGGCCCATCTTATCAAATAATAACTAAAGAAACTCTTGGATGTTGGGTTCATTCAACCAATAAACTATTTAGAATGGATATCTAACACTGTTTCAGTCAACAAAAAACCAATAGGGATCTGAGAGTACAATAAATTTCATGACATTAATAATGCATGCCCAAAATATGAATACCATTTACCTAATATTGACATGATTTTCAATTCAAAATTGGGACATGAAATGTTTTTACTCATGGATGGTTTCTCAACATAAAACCAAATCAAAATCGCACCTGAAGGTCAACATAAAACAACATTCAATACACCATGGGGCACCTTTTGGTATCAAGTCATGCTTTTTGGCTTGAAAAACATAGGTGTAACTTATCAAAGATCTATGTATGCCATCTTTCATGATATTATTGAGGACTATGTGGATGACATATTACTTGAGTCAAAAACTAGGGCAAAACACCCTGCCATTTTGCTAAAAATATTTCAAAAGACCAAGGGAATACAAAATTGTTAGTGTAAAAGGTTTCTCTTCATGTCTGGTACCTTTTCAGGGTCTTTTTCTCACTTCCTAGTGTAAAAAGGGTTATTCCCCTAACCAATTCCATCACTTAGACCTTTTCACACTTACTTAAGCCTACTTTGAGTTTTTTTTAATCTTTTATCTCACATTTCATGTGTTTTTGTCACTTAGATGGTTTATCCTATATATACTCACCTCTTACTCTCATTTTATATAAATAAGCATGTGAAAACTTTATATTAGTATTCATGTTGAATAGAATATAGGTTATTCTATCAATTTTGGTTTCTTTTCTATGATTTTCTTTCACTCATTTTGATTATTGGGTGGATTTTCATCCAAATCTTACATAATATCATAGTGGTTTTGAGTTGTAGGATAGCTTTCTAGGATATTTGGGAGTAAAAATCTATTATTTTTTGTAGAAAATGAGTATGTTCTTCTCTTGTATCTTTGAATGATCTGGAGAATCAAAAAGTTGTGAAAGAAATCCTAGATTTTGGGGAGTTTATTTATCTACTTGCCAGTTGTAGGTGATTTTTGAAGCATCTTGGAGCAAATTTGGAGCCACCACAACAATTCAATCATCCAAGAAAGATAGTAGAGCTTCTAGCTTTATCCTAGTTGAACAATGGAGGCTCCATCTACAAGTGATTTTACAGTGATTCTATGTAAATCTAGAGAGGTTTGAAGCAAATTTTAAGGTTTTTTTTATCAAAATACATTTTTTAACCTTCAAGAGCAAAAATGAGTTTTTAATTGTGTTATCCCTGAATTTAGCAGGCTCAATTCATGGGACAACCCCTACAAAACTTATCTGTTTCATAGCCCATGAGCTCTAAACACACAAAATGAAGCCAATTATTACCTTCTTGTGTTTGTTTTTTCTCCTCTAAAAGTTAGTTTTTGAGGGAATTTTTTCTTCCAATGCAATTCAAAGAATTTCATCTGAACTACACCTTTTTTAGTTCGACACAAATCAGAGAATTTTTTTCGAACTGCACCATTGTGTGCACTAGTGGATAAAGTCTTTGATGTTGCACTTAGTTTAATTTTTCACATGCAAAAGTGCTATTTTTCTCCAACTTTGAACGTGTAAATTTGGATTTTTTCTCCTCTCTTGCACCCGGGCCCACCATTGCATCAGTAATTAATTTTTCATTAATTACCCCTCTTATATTTTAACCCATGTAAATTCATTTATACCATTTGTCTTCACCATTTTCAAGCATGAGTATGCCCTCTATCACCATTTTTGAGCTTGATTGCACCCTTCCTCATCATCCTCAATTTGTTGCTTTCGTCAAATTTTTGTGCCTTAGGGTTCTTCAACATCATTCATGTTCATCATATCTCAGGTAAATCTTTGATTTTTATTATTATTATTTTCTTTTTCTTATTTTTCCTTCATTTATTCTTCTTCTTAGAGATTTTCTTTTTGATTTTGGTTTTTCCCTCAGTCCCAAGTTTAATTTTCTCTTAATGCAAATTCAAAGTTTTTCTCTGAGACGCACCAAGGGGTTTCATTCACCAAAACTCATTTTGGTGCACTTCAAAAAAAAACCTCTGAAGTGCACGTACCCTCATTTCATTATACTTTAGAGAATTTTTTATGAAGTACACATTGCACACCTTCTCGGTGCACTTTGAAGAATTTTCTCTGAAGTGCACATAGTCTAGTGCACTTCAGAGAAAATTCTCTAAAATGCACATTACTTACCTTCTGGTGCACTTCAAAGAATTTTCTTTCAAGTGCACACCATTTGGTGCACTTCAAAAAAAATTATCTAAAGTTCACGCTACACCCATCTAGTGCAGTTCAAAAAAAATCTCTGAATTACACCAAAACCTTCTTCTGGTGTAGTTTGGAGAATTTTCTCTGAACTACACCTTTTCCAAAAAAAGATAAACAATGCTAACTCTGGAAAATTAAAATTATCTTTTTTAGATACTTGATCAATGTCAGAAGATTCTCCAACCAAGAGAATAATGAAGTATAAATTTCAAGGTGTATTTTCAGCATCTAAAGTAGATTCCAATGTAGATGAAATTAGAGATACAGATATTGGTCATGTTGACATGGCCAAATTCTTTCAAATATTAGGCAGAGATCCCATTGCTCCCCATATGTAACCTATTCTTAATAGTGAGATACATATAGCAGATGCATTTCCTATGTCACCTCAAGATTCAGAGTTCATCTTAATAATTACTTCTCGCTTTGACAAAGAAACTAGGTCAGTCAAAGATGTCGGTGGAAAAGTGGTAATTAGACTAGATGCAGAAAATTTGATAAATTTTTTCATCTTTCGAACATTGAATAATTCTCAGATATAAGTGTGGAAATAGCCCAGGAATATTATGACAAGAATCTTGAGAAATACAAGAGGTAGATTAATGCAAATTGGCTAAGGACACCAAGGCATACAATTGTAAGATGACCAAAATGTTTTTACCAAAGTGAATTTATGGAGAAAATAATATATTTAATCACTCTCCTAAGTAGGGTCAAAGGTCTTACCACATCAAATATCTTTCAAGAATGGATGTATCACTACATTTTTATCATTAAGAAAAATAATCAAAGAATTTATTGGGGAAGTCAAATTAGTGATGCCATATGCCACCAAATTTCTGAAGTAAGTTCTTCTCTCAAGTTCTATATGAATTCTTATTTGGTATATGTTGCATCCTAAATGAGGAATTTTTTGGGACTGGCCAGTGTTGGTGAAAGGAAGAATTTTTTTGTTTATGAGTATTATCCACAGTTGACCCTCAAAGAAGGTATCAAACATTTCAGAAGAGTTAACAATGCATTATTCTACCAATTCATTTGTATTTTTGAAAAAAAATTGAAGAAAAAAAGGGTTTTAGATCAAGCATGGGAAACCATAAATAGTATTGGTTGCATTTTCCTTTAGTTCTCAACTTTTACCTACATCAGGGTAGGTGGATTAAATGAACAACCTTACATGCTACCTAAATACCAAGGTGATAAACTAATTTTAATGGAGATGTGTAGAAAAATTATGACCATACACAAGAAGCAATCAGATGCACATAAAAGAGGATTCAAGTTTCCTATAAGCATTGGCCGGTACACCATTTCAACTACTCCCAAGGCTGAGACAATGAAAACTAAGATGCAATGGATCACCCTTAAAAGGTATAAAAGTAGAAAATATTTTGATTATATAATGATGAAGGAAAAGTTAAAAGGCAATTATGTTCATGTGCATAAGATTGAGGATATTTGAGAAGAATGTAGAACTAAATAAAATGTAAGGATACTTGATTACAATCATCTTACTGTTGATCAAATTCAAGAGCTACAATTAGCAAATATTCTAGCTGACCTCTCTAATGATGAGAATATATTGGATCCTTCATATGAAGGAAATCAAGTTGCTTCTACTCCTATTCCTTCAATCCAATGGTTTATAAAAGAATGCACATCTATTAGAGAGAGATTTTGACCCATCCTTGTAAGAACTAATGCCTCGTTAAAAACTAAAGGTATTAAATTAAAATATTTCAAGATAGGGTCATAAGAAGAATATGATGAAGACACTGCAAGGAAATGTGACGAATTGTGGATGAAGAATAAATAAGTGGCCTCCACATCCAATAAGAACCCAAGATTTGTATTTATAAGTAAAGGAAAGAAGAAAGATTAAGAATCTAGTTTAGAGAAGAGTGTTCAAATAGAGACACAAGAGAAACTAGATGTGAGAGAGGCACCATCTCAATCAACAATTTTGCAACCTCTAGTTCAGCAGTCTTTACAAGTTGAATCCACACAATCAGTTTCAATAGTTTATTAGGTGACATTCTCTACAGTTCCTTCCATTAGTACATTTGTACCAATTGTTTTTGTTCCCTCTCACATTACTCTTTTGGTTCCACCTTCTCCTAGTGCCACACTCTTTCAAGTCCCTTCCCAAGGTACTCTAGATCAAGTTTTTGATTCTTTTTCTAATTTACCTATTCCTACAAAATCAATGGGATCCCCAACCAATCCGTACTTCACTCAATAAGATATAGACAAATTCATGTCTACATCTTTTTTAAAAATGACAACTCAAGCTCCTGTCACCCCAATGTCAAAAATATTATCAAACCCAAAAGTAACATTTATGCCAACCCAATCCCCACCAATAATAACCACTATTCCATTAGTGTCAACTATGCTATCAGATACCTCTACCATTCCACTTACTTCACAAACCATTTTTCTTCCTAAAACATCACAATCCTTGGTTTCTTCTGCTAAATAAGACTCATCTCCTCTTCCTCCATGGACAATTTCTCAAATATCTAAGAAGAAAAAATAGGTTGTTTAACTTGATGATTTTGATCTTGGTCAACTTGTCCCAGTAAAGTCCAAAATGACAAAGAAGGCAAAAAATACATCAAGGGTAATTTTTAAATCTGGGCATAAGTATGTTGAAGTTGCAGTGCCTCCCAAAGATAGAAACGTTGAAGATATTCAAGCATCCAAATATGTAGTAGGATGGATAGATCTTGGGAAATAAACTCATGAAGGTGAAAAGGAAGATTACAAGCAACAATGGCTTCCTTGATCAAGAGATATGATCAAGACAAGAAAGTCAAAGATCAACTCAAAATACAAGTGGAACAACTAAATTATATTTTAATAAAAATCACTCAACCTTCTAAGTCCATTGATCCTATTGTGCATAAAAATACTAAAAGAGCTATTCAACTTCCAGAAAAAATTAGATCTTAGGGTCATGCAGTTAATGCTTGGATTGAGAGATTAAGAACACAAGGTACTCAAATGTTGTGTTCTACCATTGGATTTTTGAAGAACTTGAGTGAAATGAAAATATAAATTCATAAAATAATTAAAACACTCACTCAATATTTGGAGTTGACTGAAAAATATATTGATACATAGACTCAACTTCCCAAATTCAAACTAGAGATTTTGGTTGAGCAAAAAGTCATTCCAAATAGAAAAATGTTCATTGAATATAGGGAAGCTATGAAGGATAAAAGAGAAGTTCTTGAGAATCTAGTTAAATATCTTGAAGAAGCTAAATATATGTGTGATAATATCATATTAGATCTTGCATAAAGAGTTGGAAAAATCCCCTATCAAGTTAAAAATGATTCTCAAGAAATTCTTCTTGTGGAGATTATTATTCAAGAATTTACATCTTTCCTCCAAACAAAGACTAAAATAGGTATTTTCACATTGGATTCCATCAACAAATTAATTGAATTTCAAGTCATCTTGAATAAACTACAAAGAATCATGGACAAGAGCAAGGCTTTTCCAATTAACTTCGAAGATTCTATCACAAGGGTACTTGCCATCTCCAAGAGTACATCCGGCCCAGATAACAATGAAGTCCAAGCTATCTTGAAGAAATATGAGGAGTTTTTAGAGAAGAAAAAAAAAGAATAAATTCCTTTGTCTAAGGACACTTAGTTTGTTTTTGTAAATTTTCATGTGTAATTTTGTTTGGTGCATTTTTCACGTAGGAAAAGTGCACAGTCCTAAGTCAAATTAGACTCTGTCAATGAATAAGCCAATGTATTTATGTTTTTCCTATTTTTTTTCATAGCTTCTCCTTATAAATAGGAGGATGATCTTTGTAAAAAAGATCACCAATTGCTATAGAAGCGAAGTGCTACCAAAATTGACAAGCAATATTGAAACTTTGAATTCAAATTGTAAATCTTTTGTCAATTAATATATGAGAAAGCAAGTGAACTTTCAATCTTTGAGTTGAAATAAATATGTGTTGTATTGGATATGTTCTTATGTCTTTTCCATTACATTTTCTTGTATAATTAATTGAAATATGGTGTGAATTTCTATAAATAAAAAGGTGCCAGGAAGTTGATTTTGAAGTCTTTGAGTTGAAATATCATTACTAGGTTTATATTCATCATTGAAAGTGAATTACTGAAAAGACTTTGGGTTACCAATTATTCTTCATTGATAAATTTAATCTTTGTTATATAAGTTGAAGACTTTGGGCTGCACTTTATTCTATCTTTTAAGTTTACTCTGTTGATATTATTCTTGTTACTCCTTTGGCTAACAAATTTGAATATCAGTTACATTTGGTTCATCAAGTGATCTTAAATTTTCAAAGTATATCACAAAGAACAAAAGAAAGTTTGTGATTAAACATCATTCTTAAAAAAATAGAATTGGATGATATGACAACACCCACTATGATACAATTATTGTAAATATGTGTAAATAATTAAGTGTTGTGTTAATTAACAATGAAAGAGAGCCTCCCCTTGCTTAGAGGAGAGATTTATCTCATCATACTATGGATGAAATCACCATTTTTTATTATTATGTTGTTAACAAAATATTCACCCAACAATTTTTTTTGACTCCGCTGGGGAAACGGACATTCGACTGAGTTCTACACTCACTTGGTTCATATAAGACCAGCACCTTATTATTTACTACTATTTTACTGTAGTTAATCTCTTTTCTTTCTGAGTACTTTCACATTCTGATGGAACAAAGCTACACTCATGGTAGAAGGGCAGTGGGACTCATTGATCCAACATTTGAGTTATTGCAAGAAAATAACTTTGATCTTTTGTCGGCATGTATAAGGTCACCTCTTCAACATATAAGAAGTTTTCCACCTATAAATACAAGATTTTATATACTAGGAGAAGCTTCCAACATTTGTAGGGTTTTGCCTATTTTTCCTTTGCAAAGGTTTGTAATACACCATATAATCCACAAAAGATGGTAGCTCAAGGTCCATGGGGTAATGTATTTGGTCCATTGAATATGGCACCACCATCACATGAACTACCTCGTGGCTCATGGAAAATTTTTCCTAAATTTTATGGTGATGGCAAGCTACATCCAAATAAACATATTGTTGCATTCTACATTGCATGTGGAGTTCTTGGAGTGGAATGCTATGTACCTAGGGACCCTAGGTACATAGCATGGAACATGAAGTTGTTTCTGTAAGGTTATTTATAGAAACACTCCAAGGCATTGTTGT
This sequence comes from Torreya grandis, assembly GCA_037957365.1. Classification (NCBI taxonomy): domain Eukaryota; kingdom Viridiplantae; phylum Streptophyta; class Pinopsida; order Cupressales; family Taxaceae; genus Torreya; species Torreya grandis. The sequence continues at coordinate 4,263,801 of JARHVA010000737.1, read as the reverse complement.
TGATTGGTTTTATCATCTTACAACTAGTACTATCACTAATTGGGCTATGTTCAAGACTAAGTTTGAGGCAAGGTTCAAGCCTACATAAGATACTCATGCCTTGTTGGCTCAGCTTACACAAATGAGTAAGGAAGCACATGAGCCTATACGTGAGTTCATGGTAAAGTTTAATAAGTTGAGGAATAGGATTATGATGGTTGCTCAACCTACACCTGAGAATTTGAAGTGATTCTTCATCAATTCTCAACTACTAGATGTGAGTTTTCTTTTACGAAGAACAAATCTAGTTAATCTTGATGTTGCTCAAAGTTTAGCCACCGAAGTAGAAGATGATTTAATCCTAGCAGGAAAGGTGAGAAATAATTCAATCAAGCCTAGAGGGAATCCTTCCCCCACTTTATCTTCTACTATCACCATAGATTCCATGATTTAAAAGTTAGCAAATGAATTGCTTACACTTAAAAAACAAATGTCTCAAAGCACATCTTTTCCTTCATACAAAGATGTTCCTAGGAGAACATATCTAAATTATTCTAACAATGTTTCTAGGAATCAAAATTTGAATAAGCTTCCTCCAACACAAGCAAGGCTTGTATTAAAGGCACCTCCAGATGATGCAATAATAAATTGGCTGGAACCTAAAAATGATGATGTTCTAGAATTGGAATACATTTCAGAAGAAGATGTTACTCCTTTCACTAGAAATGAAGGAGAAGTTGGTGACTCTGATATCAAGTTTTTGAACTTTGAAGAAGAAGTTGGACAAGAGGAAGATACACATGGTGAGTCTTATACCATTTTCACCCATTCTCAAAGTTAGCCGAATCAACAATAAAATGTTGATAAAATTTAATCCAAGGATGAACTATGAAAGGAGGTTACAATTGCCAAAAGAGGAACTCATTTTCTAGTTCAACCAAAGGATAAGGTGGTGGATAAACAAGTAAGTACTCCTCATAATTCTACCTCTTCTCCTTCAACATCTAGATCTAGTGCCCAAAACCTAAAACCTGAAAATGAAAATGTTTTGTCTTCCTCGACTGCCCCATATCCAGCTTTTGATATCATTGATCATGCCAGGAAGACTAAAATCCAAATGTTAGAGGTAGAGTGCCTCCAATCAAACCTTGATCAATTTGAAAGATTGGTAAAATTTGTAAAAAGAAAAGGGATCAATTCTGATCAGACTTCAGCTAAGATTGTACCAATTGACCCTAAGCCAAAATCAAATCAAAATAACTTGGTTGTAACTCCTTCACCTAATTCTATAAAAATAAAACCTTTTTATATTTTCTTATTTATCAATGGTTATAAGCTTAGTAATTATGTTATTGATTCAGGTGCTATCAATAATGTGATGCCTACCAAGGTGGCCACTGCCTTGGGGTTAACCTTGAAAAAGACTTTGGGTCATTACTTCTCAATGGAAACCAAACAAGTACCTCTTATAGTCTAAAGCAAAGATGCATAATTTACATTTACTACGTTTCTAGAGAAAAAGATCAAAATGATAGTTCTAGTGGTTGATGTTTCAATCTCATATAAATTTTTGTTGGGACATAAATTTTGCAAAGATGTTGGAGGAGAAATCAATATGGATTGGTCTAAGGCTAGGATACCTATTAAGGGTGTTATGTAGAAACTTTACCCAAAAAAGCAAGCAAAGTACACTATAATAAAGATAGAAGAACCAAAATCTTAGATCCTCTTTGAAACCTCTAGAATGGGCACATATTTCTTGACTACAAATTAAGATCCAATATCTTCAAATGATATTTTAGAAAAAGATTAGAAAATAGAAGAGTTTCCCTCTTTAGATAAGGAGATTTTGAATTTTGACACTATTAAGGTTGAGAGTTCAAATCATGTTCAGAATTTGGAATTTGACAGCAATTGTTCATCAATTGGATCTAAAGTTGGAATAGTTCTCATATCCCCAAAAGGAAAAAAAAAATCTTTTTCAAATTTCAATTTTATAATACTAATAATACTACTGAGTATGAGGCCTTGTTGTTAGGAATGGAAGTTGCAAGAATGAAAGGAATCAAAAATCTTCATGCCTAAGGTGATGTTGAGCTAATCATTTGTCAAGTTAGGAACTTATATTAAACAAAAAATGAAAGACTAAGGCATTATCGCAATCAAATTTAGGATTGCATGGAAATTTTGATGCGTTCAATATATCAACAATTTCAAGAGAATACAATGATAGAGCTAATCCATTGGCCATTTCAGCCACTCTCTTGATTCTTCACAAAGATTTTCAAGGAAACAAGTATACCATTGAGTTGGTTTTTTGACCCCAATGTTAATCATTGGCAGGTTTTTAATAATGATGAGTAAGTCATCTCATTCTTGAAGAAGGTGGAAAATTTTAGTGAGTTGTATTTTGAAGGAAGTGATTCCACACCTCAAGAATGAATTTCTAAAGTTAATGAGGAAACTAGCAAAGAAATCTTGCAGCTAAAAGGGAATAAGATTCCCAAAGGGTTGGTATCTTTGGAAAGACTTTTTTATAATCATGATCAATTTATCAAATGTCAACAATTAGAATTTGATTCATCCATAGAAATTAAGTAATTTAATATAAGAACAAAAAGTGACCTCAAAATGATAAATATTGGAAAATGTTGCTCATCAGAGGAAAGAAAAAAGTTGGTGACTCTTATACGTCAGTACATGGATGTATTAGCATATTCATATGCTAATCTAAAAGCTTTTTGACTTAAGGAAGTGCAATATGATATTCCTCTCAAGCCAAGATCTTAGCCTCACAAGTAAAAATAGTGACAGTATAATCCTGAAATATCAAGTACTATCCTCACTAAAATTCAAAAGATGTTGACTTCTCGCATTATCTTTCCCATACATCACTCCACATGGATAAAAAATATTTTTCCTATAAGGAAAAAGAACAGAGAGATCTGCATTTATGTTGACTTCTAAAATTTGAATCAATTATCACTTAAGGATAATTATCCACTCCTAGTAATGGATCAAGTATTGCAAATTTTGACTAGTTCAGAGATGTTATCTATGCTAGATGGTTTCTCAGGATATAATCAAGTAGAGGTTTATGATGAAGATCAATAGAAGACAACCTTCACTACTCCATGGGGTACTTTTACATATCGTAGAATGCCTTTTGGATTAATCAATGCTGGTGATACTTTCTAAAGGGCTATGGATTTGGCTTTTTGAGATATAATTGATAAGTTCATTGTAGTCTGCCTTGATGATCTAACCATTTTATTAAAAAAACATCATGATCATTGTGACCATTTGTAGTGAGTAATTGAAAGATGCCATGAATATGGGATATCTCTTAATCCCAAGAAGTCCATATTTAGGGTTACAAAAGGAAAGATCCTTGGACATATTGTATCCAAAGAAGGAATAAAAATTGATTTGAATCAGGTTAAGTTAATTCAAAATCTTATTTTGCCATCAAGTAAGAAAGGAGTGCATTATTTCTTTGGGAAGGTTAATTTTTTGTGAAGATTTGTTCCTAATTTTACTAAAAAGACTCACCACATTGTGTATATGATGAAAAGAAGATCAAATTTTCATTAAAATGCAGAAGGAAGAAATTCTTTTCATGAGATAAAGGAAGTCATTCCACTTTATCCTATTCTAGTTTGCCCTGATTATACCAATAACTTCATTATGTATAGTTATGCTTCTAAGCATACCTTATCCGCAATCTTGGTACAACCAAATGAAGAGGGGATTGAATCTCCTATAGCATTCATGAGCTTCCCTTTAAAGGCTCATGAGCTTAAGTACTCATCCATGGAAAAAAATTCATATGTGGTGGTGAAAGTAGTCAAGTATTTCAGGTACTACATCCTCAATTCTCATACCATTACATTAGTACCAGATTATACTATTAATCTATTTTGACTCAACAAGAATTTGGAGGTAAAAGAGGTAAATGGATTTCTAAAATCCAAGAATATGATATGGATATCAATCCTACCAAACTTATGCATGGAAAAGGTTTGTGTCAACTCATGGTAGAGACCAATTTAGAAGAAACACCTGACAATGAAAGAGATATGAAAAAACTACCCATGGTCTTGGTTTTAAGTACTATGGATGAATGGTATTACGATATTGCTCAGTTATTCACATATGGAGAGTGTCCAGAAAATTTGTCCCACAAAGAGAAGAAGACAATCAAGCTCAAGGCTAAAAATTTCATCCTTTGGGATGATGGTTTGTATAAGCAGAACATTGATAAAATCTTTCTAAGATGTGTAGGCAAGGCATAAAAAGGAAATTTATTAGAATCTTTCCATGATTTAACATGTGGAGGACATTTTTTAGCCTCTGTTACAACTCATAATATCTTGTGGGCTAGATATTATTGGCACACACTTTTTCAAGATGCATACACATGGGTGCATAAATGCGAGAAGTGCCAAAAGTTTGTGGGGAAACCTAAGTTAGGAGCCTTACCTCTCAAGCTAGTAGTTATTGAATAACCTTTTTAGTAATGGGGTATTGATTTCATTGGTGTAGTGAACCCATTGTCAAGTGTTGGTCATAGTTGTGTTCTCATGGATACAGATTACTTCACCAAGTGGGTGGAAGCAATTCCACCCAAACATGCCACTTCAAAGGTTGTTTGAAATTTCCTCAAAGAGAATATCATTACAAGGTTTGGTGTGCCATATAAAGTTGTAACTAATAAGGCTGCTTGTTTCATATCCCATGAGATGACTCAGTTTTGCTTTGAATATGGGATTATTTTCTTTCATACTTCTGACTATTTTCCTCAAGGGAATGGTCAAGTTGAGTTGAGTAATAAGAATTTGGTAACTATCATCAGGAAGCTAGTAGAAAATAATCAGAGGACTTGGCATAAAGCATTATACGATGCATTATGGGTTGATCATATTACTCTCAAATGAGCGATTGGTATGTCTCCTTTTTAACTTTTGTATGGATTAAATACAGAAATACCAATGACATTAAAACTACCAACTCTCAAATTGGCTAAGGCTATTGAAGATGAAATAACTAAAAACTCCTTAGACAAGTGTATTATCTACCTTGTTGAGATAGAGGAGCAACGTACAAAGGTAGTGGACCATATTGCAGAACATCAAAGTCATGTCAAGAAATTTTTTAATAAGAAAGCTAAATCATGAGTATTTTGAGGTTGGGATCTAATCCTTTTATGGGAAAAAAGAAGAGATCCAAAAGGAATGCATGAAAACTTTGGTTCTCTATGGAAAGGTCTTTTTCTCATTCAACAACTTAGTGGAGAACACAATTTCTTCTTGGCATATCTGGATGGGACACCATTACCACTATCCTATAGTGGGCAACATCTGAAGATTTTCACTCAGTGAAGTTCTAGATAAGTTTGTACATTTTGTAAATACCTATATATTATTCTTTATTTCTATGTTAGTGTGTTAGTCTCATCTTTTTCTTGACTCCATGGCTCAATGGAAAAACTCGCTTAGAGTTCTAGGATTCTCTTTCCTTCAAGTGTTTCAAAGAATGCTTGAAGGAAATTCTTGAATTAAAGCTAGTTGTTATCGTTGAATTTAGTAGGCTCAATTCATAGGACAACCCCTATGAAACTTGTCTATTTCATATCCCATGAGCTCTAAGCATGCAAAATAAGGCCAATTATTGCCTTCTTGCATTTATTTTTTCTCCTTTAAAAAGTTAGTTTTTGAGGGAACTTTTTCTTCTAGTGCAGTTTAGAGAATTTTCTCCAAACTACACCTTTTTCAATTTGGTGCAAATCAAAGAATTTTTTCTGAACTACACCATTGTGTACACTAGTGGATAAATTATTTGATGTTTCACTTAGTCTAATTTTTCACGTGTAGGAGCATTATTTTTCTCTGACTTTGTACGTGTAAATTAAGTTGTTTTCTCCACTCCTACACCTTCACCCACCACTGCATCAGTAATTAGTTTCACATTAATTACCCCTCTTATATATATTTTAACTTGTGTAAATTCATTTTTACCATTTGTCTTCACCATTTTCAAGCATGAGTATGCCCTCTATCACCATTTTTGAGCTTGATTTAACCCTTCCTCGTCGTCCTTGATTTATTGTTTTCATCAATTTTTTTTGCCCTAGGGTTCTTAGTCATCATTCATGTTCATTGTATCTCAAGTAAATCTTTGATTTTGCTTTTTTTTTTTTTCCTTTCTTCTTTTTCGTTCATTTCTTCTTGTTAGGGTTTTTCTTTTTGATTTTGGTTTTTCCCTCAGTCCCAGGTTTAATTTTCTCTTGATGCAAATTTAGAGGTTTTCTCTAAGATGCATCAAGGGGTCTCATTCACCAAAACTCATTTTGGTGCAATTCAAAAAAAATTATCTGAATCGCATGTACCATCATTTTGATGTACTTTAGATAATTTTATCTGAAGTACACATTACACACCTTCTCGGTGCACTTCAGAGAATTTTCTCTGAAGTGCACGTAGTCTGGTGCACTTTGGAGAAAATTTTCTAAAATGCACATTGCTTACCTTCTAGTTCACTTCAGATAACTTTTTATAAAGTGCATGCCATTTAGTGTACTTCAAAAAAAATTCTCTAAAGTGCACGTTACACCCATTCTGGTGCAGTTTAGAAAATTTTCCTTGAACTACACATTTTCCAAAAAAGAGAAAAAAATGCTAACTATAGAAAATTTAAATTCTCTTTGGCAGATACTTGATCAATATCTAAAGATTCCCCAGCCAAGAGAATAATGAAGCATAAATTTAAATATGTATTTCTAGCATCTACAGTAGATTCCAATGTAGATCAAATTAGAGATATAGATATTGGTCATGTTGACATGGACGAATTCTTGAAAAGGTTAGGTATAAATCTCATTTCTTCCCTTATGCAACCTATTCTTAATAGTGAGATACATCTAGCAGCTGCATTTCCTATGTTAGCTCAAGATCAAGAGTTCATCTTAATAGTTGCTTCCCACTTTGACAAAGAAACTAGGTCAGTCAAAGATGCTAGTGGAAAAGTGGTAATTAGACTAGATGCAGAATACTTTGATAAATTTTTTCATCTTTCAAACATTAATGAATTTTCAGATATAAGTGTGGAAACATCCCAAGAATATTATGACAAGAATCTCGAGAAATGCAAGAGGCACATTAATGCAAATTGGTTGAGGACACCAAGGCATACAATTGTAAGAGGCCAAAAAGTTTTTACCAAAGTGAATTTATGGAGGAAATAAGAGATTTAATCACTCTCCTAAGTCAGGTCAAAGGTCTTCCCACATCAGATATCTTTCAAGAATGGATGTATCACTACATTTTTATCATTAAGAAAAATAACCAGAGAATTTATTGGGGAAGTCAGATTAGTGATGCCATATACCACCAACTTTTTAAAGTAAGTTCTTCTCTCAAGTTCTATGTGATTTCTTATCTGGTATATGTTGTAGCCTGCATGAGGACTTTTCCAAGACTGACCAGTGTGGGCAAAAGGAATAAAGTTATTATTTATGAGTATTATCTATAGTTGACCCTCAAAGAAGGTATCAAACATTTCAGAGGAGTTAATGATTCATTATTCTACCAATTCATTTGTATTTTTGAATAAGAATTGGAGAAGAAAAGGGTTTCAGATCAGGCATGAACAATAGTGAACAGTATTGGTTGCATTTTCCTTTAGTTCCCAACTTTCACCTAAATTAGGGTAGGTGGATTTAATGAACAACCTTACATGCTACCTAAATACCCAGGTGATAAATTAATTTTAATGGAGATGTGCAGACAAATGATGACAGTACACAAGAAGCAATCAAATGCACATAAAAGAGGATTCAAGTTTCCTATAAGCATTGGCTGGGAAACCATTTCAACTACTCCTAAGGCAAAGATAATGGAAATTGAGATTCAATAGATCACCCTTAAAAGGTATAAAAGTAGAAAATATTTTGATTATATAATGATGAAGGAAAATTTGAAAGGCAATCATGTTCATGTGCACAAGATTGAGGATATTTGGGTAGAATGTAAAACTGAGAAGATGTAAGGAGACTTGATTACAGTCATATTATTACTGATCAAATTCAAGAGCTATAATTATCCAATATCCAGCTGACCTCTCTGATGATGAGAATATATTAGATCCTTCATATGAAGTAAATCAAGTTATTTCTACTCATATTCCTTCAATCAAATGGTCTATAAAGAATGCACATCTATCAGAGAGAGATTTCAACCCATCCTTACAAGAACTAATTCTTGGTTGGAATCTAAAGGTATTAAATTAAAATATTTCAAGACAGGTTCAGAAGAAGAATATGATGAAGACACTACAAGAAAATGTGAGGAATTGAGGATGAAGAATAAAGAAGAGGTCTCCACATCCACTCAAAAACCAAGATTTTTATTTATAAATAAAGGAAAGAAGAAAGATAAAGAAGTTAGTGTTGAGAATAGTGTTCAAATAGAGACACAAGAGAAACTAGATGTGAGAGAGGCACCATCTCAATCAATAATTTTGCAACCGCTAGTTCAGCAGTCTCTACAAGTTGAATCCACATAATTAGAAGTCCCTATGGTCAAAGCCCCTCAATCAACAGTTTCTTAAGTGACAATCTCTGTAGTTCCCTCCATTAGTACATCTATACCAATTATTTATGTTCCCTCTCATGTTGGTCTTTTGCTTCCACCTTCTCCTCCTAGTGCCACACTCTTTCAAGTCCCTTCCCAAGGTACTCTAGATCAAGTTTTTTATTCTTTGTCTAATTTACCTAGTCCTACAAAATCATTAGGATCCTTGACCAATTTGTACTTCAATCAATAAGATATAGACAAATTCATGACTACATCTTTTGCTAAAATGACAACTCAAGCACATGTCACCCTAGTGTCAAAAATATCATCAAACCCAAAAGTAACATTCATGCCAACCCAAACCCCACCAATAATAACCACTATTCCATCAGTGTCAACTCCGCTATCAAATATCTCTGCCATTCCACTTACTTCACAAACCATTGTTCCTCTTAAAACATCACAATCCTTGGTTTCTTCTACTCAAGAAAACTCATCTCCTCTTCCTCCATGGCTAATTTTTCAAACACCTAAGAGGAAGAAATAGGTTATTTTGCCTGATGATTTTGATCTTGGTCAACTTGTCCCAGTAAAGTCCAAAATGACAAAGAAGGCCAAAACTACATCAAGGGTAATTTTTGAATCTAGGCATAAGTATGCTGAAGTTGCAGTGCCTCCCAAAGATAGAAACATTGAAGATATTCAATCATCTAAATATACAGTAGGATGGATAGATCTCAATAAATAAATTCATGAAGGTGTAAAAGAAGATTTACATGCCACAATGGCTTCCTTGATTGAGAGATATGATAAAGACAATAAAGTCAAAGATCAACTCAATATACAAGTGGAACAACTTACTTCTATTTTACTGAAAATCACTCAACCTTCTGAGTCCATTGATCCTATTGTGCATGAAAATACTGAAAGAACTATTCAACTTATATAGAAAATTGGATCTTAGGGTCTTGTAGTTAATGCTTAGATTGAGAGATTAATAACACAATGTACTCAAATGTTGCCTTCTACCATTGGATTTTTAAAGAACTTGAGTGAAATGAAAATCTAAATTTAAAAAATAATTAAAACACTCACTCAAGACTTGGAGTTGACTGAAAAAGATATTGATACATGGACTCAACTTCATAAATTCAAACTGGAGATTTTGGTTCAGTAGAAGGTCATTCTAAATAGAAAAATGTTCACTAAATATAGGGAAGCTATGAAGAATAAAATAGAAGTTCTCAAGAATCTAGTTAAAGATCTTGAAGAAGCTAAAGATATGTGTGATAATAAGATGTTAGATCTTGCAAAAAGAGTTGAAAAACTCCCTTGTCAAGTTAAAAATGATTCTCAGGAGTGGATATTATTATTCAAGAATTTACATTTTTGCTCGAAACAAAGGCTGAAATAGGTACTTTCACGTTGAATTCTATTGAAAAATTAATTGAATTTTAAGTCATCTTGAATAAAATACAAAGAATCATGGACAAGAATAAGGCTTTGCCAGTTAACTTAGAAGATTCTATCACAAAGGTACTTGCCATCTACAAAAGTACATCTAGCCTAGATAACAATGAAGTCCAAGCTATCTTGAATAAATATGAGGAGTTTTTAGAGAAGAATAAAAAGGAAGAAATTCATGTGTCTAAGGACACTTATTTTGTTTTTGAAAAAAATTATGTGTAATTTTGTTTGGTGCATTTTGCACCTAGAAAAAGTGCACAGTCCTAAGTCAAATTGGACTCTGTCAATGAATAAGTTAATATATTTATGTTTTTTCTATTTTTATTCATAGATCCTCTCTATAAATAGGAGGATGCTCTTTGTAAAAAGGATCACCAATTACTATAGAAGCAAAGTGCTACCAAAACTGATAAGCAATATTGAAACTTTGAATTCAAATTGTAAATCTTTTGTCAATCAATATATGAGAAAGCAAGTGAACTTTCAATCTTTGAATTGAAATAAATCTATGTTGTATTAGAGATGTTATTATGTATTTTCCATTACATTTTATTGTATAATTAATTGAAAAGTGGTGTGAATTTATATAAATCGAAAGGTGCCAAGTTAATTTTGAAGTCTTTGAGTTGTAATATCATTACTAGGTTTATGTTCATCATTGAAAGTGAATTACTAAGAAGACTTTGGGCTACCAGTTATTCTTCATTGATAACTTTAATCCTTGTTATAAATAAGGTGAAGACTTTAGGATACACTTTATTCTATCTATTAATTTTACTCTGTTGATATTATTTTTGTTACTCCTTTGGCTAACAAATCTGAATATCAGTTATATTTGGTTCATCAAGTGGTCTTAGATTTTTAAAGTATATCACAAAGAATGGAAGAAAGTTTTTTAATTAAACATCATTCTGAAAAAAGAGAAATAGATGATATGACAACACCTACTATGATAAAATTATTGTAAATAAATGTAAATAATTCAGTGTTGTGTTAGTTAACAATAAAAGGGAGCCTCTCCTTGCTTAGAAGAGAGATTTATCTCATCATACTATAGCTGAAATCACCATTTTATTATCATTCTATTGTTAACAAAATATTCACCAAACAAATTGCATTTAGGGTATATGAAAAGTCAGAAATAGATCTTATTTTTTGTCAGTTGGACATTTGAAGTCAGATTTAAGTTTTTTATCAAAAAAACATATTTATTCTTATTCATACATATCTTTAAATGTAATTAATCGCTCAAAATAATTTTTGGGTTTTATGCGTCATGCTCTTAGATTTCCATAATTTTTTGAATTTATAAATTTCATTAAATAATGAATAAGTTATCTCTATTTTATTGACTACTATTTAGAAAAAAAAACTAAATTTGGTGACTCTTTTGGTGGTTCAACCAAATCTGGTGATTCACTAATTCTGGTAGCAAGTTTAGTCATTACTAAATTTAGTCATAATTAAATTTAGTTAGTAAAAACTAAATCTAGTAGTGATCCTAAAATTGGTGGTAGTTCTACCAAATTTGGAAGATGATGTCATGTTGACATTAGCATAAACTTTTTGGATGTTGACCCTTTCACCATTGTAAGCTTTTGAATTTTCAGTTTAACTTCAGAGGCTCATATCTTGAGCGTACAAACACCTTTTGTTAGGACCCAGAAGCACCATTGATTACCAAGTAACTAAACATGCGAAATTAAACCAGAAGTAACAAGTAACTAGAATTCAGAAATAACACAGAATATGAGAGACAATACCCAATTGTATTAATACTCTTCCAAAAAAGAATTACAAATGAAGAGACGCCACACTCTTCCACACCTTACAGTTTTCCCACACCAAGTGTACAGTAATTCACCTTCAAGAGCTCGCTCTCTCTCTTAGGGTCGCAACACACAACTCAAACACAGAGTTGGTGTTCACCTCCAACCAGTTAGTATCACTACTGCTAGTACCACCAATCAGTATCACTACTACTAGTACACAAGTGCTCCATGCACTCCAAATCTGAGTACTCCACACACTCCAAGTACTCAACATACTCCAAGTAGATCTCTCCTGATCTTGCTACCTGTTGTGTTGCTGTCACCTTTGATCTTGCTTCCTTGCAGATCACCTTTGACCTCGCACACACACACACACACACCTGCAAATCAACTGATCATACTTACCATGTAGATCTCTCTACACCCTGAAGAACCCTTGTCCTTGCCTCACCAAGTCCTTATGATTCTCCAAACTAGTACCCCGGTGGATCTTCTACCTGATCTTGCAACAACCTGTAGATCTACCTGATCATACACACTCGGCACCCCTATGGAACTAAGAGGAACTACCCTTGCTCTCTTCACTCTTAGAAGGAGCTAACCAAGCTCAACTCTAAACTAGAACAAATTACAATATAGCCCATGAGTCTATTATATATATCCCATGCAAACAATAATTAGACATCTAATTACAATAATTAGATCCGCAGCTCCAAGGCTAAAATTAGCCTTTAACATGCAAACAACTGGTTTGTTAACAAACTATCCATAACACCCACAATTTTGAACCGCACAGGTGACTGACGTCAGTCCTTGTCTGGCTGGAGATGACCGAGGTTGACCGATCCCTGACTAATGTCAGTTTGCTCTACACTGGATATGACTGACGTTAGTTGATCAGATCGATGCCTGTTGCTCTGCAACTCAGTGACCTCTCAACAACCTCCTCCATGTTTTCATCAGTAAAGCTTTTAGCTCCACAACCTAACAATCTCCCACTTGGAGATAAACAGCTGCACTATACCTGTACCTATACCTGTACATCGTCTAATTTTTTTTTTAGCTTGTATCCCTCTTCAAGATCAATTTGGAAGACCACCCACCACACAACCTGTGGTGCACCTCCTATCATCCAAGTAACCTACCATATCTGCATCTACAAACCCATGTAGAAGAGAACTTGACCCTGCATAGCATGTCAACCTGCTGCTGGTCCCTCTCAGATACCTGAGAATCTACTAAACTGCCCTCTAGTGCTTCTTTCCTGGATTGGCTCCAAACTTTCTGACAGTAGCCACTGCTTGGGCAAACTCAGGGAGTACACATGTACTCAACCTCATCATGTGAATCAAGACACTGTTCATAGAATTTTCCAACCCATCAGCGTGATAACCGGTTTCACACAATCATGACAAAATCAACATGTGATCTTCCATGTCTCTAGAACACACTCATGCCAAAGAATTTTGCTCCAAATTCTTCATGACACACCACTAAACTAAATTTACCTTTAGTTCAGCAAAACCCTGCATGTGTAACCCTGCATCAAGCAAACACACAACATACAGTAACAGGATAGTGTCACGACTCATCATCCACCTGGTAAATAAACCACAGTAGTTACAATGACATTGACTAAAGCCATGCTTTATCATCCACCTGTCAAACCTGTACCACTGTCATGGAGCTTCCTCAAGACCATATGACCTGGCCTTCCATATCACATGTCCATTCTCTCTATTCTTTAACCAAGGAACCCATTCATCTCTCAGTGCTTTTTTTTTAGCTGGCAACCCTACCAAATCTCCCATTTAGTTCTGCATCATGTTCATGCCATGCTCCCACTGTTTCCTAGATCCTTCCTACTCTGTAGTGAGCAACTAGTATAAAGAAGAGGAACAATGAATTTGAGGCTTACTTACCCTTTCAGTCCTCCATATAGGCATTTGAGACTCCTTGACAGCTTGATGTCTACCCAAAATCCATTCCAGTGACCGACCTCGGTCACCACATAATCTGCATCTGACCGATGTCGGTTCCATGTGACTGTCCAGGTCACCAACACCGATTATTCTATCAACATCAGTCTCCACCTGCATGACACCACCGACTCCTCTGGTCTACACATGACTGACGTCATTACCTGTCTATTTGACACCAATTCCTTTTAATCGATGCTGTTAACTGTGTTTGCCTGTGAGTGATGACTTTTTACCCGCGAGCTCTCCATGGATCAAAACCTTGTCCAAACCGCCCTGCTCAAAGATGTCCAGCCTTCTCCACTGATCTCTATCCATCATCTCCTCTAGAAACACCAAGGCTTTCCAGTTCTTAAGTCTGTCAAAGACATCTGACTTCCTCTTAAGAACATGCATCTCCTTCTTGCTCATGTGACCAAGCCTACAAAGCCACGTCCTTGCAACAGAAGAAGAATCAGTAATATAAATAGGTAGATAAAGAGTACCTACTTTCTTACCACATGCTAATTCAAGTGCATCTGCTATGAGAGTTCCTATGCATCTCTCATCACCCAACTTTCCTAAAGCAATTAGCCACATCTCCAGGACTGGGACCTACATGACCTCCTTCAACACCCATGTGTTGGCTGCCTGTAATTTCAGCCACACTTCCCCTTTGCCAATACTTTGACAAGGCTCACCAACCCCTCTATATGAGGCTGCATGGAAAGAGGCAATAGAATCTATAAAACAAGATTCTACTTTATCCAAGGAACATCCCAAAGCATCATGTGCAACAACCCCTGCAACATCTACTTCTTCAGTTCCTTCATGTTGATCTTCTACCAACCAACAATATTTATTTACCTGCTCTTTCTTTTCATAACATCGTAATTGACCATTCGTGCCTTTGAATTCCTCCATTCTTAGTGTACTTTCTTCTGCCATTGCTATACTCCCACTCAATCAGAAACCCCTGAGAGTGACCTGTAATCAAACACAAACCTACTCCCTGCAACCTTAGCTCTGATACCAACTATTAGGACCCGGAAGCACCATTGATTACCAAGCAACTAAACATGTAGAATTAAATCAGAAGTAACAAGTAACTAGAATTTAGAAATAACACAGAATATGAGAGACAATACCCAATTATATTAATAATCTTCTAGAAAAGAATTACAAATGAAGAGACGCCACACTCTTCCACACCTTACAGGTTTCCCACACCAAGTGTACAGTAATTCACCTTCAAGAGCTCACTCTCTCTCTTACAGTCCCAACACACAAATCAAACACAGAGTTGGTGTTCACCTCTAACCAGTCAGTATCACTACTGCTAGTACACAAGTGCTCCACACACTCCAAATCTGAGTACTCCACGCACTCCAATTACTCAACATACTCCAAGTAGATCTCTCCTGATCTTGTTACCTATTGTGTTGTTGTCACCTTTGATCCTGCTGCCCCACAGATCACCTTTGACTTCACACACACACACACACACACACACACACACACACACACACACACACACACACACACACACACACACACACCTGCAAATCAACTGATCATACTTACCATGTAGATCTCTCTACACCCTGAAGAACCCTTATCCTTGCCTCACCAAGTTCTTATGATTCTCTAAACCAGTACCCCAGTGGATCTTCTACCTAATCTTGCAACAACCTGTAGATCTACTTGATCATACACACTCGACAGTACCCCTGTGGAACTAGGAGGAGCTACCCTTGCTCTCTTCACTCTCAGAAGGAGCTAACCAAGCTCAACTCTAAACTAGAACAAATTACAATACAGCCCATGAGTCTATTATATATATCTCATGCAAATAATAATTAGACATCTAATTAAAATAATTAGATCTATAGCTCCAAGGCTAAAATTAGCCTTTAACATGCAAACAACTGGTTCATTAACAAACTATCTGTAACACTCGTAGTTTCAAATCGCACAGGCGATCAATGTCAGTCCCTATCTGGTTAGATATGACCGACATCGATTGATCCTTGACCGATGTTGATTTGCTCTGCACTAGATATGAACAACGTTAGTTGATCAGACCGACGTTGGTTGCTCTGCAACTCAGCAACCTCTCAACAACCTCCTCCATGTTTGCATCAGTGAAGCTTTTAGCTCCACAACCTAACACCTTTTTTAGCACAATTTGTTTTTATTTGGGGTATAATTTCATGATTTCTACAATGGTGTAATAAAATTTCTCATATTTTTCTAGTTTTCCATAAAATTAGTTTTCTCATCAAATGTGACAAATAATTATAGTTTTATGACCTTCAAATGCTTGTAACTTTCACATATGACCTCAAATTGAGGTTATTCTTTTTTTCAAAGGGTATAATTTTTTGATATCTACATGATGGTATAAATTTGAAGTTATAATTCTGTAATTTATCTATAATTTCAGTTTTGGGCTCCATTTTGGACTTTGTAAAACTCTAGAAAAACAAACTCCAACATTGTAAACGTACATTATTATAAAGTGACAAAATCATTATTTTTGAGAGGGGATTCTTGATTGAGTGAATTAAGGGGGGTTTCTCTTGTGACTGTGCATTTTCTCTCTACATTTGAGTTCATGTTTTTCTTTTCTTGCACATATGGTAATCCTAAGCTTCCCTTTTTAACTCCATACAATTATTTAACTTGGAAACAAAATGCATGGAATGCCTTGATGACTCTAGGGTATACACTCTATTTTGAGGTAACAGTTCCTAAACCTCCTAATGCTAAGGAAAAGTTTTTATGGACACTTGAAAACACTAAAGCACTTGGATGTTTAATAATTTTTGTCTTTAGATATACTATTTCATATTGAATCCAGTACAAGTCCCAAAGAAGCATGAGATAAATTGATGGCACTCTATGGTAAAATTTATAAAGTTAGAGGCTATCAAATTGATACTAAATTGATGAGTCTTGATCCATATAACTTTGATAACATTCAAGAATACATTACAAACGTTAATGACCTAAAATCATAGCTCAAATATTATGGCACATAAAAAAAGGACATTCAATCGATCTATAATACAATGAACAAATTAGGTCCTGAATATGGAGCCTTTATTTCTAGTTTTCATACTCATAAGTTGATGATGGAATCTACCTATGTGATGCTTTTTTTTGACACATTTTCAAAAATGTTGATGCATGAAGAAGGCAAGTTTCTCACCATGGGTCTCCTAAAGCCATCATAGTCTCAAGCCTTATTGGTTGGTCAGCCCAAAGGATAGAAATAGTCAAGCAGATCTGATAAGAAACAAAAGCACTCCAAACAAAAACCATAAGCAGATCAAGCATAGTCCTCCTTTGCCTCCAAGGTAGATTCTAAATCCTCTTCATCAAAGGGGAACTTAGAGAAGAAGGAATGACCAAATTGTGCCTACTATAATAAGGTTGGTCATCATGAGCATCAGTGTCATGTGCAGAAAATTAATGAACTCACTCATCTTCTCAAGAAGAATCACATCAATTTTCTTTCCTCATCTGCACCACAGTCTCTAACTCCTTCAAAATCAGGTAAAGGGAAAGTAACTAAACTTGTTGCTTTAGCATATTCTTCTAAGCTGTGGATTATTAACTCAGGTGCTTCAGATCACATGGATTCCAATCAAGAATAGTTTTCTTTGTTGGAGCCATGTTATGTGCCACATATTTTCATTAGTGATGACTCTCCAATGGAAGTCATTAGGAAGGGATCGATAGAAGCTAGTGACAACATATTTGAATATGTTCTTTGTGTGCCTAAATTATCATCCAACCTCCCTTCTATTTATCATATCATGCATCTTTGGAATGGTAAAAAGGTTAAATTTACTCTAGATTCTATTGTCATTAGGGATCTTAAAGATAATGCTCTACTTACAGTTGGATAGGTCGATCGTCATTCTTAGCTCTATGCTTTCTCTTTCTTTGTGACTGATGCACCTTATACTACATTACTCACCAATTCAGAGTTAGTGAGCAAACTATGGCATGAGTGGTTTGTCCATCTCAACTACCACTACCTTTAACAGCTCAGCAAGTAGGATATGGTCACAGGTCTTCCATATATCAATTTTTTAGATGGTTTCTATTAGGGTTGTGCCTTGAGAAAGCATCTTGAAGATAAATTTGACAAAAGGAAGGATTAGAGGGCTTCAATAATCCTTGAGTAGGTTCACAGTGATCTTGTGGGTCCATTTTCAACCTTATCCTTTAGCAAGGCATGCTATGTACTCACATTCATTGATGATTTTTCTAGGTTCACATGGGTCTACTTTATTTGACAAAAAAGTGAAGTTTTTGATCAATTTTTGGAATTCAAGGCTCATGCAGAGAAACAATCTGGAAATTTTGTCAAGATTATCCTCTCAAACAATGGTAGAGAATATTTGAACCAATGCTTTGAGAAATATTTCACTCTTGAATGGATTGATCTATAATATTCTATTATTTATACACCTTTGTAAAATGATGTAATAGAATGAAAAAATAGATCTCTACAAGAGATGGTTGGCTGCATGATCCATGCTCATTCCCTTTTACCAGTATATTGGGCCAAGGCCATCAACTATGATACACACATATAGAATAGGGTTCCTCATAATGCCTTGAAGGGCATCACTCCCTTTGAAGCCTAGTGTGGTCATAAACCTATTGTGTGACACTTTAGAGTCTTTTTTGTTCTACTTGGTCTCACATACCTTCTGAGAAATGTATAGCTTTAGAACCTTAGATTCAGTGTTGTATATTCATCAGATATCTTGATGGTGTCAAAGGATATAGGATGTTGGATCCTAACACTCATGAGCCCTTCATTGAGTGAAGTGTTCTTTTTTAGGAAAGATCTCCTAGCCCATCCTCTCTTACTCTTCCTTCCTCCACCATAGACTCAGATGACAGTGATACAGAGGACTTTCCATTGGCTTCTTCTATCCATAGGGATGATCATGAGGTTACACGTCCACCTTCATTAGCTTCCCCTATAAAGGAAAAATATTATCCTCCTCCATCCCCTTGTGCTTAAATGCCTCAATGGGCTCATAAAACTCTCTATTTTATCAACACTCTTATTGGGGATCCTTCTAACACTTGAAGGGCATGGTCATAGCATCAGGAACCCCCACATTATTATATTTCCATAATTTTTTATCCATAATATTTTTGTGAAGCTTCAGGTATTTCTACATGAGATTTAGCTATGGAGGAAGAGTACAACTCATTAATACAGAACAACACTTGGCAACTTGTTCCACTTCCTAAGGAAATAAAACTAGTTCAGTGTAAGTGGATATATAGAACTAAGTTTGTATCAAATGGATCAATTGAAAATTTCAAAGCATGGCTTATGGCTAAAGGTTTCTCTTGAGTTCTTGGTATTGACTACACCAAGACTTTTACCCCTGCTCCCAAGATGAACTCCATTTCCTCAACACTTGACATTATTGTAGCTCCTAATTAGGCTATTCATCAGATGAATGTGAAGAGTGAATTTATTCATAGGGATATACAAGAGGATATTTACATGGAGTAACCACTAAGATTCATTTAAGACTCTTATTTGGTTTGTAAATTGTAAAATTCTATCTACAGACTCAAACAAGCCCCTCAGGTTGGGTATGTCAAGATGGCCTCATTTATTCTCTCCATTATATTCTCATGGTGTCACTCAGATCTAAATGTATACATTATTTAGTAGGATGACTCTCACCTGATTCTTATCCTCTATGTTGATGACTTGATTCTTACCAGGAGCACCTCATCCATCATTGGCAATGTCAAATTTGCTTTGTACCAATGGTTTGCCATGACTGACTTGGGCCCATTACACTATTTTATTAGGATTGAGATCACTCAGTCCTCTTCCAAGATTACACTTGCTCAATATAAGTATGCTCTTGATGTACTTGCTCGATTTCACATGGTTGATTGTAAGCCTACATCAACTCCTTTCCTATCTAGAGTCAAGCTTGAGGTGAATTGTTCTACTCCTCTTATTGATGGCACTTTGTATCATTAGCTCATCATCAACCTTGTCTACCTAACTCATACTCACCTTGATATTTCATTTGTAGTTGGAATAGTTTTACACTCCATGTAAGAGCCTCATGAGATTCATTGGAAAGCAGCCAAATGCATACTTCATTACATCTAGGGCACTCATCGACATGGGATTCACTATACAGTAGGTATTAGACTGAACTTGGTTGGCTACATAGATTCTAATTGGGCTAGTGATATTGATGATTATAAATCCACCTCTAGCTATAACTTACATCTTGGTTCTAGCCCCATTTATTGGTAGAGCAAAAAGCAACATGTTATGACTCTCTCCTCGACTGAGGCTAAGTATCGAGGGGCTATAAATGTAGTTACTAAGGATATATGGATTTAGAATATCTTGATGAAGTTTGGCTTCACTATTCCTCAACCATATATTATCTATTTTGATAACCAATGTGTAACCTAGATCTCGAAGAACCTAGTTCATCATCAACAGACCGAGCACATCGAGATCCACATGTACTTTATTTAGGAGATGATAGAGGAGTAGGTTATTAACTTGCATTATTGTCTACTAATATAGTAAATTGTAGATATATTCACCAAACCCTTTATCAAGAGTAAATATCTCATCTTCAAGAGCTCTTAGGGGTATGGGCCATCACTTCTTTCGAGGGGGTCACCTGACCTTCTCCTTCTTCCTCTCATGGGGGGGGGGGAGTTTTTTCCAATTGGGTTTTCTCCTTTTCTTCTTTTCTAAGGGTTTTTTGCATTGTACATGGGTACTGTATCATGCCTAGTTGTCAGAATCCATTCTTGTTTGATTGTGTAGGCTTTTCCCAGAAGTTGCACGTAAGGGGGGTGTTAGTGTAAAAGGTTTCTCTTCATGTTTGGCACCTTCTTTGGGTCTTTTTCTCACTTCTTAGTGTGAAAAGGGTTATTCCCTTAACTAGTTCTATCACTTAGACCTTTCCACACTTAAGTTTACTTTGAGTTTTTTAATTTTTTATCCCACATTTCATGTGTTTTTAGTCTCTTAGGTGGTATATCTTATATATGCTCACCTCTTGCTCTCATTTTATATAGAGAAGCATGTGAAGGCTTTGTATTAGTATTCCTATTGAATAGATTACAATTTATTCTATCAATTTTGATTTCCTTGCTATGTTTTCCTTTCACTCATTTTGATTCTTGGGTGGATTTTCAGCCAAATCTTACAAAAATACATGTAAATCCTATAAAGTGTGTCTTCAGCATTACATCAGAGAAAATCTTGATATTAATTTTTTATATAAAAGGTATTAATATAAAATACATAACAAAAATGCCTCCTCCAAAAAACCTCAAATAGTTGTGTACCTTACAAGGAAAGATCCAAGCCATTAGGGATTTATATAATAACTTGCTAATAAGTGTCAACCATTTACACATCTATAAAAAAAGGATATTTTATTTCACTAGAATGAAGAATCTCAATAGGATTTTTAATAGATAAAGAAATATCTTTTAAATATACCAGTGTTAATGCCAAATACTCTAGGGAAACCTGTGTTACTTTATATATCAACAACTCAATATGCCTTGGGAGCTCTCTTATCTCAATATGATTATCACAAACAAAAATAGTAGTTTATTATCTAATTATAACTTTGGTATCATATAAACTCAATTATATTCAAATCAAGTAAGCATGCCTAGTGTATGCAATGGAAAATGTAACAGATCTATAAATCAATCCTAACTCAGAGAAGATAAATCCTACTTACACTTTTGATTGGGGATACATTAGATAATCAGGGTCATGACCAATATGGATCCACTAGACCTAATCAAAGGATCTCTTACTACAATAATATCACTAAGGAGGGTTCCAAAGCCTTCAGTCAAGCAAAACTATGTAATTACCCTAACTAGGTCCTATGTTTTCATATTGACTAAACTAATAATAATTAAATCTAATCTAATCTAGTGATCACCAAAGTTTGTGGCACAAAGTGGGGGTAGTAAACACTAAAATTAAACATGCATAGAAGACATATTCTCATGTCAATGTATATGGAATCCTAATGCATGGAAGAGAAGTAAAAATGCATATCTATCTACTCTTACAAAAGAGGATCAAAGTTAGTAATACTTACCTTCGAAGATGAACCCATTGAGCCTCAATATCTCTCTTGGCCAACGTGATTCATAAGAGGTTGTTGTGGCATGTAAGGATGAAAAAGATAAATCAGATCTAGACTACATAACCTATAAATTCATCTAAAATACTTCTCCATAAGACAAAATATCTATCTCCAAATAAAGTATGAAACCCTAAGCTTGTTCCTTGAGTATAATGGTGGATAAGTAGATGTGTAATATATCATACTTATTCTTTTATTCATAATAAATGATGGAAATGAATGTGTTTATATAGGCAGATCTAACCCTAAACCCTTTCAAAAGTTTAGGCCAATAAGGTCGGCCTAGTATTGAAATTGGAAAAAACTAACTAGGTTATGAACTATGTCAGTCGAGTATTGAAATGAGATGACCTAGTCCCTAAAAAGATTTGTTACTAACAATACAAGGTCGATGTGGCTAACTATGTCATGTAAACTACCAAAAAGGGTTTTAAGTCAGGGAAAGGGCTAATGAATATGGTAAAAGACTAGAGGAGGTTTCAAAATAGGAAGTAAATATTAGGGGACAATAATCCTGCAAAGCACTAATGGTCTGCCCACCCCTTTCTCAGTGCACCACTTAAGGTGTACACTCAAATAGATTAAGAATCGATGAGTTATTAAAAGGTAAAGAGTGTTAGTAATTGATAAATTTTGAAAATTTTATGTGTATACATATGCCCCACTCAAATATTATCATGTGTCATGTAGGTGTAACACGAGATGGTACTTTGAGAAAAGAACATAACACATAACGTTGAAGCTAAATAAAGTGTAGTAAAGATAAAATAAGATAAATGAATAGATAGACTTTAAAAATACATACCTTTACTTACCTTAATGTTTTAGATAAAGAAGGAGATGTGAGAAATATGAAGGTGTCCAATGTGAGGAACCTTAGGTGAAACTATAGAGATTAGCACAAAAGAGCAAAAAATCAAAATGTTTGCAACATGTACATATAATAGTTGAAAAAAGTGGGTAGAGACAAAGATATGAGCAAAATAAGAAATCTAATGGTAAATATTTGAAAGGCATAAGACCATGGGACCATTGGTGTTGTTGATTGCATGGGTATATGAGAGATTCTTGATATATCAACTAGTTGGGTTGCCTTATGTTGTCAATGATAGGTTACCTCAATTTTCTATATGGAGACAAGACCAAGGAGCATGGGCCATATCCCACATGTTAGTGTTATAAATAATCACATGAGGAGAGATCATGTGGTAACCCTATGCACATATTTTCACTATTTGGCCTAGTTAAGGAGACTATGGTGTTAGGGTTAGCTTAAGAGTGGATCATAGGCCACTATACTTGGTGGGTAGAGTTGCATCCAGTGGCACACTTTTCAAGACAATTTGGACTCCCACACCTAGTCGCTTTTATAGTAGTGCCAACATTTTGGGATTGACATGTAAGAGAGTTGAGGGGGATAGGAGGAGGAGGATCACCAGTCAAGAGATCAAGGATTAGGTTAAAGCATGTGAGATGATGGATTGGTTGAGAATGATAATCGACGAATTAAGGAGGAGAGGGCATGGATGTAGATGCAAGGGTAATAAGTACCACAGTAGGCACCATAGTAAGAGGAGTAATAGCCACCTCAAGCATACCACTGATGGATATGTTAGTATTTAGATAGAGCATAGATGAGAGTGGTCATGTAGGATAAACCAATAGTCATCCTAGGGCATAGTTGGTCGATAGAGGCACTACTGAAGAGAGGCCCCAGGTGTGCATGAGTAGTGATTCCAAGTTTTTCTTTGATATGGAGGAGACCCATGACAAGGTGCTTGGGGGATGGGTCAATGGAGAAATCATGCTCAACAAACAAGAAGATGATGAGACAATGGTTGGTGACATCGAGATAGATAAAAAATGTTGGATTTATTAGTTTTTGAGATAGAATACTAGTTGTATATGATTTTAGATAGATAGATTTTGAGATGTATATATGATATGATATCTATCTAGGTTTTAGATTTTGTATATCCTATAATAGAGGAGATCAAATGGGTATTTTTAGTCATGAAATCACACCATGACATTTTGGATAGGGTGTTGGCACCATACAACCCCACCATATTGGATGATCATATGGTGCCCTTTACCCTAGCTCAAGCAGGCTAGTTTACACTAGTGGGGGAGGTTATGAGAAAAATATAGATATGTAGGGATGGATTACATCCATTGATAGAGGTGGGAGTAAGAGAGGAACAGACTTGACAGGACTTGGCTCAAGAGAGAGCTACACACATGGATACCATGATCTAGCTGAGATAGGTGCAGACCTAGGTAGCCAACCTATAGGGATAGATAGCAAGGTTGAGATCTTGG
The DNA here is from genome assembly GCA_037957365.1 of Torreya grandis. NCBI lineage: Eukaryota > Viridiplantae > Streptophyta > Pinopsida > Cupressales > Taxaceae > Torreya > Torreya grandis. The sequence continues at coordinate 4,239,517 of JARHVA010000737.1, read as the reverse complement.
ACTGCCTCATTACAGCATACTATGTAGAGGGGATGGTTTGAGGCATCTATGGGTAACATGGATAAGCCACGAGATAGGCATGATGGAACCTATCCATAGAGTTGGAGTGATGTATTTTTATATTTTGTATAAAAACATAGAATATATAAAAATATATTATTTTGATAGTTATATTTTTAGTCTCATGGGTTATATTTTGGTTGTGGTTGTTGATGCATAGATATATTTCTTTCTAGTACATGTATTTTTCTTTTGTTGTATATGTTATAGAAAATATATATGGGGTGTTTTATTTTCTATCATTATGTAGTACACATGCATGGTTAAAAAGAAACATGTAAAAGGACTTAGAAAAGTATAATTAATCAAAAATAAATGCACTACACACTATATCATGATGGGAAATGTGTAATAACAAAATATGACTAAGTCTAATAAACCAAAAAGTGGTAAACAAGAGGAAAAAAATGTTTTTGAACAATGAAAAAGATGGCACCAAATTAAAACTAGTAAAATCACACTATATCATGTTGGAAAGTAAGAAAATAATGTAATAAAATGAAAAGTACATGAAATACTAATGGTAGAAAAACAAATCAATTAAGTCAATCAATCATACTAAATCACGTTGGGAAGTATAAAAGAGAAAAAAAATTAGCAAAATGTTCTTAATTAATCATACTAATTCAAGTTGGGAAGTATGAAAAACGTAAGGAAAATGGTTGGATTCTTACATGTAATAAAAAAATAAGGAGATGAAAGTGAAAGATTAATGAAGTAAGCATAAAACATAATAAATCAAGATGGGAAGCATGTCAATGATGTGTAACTCATAATTAATTACATTTTATCTCAAATTTAACACATGTAATTTTATTGTGACTTGGGTATTAGAAAATTTTATGAGGAAGGCCAGGTCCTATCCATGGTATTACACTACATCTCATAAAGAGAACAAAAATGAAGTGGAAACAATGTTTAAAACATGGTCAAAGTGGATGTTTGTAATGGTAATGTTAAAATTTGGTAATTTGTGAGGAAGGCCTGGTCCTTTCCAAGGTCTTACACTACAACTCACAAATTGGATCCCTAGGGGGAGTGATTAGTGAACAAAACAATATTTCTCAAGGGTAAATATTAGGATTGTAGGGAGAAAAAAAGGGAATACAAGAAGAATAACATAGTAATCTTATGAGAATACCTTAGGAGACATGAGACACACTAAGGACATGAAAATAAATTAAGTGACTAGTGACCATCAATATACAATGGATACATATTCACTATAGGTGCACAATTATGTAGGCAAATAAGTGTGGTACTAAGAACAAATCATGTTGTTTGGTTTGAACAAGAAAATTAAAATAGATCTACCTTTCTACAATGTGTTCCCCATTCCTCATGGCCCCTTACAAATTCATCATTCTACTTCGAAGATTTGGTATTTGTATGTAGCACTAAAGATATTTTTTTATTCTCCTTTTCGAATCTACTGGCCTACCACACCCTAATGGACCTAGATTCTATCATGAGGCCAACTGTAAAGTTTGAGATTTGATTATAAAAATGATATGTGCTTAGAATCACATCTTTTTGTGTGATTTGAATTTTAAAATTTTTAAATGTTACCTTTTAGATCATTGTCTTTTGTTAAATGATTTGGCTTTTGAATATTTATGGATTTTAAGATTCCTCCTCCATATGGACTTGAAATTACCAATCATGAGAGATAAAGTGATAAACATGAATGAGCTTTAGGATTAGGTTAAGGGAAGCTAAGTATCCAAAGACATGATTGACTAGAACACTTAGGCTTAACTATGAACCAGTATGTTATCTTAAGTCTCAACCATGTGTATGCTTAGTTTGCAAAATGAAATAAGGGGAATAAAGGAAGATCCAAAGTAGACCAGTAAAAGGAGTTTATAATGAGATGAATTGTTTCCTACCTAATCACATGGTAAATAAGGAATGATTAAAGGGATCAAGTTTTGTATAACCAAATCACAAAAATAATTATCCATGTGTATAGAGATAAGATAGCAAACAATCATGAAAAGAGAACAAGATAACCATAGAAAAAGGAACTCATGAATAAGAAGTATGTAATCATGAAAAATAATCCATAAGATAACATAAGGAAAATAATGGCATCATAAGAAACATATAATGCGAGACAAAAGTCATCATGTAAGATAGAGAAAATTTTGACACAATGTCAAATGATATAAGATAGATAAATGTAAATTTGGAGAACATGTCCAATCCAAATAAAGAAATAAATAAAATAACATAATTATTATGTTCATAAATACTAATATATTTGTCCACACATAGTATCCATAATATTTGATAAGTATCTATGAGTTTGAACTCAGATTGCAGCCAAAGTCTCATCGATCTTCAAGGAAAGTTAAGAAAATACTTCGCATCAAATCTCCTCAATTAAAAATATAGGAATGCCTAAAGGATCATGCTAATTAGGGATGTCATGCATGGGATGCTCAGGGGAAGAAATGGAAATGGACTATGCAGGATATGGTGTCACCAGTGGATAATCGTCCATAGGTGAAGGAGTCACCGATGGAGAGGGATCCATAGGTGAGGGAAGATCCACGGGTGAGGGAATCATGGGTAGAGAGGGGACCATAGGTGGTGGAGCCATGGGGGAAGAAGGGGGGGCCTTATTACAAGGGTGACATGTGTGAGGAAAGGTAGTAGGCACAAAAATTCTCTTAAGGTGATCCTTGAGATGTTGTTCAAGGATGTGATAATGATAAGGGTGATGAGTACCACATTGGTGCTAGAGATAATATACCTCTCCATATTTGGGAAGATATTCAAGTAATAATTTTAGAAGAGGTATAGCCTTATCTATAGTTTGAGGAGTGGTAAGATGTAAGGTATCTATATATTGTCATAGCTTACGATAATGCATGGATGAATGATTATACATGTCATGGAAACAACATATATGCTTGTTAGTAGACTTTATAGGTGTACTAACAAATGGATTGGAAATGAAAGCTGAAGAAGGATGGTGTAATGAAAAATATCTAGTTGAATGATTGATAATTTTATGAGAATCACAATATGGTTGATCGGCCCATTTGGTGAGCAAAAGAGCAAGTTGTAATAAATGGAGCACACCATCACTAAGGGAAGGTGGGGTTAGTGGAGAGATTGGGCAAGGCTTGACTAAAGGAATAATAAGATCAAAAATAGGAAGATACTCATCTATAAAGGGAGTGGGAATAGGATTCAAATTGGGCTAAGCTAAGGGAGGGGCAAGATGCACAAAAGGTTGGAGGATAATTATAAGCATCTAAGGGATAAGTCAGCTAGAGGGGTCCTAGTATATAGTAAACTTATAGGGATTAGTCATAGAATGATCCATAAGCATACTCCTATGAGGTTATTCAGAAACTAGAGGTGTGCACACCATCTCTACCCTACAAATAAGAGGAAAAATACTAAAATTAGGAATTATATAAGATGGAATGCTAGAAGAAATATGGAAAGACTGAAGCAAAGAGGAATGATAATATAAAATTTTAGCATCTCGAGATTGAACAAGACCACATAAGAATGGATCATCTAAGGTATATCCATCACCATATTTAGGTGTATGAATATCAATGAAGTATGTGGGGATGACCTTGTCATCCGATGTGGTGTGATGAAATAAATGTCGAGACTTAGTTAAGACAATGGGTATATCATCACTAGGTAATTGACAGGAATGAGGTTTTATAGAAGGGGGAAGCTGAGAAATGATATGGGGTGAGAGATCCAAGGTTTTAATCTTGAGATTTATCTCATCAAGCTCATCATCATCAAAATATAGGAGGTAAGGTGGTATATTCCTGATGAGTTTGAGGTGACCATTGTAACCTTGTGTGGAGTTTACAGGAAATTTAAACCATTGAGATTCATGAAATGGAATGCTTGGCAAGGGTTTAAGGGTGGGAATATTTAATACACCATGATATTAGAATTATTCTAAATTTTAAGGGTTAGTGTCACCTTGAATCTTATATATTACTCCAATGTGAGGAAATTTGACACATTGGCAAAGGGAAGAGGAAACTACTCTCATGTGATTAGTCCATGGCCTACCAAGCAAAATGTTATAAGACAGAGGAAAGTTGAAGATCATCACCTTCATGTGAATGGTGAAAGGTGGGATGGTGATAGGGAGCCACACACAATGTAAGGGAGGCATTTGCATTTGGTCATAACTTTGACATGTGTTGCATGTGGATTTAAGATTACAATTAGAATATCTAAGGGTTTTAATAAAATCAAGAGAGGGGACACAAGTGCCTAAATCCTCATTAATCAAGGCACAATTGAATTAGATATCACCAATTTGAACATTGATAAAAGAGGAGGATCATTTGCACAAAGTAAAATCTCATCAGGGATCATATAAGAATGGGTAATTTGAGGGAAAGAGAAGTGTCCATTGTTTCATCAACATGTATGGACATCTCTTCACACTACTATAAAATGTTATCTTCTGATTTGGATAATGTGGATTTCAATTTATCTAGGGGAGAATGAGGGATGTTCATTTCAAACAAGAGCTGCATAAGATGATTTTGGTGATGCAAAGAGGTCCTCATGATTTTGAAAAATGGGATTTGAGATGGGAGATTAATGAGTAGGTAATAGGATCCCACTCATCATAACCCATAAGGGTACTGTTGGAAAGAGGTGTATAGTGTTGAAGGAGGTCATCAGAAGGAGGAGCAAAAGTGCATGTAAATTTATGTTGATAAGATGTGGAAGGTTTAAATGGAGGACAAGTTTGTTGATTGTCTTGAGAAGATGGGGTAGTTGATGTATGTTTGGTTTGTTATAGATTGGGATAAGTGTTAATATATGTTTGAGTATCATTGGTGATGGGTAAAGAGGTTGGAGGAGAGGTAGAAATGGTATGAGAAGTGTTATCCAAGGGAGGTGTTGTAATTGGTTCATCAAAATATATAAGGTCTTCTCACCCCAACTCTGTTAAGTAAGTTGGGGAATATTCTTGGATAACACAAAAAGTGTGAGACAATTGAGGAGTGTGGATGGGATGAGGATTAATTAAGGCAACCACCCTTCACATATTAATCATATTGACCACATTCTCTTCAGGATTTGGATCAAAAAGACTATCAAAATTATTGGTTGAAGGAGTAGGCTTGTCATTATTGTCTTGGTGGTTTGAAAGAGGGTCTTTATAGATGGCCAAATGAGCATTAGCCTTGTTCAAAGTTTGATATTTAGTTTGTGTTTTATGGGATTTGAAGGCAATGTCATAGGATTGTTGTCATTTAGAAATGATAGTATCATGGTCAAAATTGGGACTGAGAAGGAAATACATATCCAAATTATGAAGTTGACTACAAGTCTCATGAGAATGACCCCAACTAGCATGAAACTAACAAAATTTATTGGGATCCTACCAAGATTTCATGGGATGAGTGGGATCAAGTTCTCATGAAAGAGGCCTTGGTAAATACTTTTTTAATTCCATTAAGGATAAAGGTTTATGAACATTGATATTATTTGTTAAAGTTAAATGAGGATTGGTGATGTGGTTAGGAGGGGAAGCTTGCTCCGAAACCTAGTTGAGAATAATATATTGAATAGTATGAATGGTATCATAATATTCGGTCACACTATAATTAGTAGCATGAAAAATTTTATTTTTTATTAACATGTGAGTACCTATAGAATGTTCATGGTGAGAGAGTCCTATGAATTGACGCATGAGGAAATCTTTCCACTTTGCTTGGTCAATGGCCTCTTCCAAAGTTCATGGTGAGAGAGTCTCGACCCAATATTACAACTTGGGATAAAGAGCATTGGTAAACAAATGAAAGAGGTTATCATCTACCATATTATGTTCACATTTATTAGACAAGGTCTTCCATCATTTGATGAAATATTGTGTGGTTTTAGTTTCAATTTACTTATAATTAATAAAATGGGCCAAAGTATTTTCAGGGAGATCACTAGTTTGGAATTCTTGGACTAGAGCATTGACTACATCTTCCAAACTAGTGATGGAATGAGATTTGAGTTGGTTGTACCAATCTAAAGCATCACCTATGAAACTTTTTGATAATAGTTTGGTAGCATCAAAAGTGTTTAACTTGACACAAATTTTTTATAGATTTTTAAATGTTTTTAAGTGGAGAGTAGGATCAGTTGACCCATTGTAAGTAATGGTGGGGGTGATGCCTCCTATATTAATATTAGCAATTTGAGGTGTAAGAGGATAATTTTAAAGGTGTTTGATTATTTTGTTAAAAAGAGGAAGTTGAGGGATAAGATTACCATGGGAATCCCAAAGAGGAGGTGGGGGAGCATTTTGGTTATGCATTCCTCATGGAACCTGTTGAGGGTGAATTTGGAGATGGAAAAAATGATTTTGCATTTGCATCATTTGGTTGGCATTATTAGTTTGAAAAGGATTCATATGATTAATAGTTTTTAATAGAAGTTGATGAGTTTTAGTGGTATTATTGGCATTGTGTGAAGAATTAGAATTGGTAATAGTGGCTTGGGTACCACTATGGGTGTTAGTAATAGATTGAGAAGAATTTTTGGTGAGGCACTAGTAGCATGATTTTCTTGTGTGGAAAAAGATGTACTAGTAGAGGGATGATAAGAAGTGGCACTAGAGGCATGACTACCATGGGTAGCAAATGATGCACTAGTGGAAGAATTGAGAAGAGCGAGTAATGGAAGAGGCTCACTAGATGTAGAACCTACCATGTTAGTAGATATATTAGGCATGGAGGTGGAGGAAATTAAATATGAAGATATCATGGTATGAGAAGGGGTCAAAATAGAGGGAAAAGGTTGAGAATTAAAGAATATATTGTCCCCAAATCCATGTGATGATTTGGGAGAAGGTGAATAGGGCTCCTTGGTTTGACCACTTATCATAAGATGTTAAATAGTAGAAGGAGCTTTTCCTCGATGTTAAGGAATAACATTGATGAAGAAGATCATTATTGGGGTATACTCTAATTCAAGTTGATCTTCGAATGAGAAGAGAGGGTTTTGAACTAAAGAGGAATGAGGAGGGGTCCCATAGTTTATAGTGTAAGTGGCTACATGCACATTACTTTCATTTAGGGTAGGATCCATAAGTTGATTATAGGAAAACCTATTAGGGTTGGTAAAGCTCATCATATCAGTTGAATTCAACTTAGTGTTATCTTCAAATAGGAATTTCATGATGAGGGAGAAAGATTAAGGAAGATGAAGCTGATGTAAAATCAAAGAGATAGGAAGGATACAAAGTCAAATAGGTCAATTATGTACTATAATCCAAGAGATAAATAAGGTTATAGGATCTACTAGGTGGACTTAATACTATAAATAGGGTGTGAAACTAATCTTGATAAGGATATAGGGTCAACCATGTCAACTTAGTACTATAACTTGACTAGAAAAAAAGAGCATATAGTCATATAGGTCAACTTTGTATTACATACAAGGTAAGAAATTGAGCTAAAAAGGATACAGGGTTGACCAAGTTGACTTAATATTGTAACTTGAATAGAAAAAGGGATATAGATTCATACAAGTTGACTTTGTATTATAGATAAAGGAAAACATAGTCTGTAAGAGACTATATCAAGTAGAATGACATTGTGCTAAATCAAGGAAAGATTTGCAATATGATTGAAGAAAGAAATGGAAGTAAAAACACAAACAATTGGATTAATGTGAGTAATTGAATTAAGTCACATAGCACAAAACCTTGTACCAATGCTGGCCAATGTAAATTTTTACAATACAACACACAATGATCAGAGAACAAGTAGTTGACTAAAAATTAAATGCTAAGTGGTTATCTTGTATGTTATTAGATTATTAGAAAGTGTTGTTTTAAGCGTGATAGGAAAGTTAGCAAAAAATAAGGAACTAGAAAGTAATCTATTGATAGTTTCAGGATGTTTAGAATGAAATGGATCTATGTTGGCAATGGTACTAGCTTGGTATTGGGGCCTACCTCCTCAGTTAAAAATCCCATAGTGATAAGAGTATCATGTGTTTTGCCAATATATACCATTAATCATGTGTTTATACTTAGCCATAAAACCAAGTTGGCTTCCACTTTGGTGATGAAATCCAAGTAGGTAGGCCTTGGGAAGACAAACATTAAATGCACTTTGAGTATTATGTGATTTGGTAGTGTGTGCAAAAAGATAAAAATAATGTAACTAAATGGTAATTTTAGAAACCACTTAATTAGACTATGTGAGCTAATCTAAGCATACAAACAGCTGAAAGTAAAAGTGTGAATTATTACTAGTAAATATCCAAAATTAATAATGGTATAGAGTCAATTTAGACAACACTATATGAAAAAAACACAGAATAGAGTCAACTAGGTCATTACTATTTTTTGGAATTAAGAGTTTTTAAGAACAAAGTCAACCAGGTCAACTCAATATTTTTAGATGGAAGATAAGATACAAAACTAAGTCAATTAGGTCAACTTAGTTTATTTTAGGGTTATAATTTTAAAGACTACAAACTTACATAAAACATAACTGTAATGAAGAATTGAATTGACAGAGAGAGAAAGAGAGGAACCTTAGTGGGTTGGAAGATGATTAGAATTTCATATTTTCTACTAAAGTTCCTTGAATGCTACTTTCAAATATTATAAACTAAGTCAACTAGTTCGACCCAATTCTGCAAAATCCTATGTGCTAAATCAAGATAAGATGGCTAATTTGACCTGTTCCACTTATTTTTTTGATTTGGACATTGACTAAGATACTAAGTTGACCTATTCAACTTATTTTGTTTATTTGGATGCTAACTGAGAAACTAAACCTATTCGACTTAGTTTGTTGATATGGATGTTGACTGAGATACTAAGTTGACCTATTTGACATAGTTTGTTATCTAGAACTTAAGAAGAGTATTGTGTCAACCTGTCCAATCTAGTAACCTATATCTGATGAAGACATGCACTAAAAGAATATAGTCATTTTTATATGACTGTGTGTTAAACTTGTGCATAAAAGTTAGAACTATACTAGCTGGTATAAATAGTATCACAAATATATAAAAATAATAAAATTATGGAAATGAAAGCATGATATAAAACCTACAAGGGTTAAATTCATTTTAGGTTCACCAAAATGTATGTAATGGGAAATTTAGTAGATCTAAAAATCAATCCTAGCTCAAAGAAGATAAATCCTACTTACACTTCCAATTGGAGATACATTAGATAAGTGGGGTCATAACCAAGATGGATCTACTAAACCTAGCCAAGGGATTTTTTACCACAATAAATTCACTATGGAGGGTTCCAAAGCCTCAAGTCAAGAAAAACTATGCAATAACCCTAAATAGGTTCTATGTTTTCATATTCACTAAACTAATAATAAGTAAATATAATCTAGTGCTCATCAAACCTTGTGGCATGAAGTGGGCTTAATAAACACTAAAATTAAACATGCATAGAAGACATATATTCATGTTAATTTATATGTAATCTTAATTCATGAAAGAGAAGTGCAAATGCATATCTATCTATTCTTACAAAGGAGGAATAAATTTAGGAATACTTACCTTCAAAGATGAACCCGCTAAGCCTCAATCTCTCCCTTGGCCAAGGTGCTTCACAAGAGGTTGTTGTGGTATGTAAAAATGACAAAGATAAATTAACTCTAGGTTACACAACCTATCAATGCATCCAAAAGACTTCTCCACAAAATAAAATTTGTATATCTAAAGAAAGTATGAAACCCTAAGCTTTTTCTTCAAGTAGATTGGTGGATAAGTAGATGTGCAATATATCTTACTTCTTCTCTTTGTAATAAAAATGTGTTTATATAGGTGGATCTAACCCTAAACCCTTTTAAAAATTTAGGAAGATAAGGTCAACCCGATCGACCTAGTATTGAAATTGGCAAAAACTAAGTTATAAACTAGGTCATCCATGGGCCAACCTAGTCCCTAATAAGCTTTATTAATAATAATACAATGTCAATGTGGCTGACTATGTCATGTAAATTACCAAAAAGGGGTTTAAGTTAGGGAAATAACTAATGAATATGGTAAATGACTAGAGGAAGGTGTAAAATAGGAGGTAAATCTTAAGGGAATATTTTTTAGGAGACAAGTGTGTATATAGAAAGTGGAAAAAAAGGGATAACAATCCTAAGAATCACCAATGGTCTGCCCACCCCTTTCCCAGTACACCCTTTAAGGCATGCACTTAGAGAGATTAAGACTTGATAGGTTCCTACAAGATAAAGAGTGTCAATAATTGATAAGGTTTGAAAATATTATGTATATACACCTAGTATTTATCTTTGCTTCCCATAAGCTACGACATTGCATGCTCAATAATCAAGCCAAACTTATTATTAAAATTGGTCCACTAAAGTATCTTATATCCAAAATATCTCTCACAAATTGTATGGTAAAATTGATCATGTTGCTTAGTGAGTTTGACATCGAATATATCAATCATAAGGTTATAAAGGGATATATCATTCCCAATCATCTATTAAAAGCACCCTTATTAGACAAACAACCATTAAAATTTGGATTTATAAATGAGTCCATATTATCTCTTGATCAGTCATTATAATGGAGGCTCTATTTCTATGGTTCTTGGACCACTCATGGTTTGGGGATAGGTATATTTTTCTTGACACCATAGGGATATCTTATCCCTAAATCATTCATAATTAGGTTTCCTTGCACCAAAACCATTACTAAAAATGAAACCCTTTTCTTAAGTCTCAAACTAGCAATACAATGGAACATTCAACATTTTTCAAATTATGGTGAATCACAACCCATCATTAAAAAAAGTAGTGGTGAATATTAGGAAAATTATGATAAACTCATCCCCTATAAATTAATGGTTGATATCTTGAAATAATATTTTGATCACATTCAATTTGAACAAGTTCCTCACACAAGTAACAAAGAAATAGATGCCATGGTCAACATTGATTATATCTTGTAAATTGTTGTCACTTGGATATTGCACCCGTTCATTCAATTAGTTGATCAAATGGTAATAATGGTATCATCCCCAAGGTGTGGGACCTTATCTCCTTGGGATGAACCTCTGGACAAGGCCAACTCTTGCCTGAACTAGATGCACCTGATTTAAGATCAATTTTAGGCCTAAAATTATGCTAAAAAGACCATTTTATAGTTAAGACTATGATTTTGTCAAGTGAAAGGGAGTTGAAATTAAACTAATATTAAAAAAGGTGATGCACCAATAGTATAGAGATCTCCTTCACTTGCCTAGAAAAACACAAGAGAACCCATAAGGACTCAGAATTCTCATACACAACCTTCAAATTGAACCTCTCTTGTATAAGTATTTTGTTTAGAGGTATGAAACTTAAGACAAAACTAGGAGGGTCATCATCTACCTTGAAAAAGTCTATAATGGTAAGTTTACATAGCTAATTCCTACATAAGTCTAGTAATACATAGTATATAACCTATAAAAGATGGTGTTAATACAACAATTTAAGATAAAATAATTTTATACAAGTAGAGATCAACAAATTAATGAAATACACACAAGATACAAGTACTTAAATAAGGAAAATTTAGTCTTTTATTGATTCCAATACATTAATCCAACATTACAAGTCTCAAAAATATTAGAGTCTTGTCATACCTAAGAATAGGGATCATGAACAAGTCATTTTCAATCCTACATATAAGATAATGAGATGAGAGAGAGGAAAAGAGCACTAGAAGACCTCATAAATGTTGTTCTTACTTCATTAATCAAGCCCATAAAAGATAAGAGACAAGGAAAAAATGGCATCATTGATCCATCTCCAATGCATTAGGTCTCTCCATGAATCTCTCTCAAGAAGGTTGGCATAGTGGTGCAAAAGAAGACCCTACTCTTTACTATTTTTGTCCTTGGAGAGCTTGTGGATGATGAACGTGTTCTTTCAAGGCTATGATATTTTTAGGAAACTCCTTCCTTGACTCACCCATCTCCTCATACATGAATGTTAGAGCTTATTGGATGATTGACTTAGAAGTATGACTCATACACCTATTTAGAATTGTGGGTTGACTTGCCATGACCACCACTCTATGGAGAGATTTACACACTTTTAGGGGTAGTTTTCAACACCTCCATACCTACATCATGCTCTTAATTATCACTTATTTCATCCATGTTCATGTTATAAACATTGTAGAAGCATAGACTACCTAAAATCATCTTTGAAGTTTATATGAAGGCCCCTTGGAGATGTTGAGAAGTTGGTTCATATCCATCTTTGCCCATGAGAGCTCCTTGAGAAGCTTGAGAAATGTACCCTTTCATGCTCGAAGGCTCATCTTGACTCATCTTATATCCTATAAACTTGTAATCATCCCTTTAAAATCCTCAAAAGACTCTTAATAACCCTATTTTAGGTCTATAATCTAAGTGTTGAGGTCATAAAACCTCCATCTCTTCATTTTGTAGGTCTCATAGTAGGTTAGGAGTCTTTACAATCTTTAGGTCTCTTTGGAGTTCTTTCTTTATAACCTTGCATCATGGAGGCCTAAAGGACGTATTTATATAACTATAGGTTGATTCCTCCTTCTTTGGATTCCCCCTAGAATATGTAAATGCAATACCAAATGCCATAATAGTTTACATTCCATGCTCTCATCGAAGCTCTAGAGTCCAATAATTGGCTCCAGAGTTTGATAGTTAGCTTTGTAACCATGAATGCATGCCTATAAATCTTGAGACATTTGAACTCTCATTGTGATAGACTTTCATCATGAATTCTTGATGTAGACTTAATAGTTTGAACATTACTCTAAAGCCTGTATGCAACCTTATATAAATTGTTTGCACTTTTATTGAGTTCTCCTACTTGAGTAACATCATTCATAAGCCTACAACTTGGTAAAGAGTATTTATAAGATTCAATACTTTCAAACCCTAAATCATACCCTAAAATAATCATGACCTATCTTGGTGATCTTGAAACCTTATCACTATCATCCAAGCCTTGATGTTTCATTGGTTGCAAGCTTGTCTCTTAGGTAATTTAGACTCACTTCTACCTTGAGAAACCTTGCTCACTTCCATAGACCTGTAACCCTTTATTTCTCAAGATTCAAACCCTATGTATCAAATTAAATTATCTAGAAATAATTTTATAAATTTGGTTGACTATGTTTACAGGAATACAAAACCTTGGGAACACTACAAGTCATTGTAACTCATTATCCTTCATTTAAGACCCTTGCTCACAACTCCTACAGACATGTAGACTTGTCTATAAGGTCTTGAGACCATAAAACATTCTATAGTCTTAAATTAACCATGGAACATTATGTTCCTCTCTTTATCATGCATATGTACCTTCTACAAACTCATTTCTTCTCCTAAAGACCCTACAAACATCCTATGTCATCAAAACCATACAAACCCTATTATTCTGGTTTACCAATTTGGTTACCCATAGAGGATGTTTTAAACCATGTGTCTTCTTACCTTATGTCACCTCTAGGAGATCTTGGGACTTTATAATCTCATCATATACCTCTTCTCTATCATTGATTAGGTCACTAATAAACCATCTAAGAAGTTTATAGACTTTAAAACAATCTTTGAAACCTTAAAACTAACATGAAGACTTTTATTTATCTTTCATAGCAGTCAAAAGACTTTGAAAACCTAAAGTTTGTGATCATAGGAGTCCTCTAATAGGCCTGTAGGGTTTGATAGGTGTATTTACAATATTTGATCTTATCATAAGACCTCACATGCCTATTTTAAAACTTGTTTTCTCTTTGAAACATGATAGAGAATTTCAGTCCTCTGGTTGGAAACCTACACCCTCTTCAAAATGATATGGATATCTTTGTTTGAAACCTTCAAAAATCCCTTGGCAGACCTAAATACTTGTATAGAAGTTATTGTATCTTGCACATCTATTATTTGAGTAAAAAACCCCTATAATATGCCACTATATTCTTGAAAACCCTACCCTAGATCTCACAATCATTTTATAGGCCTATGATCCTCTTGAAATAATCTAGATCATCATGGAGAGTCCTGGACAAGTTTAAAACTTTCCTACTTGGTTTGTAGACTTGTAGATTAGTTCTTGGCAATATGAGAACCTTGAAATATGCCTATAACCATTGATACTTTTTAAAACATGTCCTAAGATCTCCATGCTTCATCACTAACTTCATGAAAGACTTATAAAGAGTCTATAAGATTATTTTGATGCTTTTCAAACTTGAAAACCATTCAAAAAAGGAACACAACCTTAGGGTTTTAGAGAGGTTTAGCTCTACCTACCATCTTTTTGGGGAATGACATGTTTTCCTCCTTATTTACCAATATAAGTATCTCTAAGAAGGTCCTTACAATCTACCTAACAATCCCTAGGACTTGTTTCAAACCATGCACATGTAGCATAAGTATGGAACGTGAATGTTTCTTGTAGGAAACTCTTGTAACTTGATGCACTTAAGTCTACAGGCTTGTGGGTTGAATCCACATGCTTTTTGGGTAATTGATACATCTAAGAATCATCATGAAGTATTTTAAGACCTAAAAAAACCATATCCAAGAACTTAAAGAACCATGCATAACTAGAAACAATAAATAATGTGACTGTCATTGCTTAAAAACCCTTCAAACATGGTCTTGTCTTGATTTTATAGCTATAAAACTAGTTTGTGCCTCTTGCAAGCTCTTAAACACTAATGAACAATTCCTTCAGATCATTTAGACTTTCACCTTATGTTTTATATCCTTTAAAAGAGCGTACAAACACTTTGAAACTTGAAACATTCATCAATAAGCACACAACTCTTTCCATTCTCTGTCAATGAGTGTTTTGAAGGAAATTTGAAATATGAAGGTAATGTATAATGCCAATACCTCCATATAAATGTTTTAGAGCTAGTTTGTAGTATTTATGAATTTTACACTTCATATTCTCCAACCTTGAAGACAATGTAGATATTGTCAAAACCTACAACTCAGTCTAGTGGCTTTGCAAATAACATCTCATTGGAAACTTCAAGAATGTCTACAATATGCATTGGATATTTCAAAAAATCCTTCTCATCTCTACCTTTTACTTTTCAAAGTGACTATCCACCCTTGAATACCTGTAATATTATTTTTTTTAAGTTCAAAGTGTTAGGTTGTGGAGCTAAAAGCTTCACCAAGATGCTAACAGGAGGAGTTGCGGAGGTTACTGAGTTACAGAACAAGTTGTAAGGAAACTGACATCGGTCTGATCAATTGATGTCAGTCATATTATAGTGTAGAAGCAACTGACATCGGTTATGATTCGGTCGACATCGGTCAGAAAGGAGCCAATGTCGGCAACCTATGTGTGCATGCATTTGCATGCGGGTCGAGAACTGGTCTATTTTTGGACAGTCAGTTTGCATGTAAAGACTTATTTTAGTCTTGGAGCTACATTTCTAATTATTGTAATTAAGAATGTATAATTATTGTATGCATGAGATCTATATAATAGACTCATTGGTTGTATTGTAAAATTGTACTAGAGTGAGAGAGCAAAGATTAGCTCCTTCAGAAGAGAGAGAGCAAGAGTGCTAGATAGCCAAGAGGGCTTGTAGAAGAGAGCAGGGAGTAGCTCCTCCTAGTTCTAAAGGGGTGTTGAGTGTGTATGATCAGGGAGAGTTGCAGGTTGTGCAAGTTCTGGTAGAAGATCCACCGGGGTACTGGTTGAAGAATCATAAGGACTTGGTGAGGCAAGGACAAGGGTTCTTCAGGTTGTAGAGACATCTAAATGGTAAGTAAGGTCTGGTGATTTGTAGGTTGTTGTAAGAGTAGGGAGATCTACTTGGAGTATAGTTGTGTACTTGGTGTACTGGCAACATTGTTACTGACTGGTGGAGGTGAACAACAACTCTGTGTTTGAGTTGATTGTTGTGACCGTAATTGAGAGAGTGAACTATTGAAGGAGAATTACTAGTGAGCCCTAGAAGTGTGGGAGCTTTAGAGGTGTGGGAAGAAGAAGTGTGGAATCTTCTTTATTGTATTTTCTTTTGAATGAGTATTAATACAATTGGGTATTGTCTCTCATATTCTGTGTTGTTTCATATTTCTAGTTACTTATCATTCTGGTTAAATTCCATGTTTAGTTGCTTATACAAAGGTAATCATGTGTGCTCTTATGGAGCAGTAGGATCCTGACAGTTGGTATCAGAGCTTTGTGAGCCTAGGTCCTATCACAAAGCCTATATCTCCCATCCTTTTATGCTTGAAACTTGAAAAATATGCGTTTAACTATGTGGAAACATTGCACAAAGCTTGTAGACCTACAATCTTCTTTGTTTTCAATCTCAAATCCTATATCTCACATCATTTTATGCTTTAAACTTACAAAATCTACCTTTAACTATGTGGAAACATTATATGAACCTTGTAGACCTAAAAAAAATGGTTTTGTAACAATGAAGACTACCTTGAACACAAACCTGAAGGTAGGTAATGGTTTGATCATGGCTTTTATGCACCCTTCTCATGTTGAATGTTTGAAATAGTCTTCAAGGAAAGAGAAAGGTGAGGGAAACACTTAGTTAAATTCACTTGTAGACCATATTTATGGATTTAAAATTATTATGGAGTTGAAATCTCTGAATGGCTTTATAGAATTTTTTAGACCTCTCACCCTTTTAAAATGACTCTAATGAGTAACTTGAGACACTTGGAATCTCCAAGTTGCCTTATCAAATCCATTGGGCATAGGGTCATTGACATTTATAAAATTAATGAAGAATGAGATAAAGTAAGACCATTGACATGCTTGACAAAGCTTTGAAATAAACTAAAAATGCCTAAAATAGTAAATAACATCCAAACATAAATGAAAAGGTAAATGTGTTTCATGCACTTGGGGGAAATGAGAAACTTAAACTAATATGTACAAGAAGTTAACATTCATACCTCAAAAATAGAGTTTGATGTGTATCCCATTAACTGTGATAGGTAATGACTCTCCATAAAACATTGAGAACTCATATGCATTTACTTTATTGCATCCTGTGATGAGATATAGACCATTCCATATAGAATCAAATTTAGTATGTGTTCCTTGTTTGGATCTTTCTTCATCCCACTTGATGACAATGTCTCCTTATTTTAATGTTCTCAAAACTTCCTTTTTGTTAAAGTCCCACTTGAATTTATCTTTGGTGAGTTTCAAGAGTCGTCATAGCTTTATTTCTTGTCTCTTCTATTTCCATTAATTATACAAATCTGACTGTTAAAGCATCATTATCAAGCAGCTCCAACTGATGAGCAAGTTATAGTGAGGGAAATTCAATAGATATAGGCATCATATCCTCTCTTCCATAAACCAACATGAATGGAGTGTTCCTAATAACCCTTTTTGGTGTAATCCTATCAACCCAAAGAGTTGTTCTCAACTTGACATGCCATGTCCTTTGGTTCTCCTTCATTGCCCTCTTGATGATCTTGATGAGGTTCTTGTTAGTTGAATCTACAATTCCATTACCCTAAGGGTAATAGTTTGATGAAGTTTTTAGATAGATGCCATTCTTAATAACCCATTCATAGATCTCAGTGCTAATTAATGCTTCGGCATTATCCAAGATGATTGTAAGAGGTACCACTAATCTAGTTTTTATGTCTTCTAAAAAGTCAAGAATAGAGATCTCATTATCTTCCTTCAAAGCCATAACTTCAGTTCACCTTGTAAAGTATTCATTGGTTGTCAAAACCCATTTTTGGCCTGCACTAGATGGTGGACTAATAATCCCAATAAAATATAAGCCCCATTGGATGAAGGGTTGATCAACCAGAATAGGGTGGAGGGGAAGAGCTACTAACCTATGTTTACCTATGAAGAAGGCACAATTATTTCAATTTCTTACCTGAGTGTATGCATCTATAAATATATCAAGCCAATAATATCCTACCCTTATTATTTTTATAGTTTTTCTTAGATTAAATTGGTCTCCTAATGTCCCATATGAAATTCTTCTAGTATTTGGTTAATACAATTTGGCTAAACACATCTCAAGAGGACACCATTAAGATTTTTTCTAAACAAGATTCCATTTACAAGGACATATGGAATGGATTATAATCTGAAGTGTCTTATTTTAGCCTTGTCTAAACTTTAAGGGAACTCACCTATTTGGATGAGATTGATTATGTCCTTATTCTAACTCTTAGGAAGTGGAGGTGTAGTTTATTTTTTATCTTGTAGCACTAGGACAGCCCTTTTTTCTTCTTTTAGGTCTAATGCTAACTATTCACATAGCCCTTTGTCTCTTACCAATTTGGTTACCTTGATTTCCAAATCATATTCAATGAATTTGGTTATCCAACTAGCTCTCTTATCATTCAAATCTTTACTTAGAATAAACTCTTTGACACTTGGGTGTAACACCATCAACTAAACTTTATTTTTGGAGAACATGTTTATAAACTTCTTAAGACTTCTTATAACATCAAGTACTTATTTTTCAATGAAAGTGTAATTTACCTCATAGTCTTTCAAGCCTTGATTGAAAAAGGATATTGGTTGCTCAAATCTTTAACTATTTTGTTGTACCAAGATTATTGACATAGTATCATCACTTCCAAAGGCATACATGATGAAGTCTATTAAAAACTCAAAATTTATGAGAGTGGGAGCTTGGGGTATGGATTGTTTAACTAATTCAAAGCTATCTTTCCCTTCCTTAGATTAGTGTAAATTCTAATTTTAGAAGCTTTACAAGATTGTAAAAATCAAGGATAAACCTCCTAACAAAGTTGATCCTTCCTAAGAAGCTTTGCATCCCCTTCTTATGACTTGGAAAGGACAAAAGACATGATTAAACTTACCCTCTCAATATTTATTGTAGGCCCTCTTTTGGACATTATATGGCCCAAAAGCTTACTTTCATGGACTTGAAAAAACACTTCTTTGGGTTGAGTGAGATTCTAAATCATCTACATCTATCAAAAAACTTAATTGAGATGAGATAAATGGTCATTACCATGTTTAGAAAATATTATAATGTCATCTAGATAAACCAAGACTATATCATTGATCAAACCCTAAAATGCCATATCCATATCCCTTTGAAACATTTCACTATCACTTGACAACCTAAATGGCATCTTCTTATATGCAGAAGTACCCCATTTTATGGTAAAAGTTGTCATATACTGATCTATCTCTTAGACTATTATCTTATTATACCCTAAATATCCATCTAGAAGTGAGAAATGTTCTAAACCTACTACCATTTTCAATATTTGCTCCATGGAGACAAGGGGGTAGTGACCCTTCAAAGAAGCTCTATTGATGTTCTATAAATTCTACACGCAACCTTATATCTCCATTATTTTTTATAACAAGAATCAAGTTTTCCACCCAATAATAATTCTTAATGGAAAATATTATCTTAGCTTCTATTATATTGGCCAATTCATTCTTCAGTAGAGGTTCTATTTTGGGATTTATAGGCCTTTGTTTCTGCCTAACTAGATTGGCATTTGGATCTAATTCAATTATGTGTTGATCCAAACTAGGATCAAACCCTTTGTGTTATTTGTAGTTCCATACAAATATGTCATCATACTCATTATAAAGCTCAAAAAATTTATGCTTATCAGCTTTAGTACATACCTTTCCCAGTTTGAGAAGCTTGTCTTTATTGATTGAGACTTGTTCAAATCCTTATGCCTAGTAGTCATATTAATATTCTCTCATTTGGCATGATCGTTAGTGTTGAAAATGCTATCAAGGGTGACCAAGTCTTTTGGAATCTTGTTGGTCTTCAATTAGATGATTTGGTCTTCATATTATTGCTACAATTTAGTTTGATTTTTGGTAAAAAACTCAATTTCTTCTTGAAAAAAATTGACTATTTATTGATCCTTATGAAACACTTCTAGTTGGTAACATTATCAGGTACATCAGGCCTTACAACTACCTTAATATGTTGCTAAGTTTTCTCTTTCTTGATTTCATTTAGGATATAAAATAGGGCACCAATGGTAGCCAATATATCTTCATGTTTATTCTTTCCTCTTAGGACAACTTGTATGTTAAATGATTCAAAGTCCTCTATAACATCCCAAACTATATGTGTGTAGGAATTCAATAAGTTATTATTTGTTGTATGTTGTCCTCTAACCTAGTTTATGACCAACTCACTATCACTAAAGACTTGTAAGAACTTTATTCCTCTCTTCTTATCCCACTAGATTCCATGTATAAGTGCTTCGTATTCAGTTGAGTTATTAATACAACTGAACTGAAATATAAAAATAGAAAACTACTTATCTTGCATGAGAGATACCAACATTACACTAGTTCTTACTTCACTTTTACTCCTAGATACATTAAATAAAATTTTCCATATTCCATCAAGATGCTCATTAGGCTTGACAAGATTTAGGATTATAACATCTTATTCATGCATGTTGTAAGTACCTAAATTAGTATTTTCAATGAGATTATAGGGGTCATATTTATGATATTCAGCCCCCCATTCATCAAGTATAATATTAGGAATGTCTTCAAGAAGTGTGGTTGATTCATGGTCTAGGATAGTCTCTTCTTGATCAAGAACTATGAAATTAACACTAGAAACATTTGGTGCATATAGCTCTATGTGATCTTTGAAAATTGGATCAAATTTGATAGTGAATTTAGTTCCATATCTTATCCTAAACAACTTGTGAGATCAATCTGATGATAATTATCCTACAATATTAATTATGAAGTCTTTAGATAGACATAATGCAAATTAGGGTGAGAGATCTATAATGGAAACATGTTGATAGATTGAGAAATTAGGACATGCATGCAAAGTGAGACTTAATCCCTTGATCACACCAACTATTTTGATGGTTATACCATCTAATTAAACTACTCATTTATTGGTTGGTTCATAATTCAAGCCTAACTTATTAACAACTTGCTTAGGCATCATAGAACTACTTGCACCTAAGTCTATCATATAATTGTTAACCAAGTGATCACCAATGAACAAAGAGATGCATAAAGGTGGAGGTTTGTCACTCACACTTGATTGTCCTTCCTTAATTTGAGATAGATTAGTGAGGATTGATCTTGATTCATTTGTTGTTTCACTTGAAATATTGAGATTGGACAATGCTTCTTGTATCAAATCCTTTTATCCTAGAAAGGCCAATGTCTACCACATATAAATGTGGGCATTAGTCTTTTTCATTTGCTCAATGATGTTGAGTGGAACATTACCAACCTTTGGTTGAATTTTGAGAGTTCACATTGAATTTGAGTGGATTGGAGTTGATCCTTAAGCTAAATCTCACTTCTTGTGGTCTATTTTTTTATTTTATTGAACCTTTGAAGATAAATAAGACCTTATGACTCCTTGGACCACTGGAAGAGTTAAAATAGGACCTCTACTATCTATTTTATCACTTTTAATAGCCCTTTTCTTGGAACTTGTGTTGGTGACTATAGAAGTAATGGCATTATTTATGTTTTCTACCTAATTTAACCCATAATAATCATCATCTTTCTAATTTAAAAGTGTAGAATCAAGTTGCATTTACCCCTTGGATGACTCTCTTTATGATGGTGTTTCATCTTGTGTCTTTTGAGGAATTAATACACATTGTACCATTAATGCTTAGATGAAAACACCACTAGGACATCTAGTTTGGTTATGAGGTTGTCTAAAAGGATAACACCACTCATAATCTTTAAGGAGGTTATTTTGAACTGGCACAATTACTTTAGAGGAACTAAGGGCAACTATATTTTGAGAGCTTACTGGCCTTACATGGGTAAATTATAATTACCCCTAAAAATTACCTTGGAAGGGTTACTTATAAGGTTGATAAGGGGGCTGGTAAGGAGGTTGGTAAGGAATATTAGAGTGAGCTTATTGGCTCTTCAGGGTGACTAGTTCATTGCAAAAGGTCTGAAGTAAACTTTCCACTACTTGTAAATCATTTGATAGGCAAGGAGGAGTTATCTCTTGACTAGATGGTGACCTTGTTAGCATATGAATGGGTGTTAATTTAGGTTGTGTAGGTGCTGTAGGAGGTGGTATCTCTATAAATAGTAGCATGGGAGGTCTTAAAGCAATCTTTACATCTTGTATAAGGCATTTTTCAACCTGAATGGCAATTTTATATGCATCACAAAGAATTGTGTGCCTAATAGATTGCATCATAACAGCAGTATCACTATTTAAGGCTCTTAGATTATAGAGGAAACCATTGTTAAGAGTAGGCTAAACTAGAGATAGGATTCTATCCCATTATTTTTTACAACCTGAAATTTGAATCACTCATGAATTATAGTGGAGCTCTCTTAATAGTGGTCAGTTGTTTAACTAAGGACAAATGGCCACTTTTATCTCTAAATTGCTTGCATAAGCCTTCTCCTAATTCATTCCTTAAGTTGATAGAATTAGGTTTTAATATTTTATACCATTGAATATCCTTGTACTTAAATGAGGAAGTTGAAATCCTAATAGCAACATTATCTTGAGCAATATGGTGTACTGAACATATGTTGGTTATATCCTCGATGTTATCTATACGTGTGGTTGTATTATCTCGAGTGAAATGAGAAATACTCTTGAGGGTTGAAATAGGTATATCATCATATTGGGTAACATTTAGTGGGAATCCTCCATTTAAAGGAACAAAGACCTAATTTCTAGGGATAGCCATATGAAAAATTTGAGGTAAACCTTGGCTATTTTGAGGGGATCTAGTAGCAGAAAAGGGGTTAATGTATGAAGTAGACCTTTAAAATATCTTATTTTTAATTGAATGTAATTTTAAATCAAAAAAATAAATGTTATTACATCTATAATATGCCCTTGTTGTTACATTTGTCATGTAAAATTGATACTAGTTTGAACTAGGATCCCTTGAAAGCTCAATGGAGTCGTCGAGTGTTCGACAGATGTGTTTAATGATTTCAAATTTCCAAGACTAGCACCAATGTCTTATCAAATATATTCAAAAAATGTTGAGAAATTTGTAGGTTTTATAGGAGTTTTGTAGTTTATCATCAGTTATGTGGATTCATTGTGTTGTTAGAGCAAGTGGAGGAGATCTCTAGACTATTGGTGCATCACCTATATTAGTTTCAGTTCAATTTCTACCCCTTTTGCTTGACAAAAGTATAGTTTTAGCTATATATAGGTCTCTTTAGCATATTTTTAGGCCTAAAAATTATCTTAAATTGGGTGCATCTAGTTTTTTAAGGAATCCAACCTTCTTCAGAGGTTCATCCCAAGGAGCCAAAGTCCCACACCTTAGGTATGATTCCATTACTGCCATTGGATCAGCTAATTAAATGAACAGGTACAAGATCCAAGTGACAATAGTTTTCTAGCACACTCAATGGGACAAAGGTCCATAGGATTGAATAATTTAGTTGAGTACTTGATGTTAATCCTTAGCAGGCTACAAGATTGAAGACACTTTAGAGGCACCTAACAACTCCATCCATTTCTGGTTCCAAATCAGCTCTACACTTTCATGCCAAAGGAAATAAGGGCTTCTATAAGAGGTGCTAGTTTTAAATTTTTTAAATTAACATTATCTCCTAAAAGAAGAACAACAACATTGTCAAGGTCTTTTGAAAGAAGGTATTGAGATTCTAGATAGCCTTCTCTAAGGGCTCATTTATACCTCTTTTTAGTAGATTTCCTAGACCAAGAAGGAGGTTGAATCCTCTTCTTCATATGGTAACCCAAAGAAATTAGTTATTTATATCTTTCAATGGAATAATCCCCTTGACCCTTCAATAAATTAATGATATCCTAATTATATCTCTAAAGAGCATTCCTTTCATTGGTGAGTATACTACCCACTCCCATAGAGCACATACAAGACATTGCTAACATATTTGCAGTCCACAACATCAATCAAGACAATGTGGTTATGAGACTTATTACTACATCCTTGAAAGGAATGGATATTCAATGGTATAGAGAGATATAACATAGTATAATACACAACTAGAATTAATTGGGAGAGAGACTTTGTCAATAGTTTGAAGACAACAATGACCACCTCTCTCTCATGAAATAACTTGTTACCATCAAGAGAGCCCGTCATGAATATATGGTGGATTTCAACTTCAGGTTTTAAAAGACTTGGGAAAAAATCCCACCCTTAGTGAATCCCACTCCGAATACTAATTTATTGTACTACTTGAGGTCTTTGAATAGTGGCATTATTGTCATGATACAATCCATTGGAGGTACTGTATTACCAGTTGCATATGGAATTGCTATAAGGGTTCAAAATAGTCTAATTCAAATGGGAAATATTTCCCATAGACCTGCAATAACCTTATGTCCTGAACCTCCACCTATTCAACCTACTTTGTTACCCATTATAGTAGCAAACAACCAATCAACTCGACTTATCCCCCCCAATGAGTTACATGAAGTGAAGACATTACTAAAAAAAATTGGAAAGGAATTAGTGGCCTTAAAGAGGTAGTAAGCTCAGCATACCAGACCATTATAGCATTACAATCAACCATAATATCATAATAGGTAGCCTTACCAAGGAAATTCACAAGCTCAAGGCCCAATCACACATGTTAGGCCCTACAACAGTCAAAATCTCAATGCTACCAACACTTCAAAACCCATTGTACCTATGCAAAATACCCTGGTTTATGATCATGAGTGGTGTTATCCATGTATCAGCCTCACAATCAAACCACATGTCCAAATGGAGTGATTAACTAGGCTTTGATGATCTAGAGTGTGTCATCTTATCAAAGAAAATCAAGTGAATCAACTCCATAAAGAGAAGAAGGGCATGAACAAGTACAAAGTGAGACTATCTTTTTTAATTGGGAAGAGAATGACTTATATGGTATGAATCAAAATGAGGTGGTAAACAAATTAAAAAATCCCAATTAATTATAACACAAGATCTAAGAGAATATTAATGGAAGCAAACTTATCTCCTCCAACTGGTCAAGCTCCCACCTCCCAAGTTCCTCATGAAGCTACGAAGGAGAAAGCAATTGTTATAGTACCTCAAACATAATAAAATCAAGCTATCCAAAAGGGAACTCAACCTTAATTCATCCATAAAATAAGGGAAGATGTTGTTGTTCTAAAGTTGTATTCAAAAGGAGGATAAATCCCTTTCAAGATAGTAGAATAAATGAAGAGGAAAAATTTGAACATGACCATGTGGGATGCTCTTTCTATTCCTTATCCAAGGGATTTATTATAATAAGCCTTAAAGAGATTTCATCTTCATGAATCAACAAAGGGGACATCAATTATTCCTACCATTTCATGTCAGCCAAAGGATGAAAATGTAAGGTAAACAAGCCACCTCCATTTTATATTTATCTCATCATTGGAAAGCATGTTGTACAAAACTACATGATAGATTTAGGGGTAAGTAATATAGTTATGCCTAAGAAGGTGGTTGATATGTTAGGCATTGAATACACTTTGATCACAAAAGGGGTTGTGCAACTTGATGGTAAAGCTATTAAGACTGTTGGCATCATCAAAAACTTGAGCCTTACTCTACATGCTTGCTCAAGCCTCTCTATCTCCCAAGATGTCTCAGTAATAAACCTACCTCCTTAATTTTCTCTATGTCTTTCCTGGGACTTCACTACAAATATGGGTGGGTATCTATCCTTAGATTAGTCACACATGTTGCTTAGGACTAGGTATGGAACTAAAGTATCAAACAAGGTTGGGCCCATTTATAGAAACCATATTCAGTTATATTCTCCTATTCTAATCCCCATGAATTTCACCATTTATGATCAAGAGGAGAGTGTTGTCCTTCATGAGACTACCACATATTTGGAGGAACTTCTTGATATCTTACTTGATAAATAGTCAAATGAGAACTATAGAATTTATCTACATGATCATGTAGAAGACACAAGGTTGAGTAAATTTTGCATCCTTGAGTAAGATTCCATTCTAATATATCTTTTAAAGCCTCAATATGATCATGATATATTTTTGGAGCTTTAAGAAGACCTTGATGAGGCACGGCAGCAATATTTTTATATCACTAAATAATTTTAAGTTTTTAGCAATCCAATGGAACCCAATGATTAGTACAAGAGTACCAATGGATTTCCAGTAGTCATATCTTAGTTTGATATGCCTGATGACATCATGTAAGATCAAGATCCACTTTTAAAATCGATGGCAAGGCATGTTACCCCAAACAAGCAAATAGGTTGGCAAAATCTTGGCAATGATCTCCAAGCTACTCATTTATTTCTAGAAGAGGCTGATTTTTTTTAAATATAAATCAAAGTTATAAGGTTCACATCAGGATCAGGTTACATATATAAATGTTAATAATTTACCAAAGGATTTTATCAATCTAGATAGTATTTTTAGCCTAGATGATCAATTGGAAAGCAAGAAAATGAACCTGGTGACCAATGAGGGAGATAGTGGACTAGTGGTCATTGCCAAAGACACATTATTAAGAGTTGGTAGGTCATGTTGTCAATATAAAAAGTAGGATTTCAGTCACCCCTATCAACCATATAATAATCTGTTTACAAGGATCAAGAAAGACCTTTGGGTTTTTTGTTTTGATCCAGGTTGAATGGAGAAGAGTTGCCTATCCTAGTCCATGGGATACACCTCAAACCTTGTTTTGAGCTCTTCTACATAGTAGTGTAGTGGTTTTCTCATTCCTTCTTGTGATATTACATAGTTATTTTTTATCTTTAATCTTTTATTTTGTGTTGGAGGTAATTCTTTAGTTCATTCAAGGCTATCCTGGCATGTTGCAGTCATGGTTTCCTTTTCAGAATGATTTGTAATGAAGCTCATGTGACTTTTATGCCCAATTGATGATTAAGGCTATTAGATCCCTACTTAGCAAGCAAGTGTTCCACAAAATTCAATAGAATGTTGACTATTCTAGTCATCTTGGTCTTTTGACACCTAAATTGCATGGGATGGATCATTTTCTGCCAAAACTAGCTAAACTTATAGTCTTTAAAGAACCTTTAAAATGACTATTTTGGCCTAAAGATAGGTATGCCAAGGAATTAATTAGTTTTCCTAAGTAACATGTTTCTTCATTGATCATCTATTAAGCATTTTGAGCTCATAGGTTAGTAATAGCCTTATCAAAGGTCTATTTGCATGGTTTTTCAATGTAAAAATGTATCAAGACACCTATATGAGGTCATATTAACCTTGTCAACTTCCATTTCATGACTAGTGGCATAAAAGATACTTTTTAATGCAAAAGCTTATTAAAAGGCCTTTAAGTCATTCATTTAGGTTGTGTGATAGGTTGAAAATCTCCTTCATAATGTATTAAATCCCATATATGGTGTTAAAAATTTGAGTTTACTTGGTTCCCTTCCTTCCTCTCCCCTCTTTGTTGACTCCTCTAAGCTCCCAATGTAGGAGGGCTCCTCTATAAGGCCATGAACCAGTTTTTAGGTGGTTTCTTAGGCCTTGTGTCTTCTTTAAATCCAAAAATGCCATAACATGATTAATTGTAGGTTTGCTGACATAAATATGGTCATATTGATAGGTTTTGAGCATAAAACCTAGACTACAATTCTGTAAGAACACCCCCCCCCAAAATAAATATATTAACATCAAAGAAAGATATATTTAGAGTTTTGAGCCCCATTGGAAGTCTCAACATTAACATCAAAGTTTGAAGTTTTGTTAGATAGATAAAGAACGCAAGAATATGTAGGTTTAGGCTTGTATGCACATGATTTAAAGGGTTACAAAAGTTATATACATGGAGCTAAGATCTAAACTCCTTCCAAAATCATTTATAGGTAGTCTCAAACCTTTTTGATGTCTCAATAGGAAACACAAGGTATAATAACTTTCAAACATGAAGGTAGATGCAGAGTTATAGGATTTCAATATGTCTTTTTAAGAGTTACATGGTCCACCATGGTCCTAGAGCATAAGATGGAGTCCAAATGAGGTCCCACCATCATATTCAAGATTTTACAAACATTTAAAGAAGAGAGCAGTGCCCACAATAGTCAAAGTAAGACAAACCCTAGCCAAAACCTAAGTTGTAGGTGTTACAAGTAAGGTTGGACAATGTGCACACATAACTCTCATGATGTATGGTAAATAATAGATTTCGAGGGAGGTTAGGAAAGTCTTGAATATTTTTTCAATCATACTTAGACTGAGAAAGAGATAATAAATCATGAGGATTTAAGAGGAAGTTATAGACAATCTATAATCCCTGCTAAAACCCTAGCTTGGGTAAATGCACTTTTAGAACATTTCAAAGACATAAAATCAAAAAATAGTTACCAACACCTCTATAAATCCTTCTAAAAGTCCATGGGGGGTATAAAGGCTTGTAGGTCAAGTGTTAATGGTCTGCAAAGCATTCAAGGAGTGTAGACATGCCTAGGACTGTGACCAAGGGTTTTGATGTTGTAAGATTTGAGAAAATCTACCTGCAAGCCTTCAAAAGTCAATAAAACCTTCTAAATACCTATAATAACATCTTAGAGATACTTGGAAATTTTATAGAAGACATGAACATGCCTATAATGCATTCTCAAGATGTTTTGATGTTGCAACAGCTTTAAGATGCTCCAAAACTTGTGATAATGCTTTTGAGGAGTTTTGAAGACCTCATAAGGGATAAAGGTAGCTTTTGTGATCTTCAAGACCACTAACATGAAGGTTTAAAAGTTGTAGGTTTACAAATGAGAGGAAAGCAGAAGTTTATAATAGTTGAACATATTCATAGTGAGATTTATGAAATCTTCTAGTGTGAGTTACCTAAATTGTTAGCTACTTACTTTTCAAGACTAGAGTATTATTGCTTCAAACCTAGATAAATAGAGAACTTTGTGTAAAACAAATAAAAACTTAAAAAATATGTAATTTAGATATTGATTAGACTTGTGTGATTAATCAATGGATTAAGGCTACAACTAATAGATACATCACTAAATTTTGTGTCCAAGGATATATTTTCTTTGAGGTTGTGCACCACTTACTTGTCCCAAGAATCTGGGTAAAATTCTTATGGTACTTCCTATATTACTAAAAAATTTGGTTTTGGATAAGGCAATGGTGTCGATCCTAAAAAATATGGAGTATCCCCCTAGGATCACTCTGGGGATACAGACTAAAAGGAGTGAATGAGCAAAAAATAAATAACATAACCCTAGACCAAGAATATGGATGATGCATAGCAATAAAAGGAGAAGATAATTATGGGCCTCAGATAGAACTACAAAAATAAAAGATGTCGAATAGACAAGGTGGTACCAAATAAAAGGGGCAAAAGTGACTATGAATAGGAATATAATAGATACTATAAAGAATATGGTAGGATTGATACCTCCAAGAGAATATAAACACTATGAAGGAACTAAAGGTGCTATAAATATTGAAAAGACCATAAAAACCATTTGGGAAATGGGAATCAACCTGAAGAAATATAAAAATTGGCATGATGAAGGAGAAATTTTTGAGAGGCTAGTAGAATAATAGAAAGTAAAAATCAGAAACTGAGTAAGAGTTTGTTTGATGATGAAATTCAATTATTTCAATAAATCATGGTGATTCATAGGGTTAATTTAGGTTCACAATCAAGAGGGGAAGCTACCTCAGTTCAGGTTCATTTATCTCAAAGGGTTTGCATCCCTTATGCCTAATTTATCAATTAAAATTTAAAAGTTTAAAAGAATTTAAATTTTATAGGTGGTTTGATAAGTTTATAGCGAAATAAGGAAAGTTAAGTTTAGAAACTAATAATTTTCTCACCAACAATGGTATTGGTACTCCAAAGATTATCGCAATCAATTTATAGACATAAATTAAAACAAATCTTAAATATCAATTGGATCATGCACAAGTGTAATAAATATGGTTAGGAATGTAGGAGTTTTTACTGCATTGCTGTCATATGATAGGTCTTCTAACCCATAAAAGTATTTTTTGACCTATAAAATGAAATGGTAGGCTAAGGGCATAACCATTGATGATGAAAAAAGGCACAAGTTAATAGGAGTGTTGACAAGAAAAGCTCTAGAGTTCTTATACAAAAGTAATCTAACATAATTATGTTCTTAACAAGTCAAATATAAATTGATTGGGGAGTTTAAAATGTAAAAATGCACATGTCAAACTATTCAAGACTTAAAGGAGATTCAAAAAAAAATTATGAGAATTAGTTTGGGATTATGGTCTTAGATTCTTTGATATGATGAATATAGTAAATTTTAAATATATAGACTCAGACAAGGTCATGTGGTTTGTCGAAGGATTAAAACCTAGGAATATGTTTACCATTGCATAAACCCAATTCATTAGTAAATTTGATCCCTGATCAACTGTGATTCAGGTTAAGTAGATAAAATTTTATGGATATTGTCCTCCTAATATAAAAATAGATGCCAAAATAGATGTTGTCTTACACAAGATGGAAAATTTGCATAAAATCAACAAACCCAAACTAGATAAATGGTGTAATGAGTACAAAAAAGAGGGACATCATAGGAATAAATGTCTTAATATCAAGGTAGAATTATGAAAAAATTATCATATAGTCAAACATCCTACTATGAAATGTCATTTATTGCATTAGTACATACAATAACCTCAAATTTTGTTTTGTAATTTTTATAAATCACATAACCATGATGAGAATAATCATTAATATCTATAATAATTTAATGAATATATCACCCAAAATGTTTTTGCAGTCATATCATAAAACTATTTTGTTGTGAAACCTAGAGTTCCAAGTCTAGATGTTGAGATGACAATGTAGGGTGGTTAGGGTCCACCAGCAACACAATCTACTTTTGGGTGATTGTCACAATCTTTATATTAAAAATTTGAGTAGATGCCACAATCCCCTTAGGTTCATGCAAGATGGACATTTTAGTCTCCACATTATCATATAGGGTGGACACCTCAATCTCCACAATAAAAATAAGGGTGGGCTCATCCTTCACCTTAGAGATAATATGGGGGATTTGATGGTCAACAATAAGGTTGGGGATCTCCACAAAGGCGAGGTTACAAATGTGTGTATTAAGGTGGATATCAAAATTGTATACTAGGAGAAAGGCAACCTAAATAAACGATTTTATATTATATGTGGTGAAATTATTCACATCGTATGTAATTATCCTTGTAATATATAGAGGCAGATATATTTTGTATATTACAAAATGATTTGGAAACATGGTACTAAATAATTCCATATATTGGAGAATCAAAGAAAAGAAAAGGTGGTGATAAATGTTAACATGGTTTATTTACATCCTAAATATCTAGCTTTCATGCAAGCCATCACATGAAATAGATATAGGGAGCAAAGATTTCCACCTTTGGAAATGCCTAAAGAGAATTTGATAATAAAGGTTAAGCAAGATAAGTAACCATATGGTTCAAGGGAAAATTTTCTAATGAGTGAATCTACATAGTTACTTCGATCAATACAAAGTCAAAATGTATCAGAAGGAGGCATTATGGTATTGGATGTGTAGATATATGGACATATTTTTTGCACACTCATGTAGGATGGAGTAGTTATGGCCTTGAAATATCTCCTCAAATTGGTAAATACCTTGCACAATGAATATATCTCATATAATATAACCAATTTTTTAATAAATTACTGGACTATGCTAAAATGGGGCATTAATGAACAAAAAAGTCATCTAGTGTGTAAAAACCAAGATGCCATGGGATGTTGATTCCATAATGAACATAGAGCTCATGGGTTATGAAGTCCCCAACATTGTGTTTGAAATTGGAATTACGGAGGATATGATTCTTAGGTTTATGTGAGAGTACATTAGGAGACCAGACCTTAGTTATAGCCTTGTCACATTGAGTCTCACAAATTATGGTCAAGTGGAACCCATCAGGAGATTAGATGATGTGGAAATAAAATTTGTTGATCTCAGTCTACATGGAGATATTGAAGTTATAAAAATGAAAATTAATGAAATGTGTTATCTTATGTTAATCAGGAAGAAGTGGGAGTATGATGGTCATATTACCAAAACCAGTTAGGCACATCAAGGGGACAACATCATTATCATACCATTGAACAAGGTTGAGATAATGACTTACATCATCAATAAATAGTCTACATCACCTTATGCATACATGAGATACACTTGGTTTAAGGTTAATTTAGATCCAAATCCTAAAGCTCTTTGAAATAGAGATTTCAATCCTTTCACACAATAGGCATAATAATTCCCATAGTTTCAAACATCAAAATAGTTTTCATATCATCATGTCAAGATAATGGAACAAGTGACACAATTCCAAATGCATGAATACAAGTCTCCATTGGTACAATCTCTAGAGAGGTTAGAGGTCATAGGTTGATCTATTTTATTAGGTGATTCTTATTGATATGGATTACAATAACCTAATAATAAGGTAACTTATTTGTAGGAAGTTTTGGCTTCCACAAGTGGTGACTAACAAACTCATATGTTGAAATGGGCATGAGGAGACCATTAAGTAAGGCCTATGAGAATTGTCAATGGTACTGAAATATAGTTGCCTCAATGCTTTTCAATTGAGTATTTAACATAGATTATCTTTAATATAGAACTATAGACACCAAAAATTCATACATGATGGTTCTAAATGTCACAATTCCAATGGACCACCTCGAGGCCCCCTTGGGCCCAACCTTGACCTCTCAACTACAAACCAAACCTGACCCACCTAACTCTAGTTAGATTGACCTATTGGATAAACCCACCTTTTTAACTCAACTTGACCTTGACCCTTGACCATTGATGGGCAACCTAACCACTGATGGTCAATTTCCACCATCTAAACCACTTAACTTTCACATCACTCCAACTTGATTTTCTATAATTAGATTGTCTAATTCATGTGTGAGCAAATGCATACATGATTTATATTTAGATATCAAGTTGAACCTCTTGTTAATGTATTGTGTTACCTCTCCTTCCTATAAGAAGAGAGGAGTAGGAGGTAAAAAAAGGATCTAAAATCAATCAATCATCTGTAACTATCAATATCTTTTATATCTAGAGTTTCTTTTATAGGTGTTCTTCCAGTGATCCAAAAATACATCCATCATGATAGAGAGCCAAAGTGCTACCACCCATCGGCCAACAACCAAGTACTATTACACTATCTAAATTACTCCAAACTCCATGACCTTAACCATTCACTCGATCAAATGATGGTAAGCTAAGTATCTATTTTTAATTATTCACTCACTTTGTTTGTACTTTGCGATCAACCCAACCTAAGAAAATCTCTTAGAAACACATTATGTAACCCCATCCAAATAGCCTTTTATTACCTAGACCTAACCCACAATAACTACCGATAGTCATCCTGACCACCGATGGTCTATCCCAACCGTCGATGGTCACCCCAACTGTCGATGATCACCCTAATCATTAATGGTCACGTTAACCACTAATGGTCACTATGGCACAAAATAACAAGCTATTTTAACTCACTTATCCTCAACCAAATCTAACTTTCTTTATCTCTATCTATTCATAGAGCCCCAACCTATTTTTTGAACCACACATGGCCTATTTAGCATTCGTATTGACCTGTTTATTTCTATAATTAATCAGTTTCTTTATCAAACATTTCTTTTACTTAATTTCAGCATCTTCTATGATTTATTTAATTACTTTATCTTTTGATTTTTGAGTTTAATCGTTTAAAAGTGTCGATTGACAGCCTCCTAGGGAGATCATGATTCTTGGATCTAGATAGGACTAGACAATCCACCCAACTATCTATCTAACAAACTATTTATTTTAGTGCTTTCTTATTTGTAGGTCATTCTTCCCAAGACAAAGAGTATCTCTCTACAATCATTTGATTCAATGCACACATAACCAAACAAGTTGTTCTACTATACATGTATCTAGTCTTTCTTCTTCTTTCCTTGTAATATAAGCTAAAAAATTTTGAAACATTTTGGCATGCTTGATGGGACCCTTGAGTCTTTTCTTGCATTCATAGTTGCATCTAGGTTCTTTCTTTCTTCTTATCTTTGTGCTCATAAATGAAATCAATATTTCATTTTGGGCTTAAAATTAACTGCATACATTGATTGCTTGCACTTTTAGCTCACTTAATTAAATTAAAGCAAAGTAATTTGATCATAGCACCACTTATATCACACACACAAACTAAACCACCTACATAAATCAAATATCAAAATAACTTAACATAAGGCCCAACTAAGATTTCATCACCTAGTGGTCACCTTACCCTTTCCTAGTGATCCTACTTGAAGGTCATTACCAAGGGGAGAACCAACTCAAATCTCTGGTTGAATATAAACTCTATAAATCAATATATACTAGCTAAGCATCTGACACCCTTATCACTATAGTGTGTGAAGTGAGGGGCTAGGCCCCAATACCAAGCCACGTATTGATTTTCAATATAGGTCCTTTTGAGAGCCTGAACAACCTGAAACCATCCATAGATTTATTTTCTAGTACCATTCTATCAACCCAAGCAGAGTCACACAATTTCTTACAAAGCTTAAGGCATAATCCAAAAGAGAGACTAAAAAAAACTTTAGGACTTAACATGATTTTTAGTGTGTGTTTGATTTCCTTACTCATTTATTGTCTTCTCTTTGTTTGAGTGGTGAGATTGTTTTTACATTCTCTCTCCCTTATCTTTCATGGTCCCAACTTACCAGTAGTGAAAGAACATAGAATAATAGAACCTATTACCAAACCAATCAACCTCTTCTACCTCTTCATCCATGGAGTACCTCTCTAAACTATAAGACTTTCCTCATCCTTTACGAAGTCCTTCTTTCCCTCAGGTAGTTCCCCAAGGAGATACAGACTTCACTACCTTCTTGGATAACAATCTCATGGACCTTCAGCATCATCTCAACACCATGCCTCACCATACACCTATTTTGGTCCCACCTATGAACCCACCTTATGGCATGCCTTCCCACCTTATGAAGAACACTTTTGTTTCCATGGTCACCAGCCAACCATTGACTACCCAAGCATCTTCATCTACCAATAATCCCTTTGATACTACTATGGAAAACCAACCTACCAACACCCTTACACCTTCCACCCCCACCAACAATTTCTCTACCCTAAGATCAATCCAACCATTAACCACCTTTACTCCACTCACCATAGGAGTGCCTACTACTAGCATTGTCAACCTTCCTAAGGCTACCCCCAATCCACTAGTCACTATTCCACTTCAAAATCTTGTGGTGTTTATACCTTCTACCTTACCACCAATCAGTACAAAGGTCACCACCTTTCCTTTGGTTGCCAACCCAACCATATCTCCTACCTAACCCACCTTAACCTCTCAATAGGTGCCCATCACACCCAATTTGGGTTACATCCCTAACCCACAAGGGCATGTATCTCTACCCACTACCCAACCACCTACATCTACCTAACCCTACATGGCATCCACCCAACCACCTATATCTACCTAACCCTACATGACATCCACCCAACCACCTGTGTCCACATATCAATATGTGGTAGCTCCTCAAACTCCTACCAATTATCAATATGTCACCCACCCAAAATAACACTATGCACCTTACAACCTTTCAAGTGCACAACCCCAACTAGATCTAATGAAAATTCCCATGGATAAAATGACTACCTTAGAGTCATCCATCTCTGGTTCTCACAACATTTTATCATATGACCATATCTACAATGAACCTATTCACCCATATGTCCCTATCTACCCATATCCTCCTCAATGGGAGCTTCCAATGTTTTCTAAATTTCAAAGTAAGGAGGACCCCCAATAGCACCTCAAATAATTTAGGCATGCAAGTTATTTGATTGCCTATGATGATGATATCCTTCTTTGTACCTTCCCCATGTCCCTATCTGATCTAGCACTAGATTGGTATAGTGCCATCATAAAACACTCTCTCTTCTCCTTCAATCAACTAGCCCAAACTTTCTTGGATCACTTTTCAATTATCATCTCCAAGAAATTTTCCATCACTAACCTTTACTCTATATGTAAATTTGATGATGAATCTATTGTTGATTTTGTATCTCATTGAAGAAGCCTAATCAATCAACTTTCCTTCTCTTTACCCCAACTTGAACTAATAGAACCTTTTGCTTGGGCATGTGCCAAGCACATCTCTTCTACATTGCATGTTCAGAGCTACAAAACCTATGAAAAAGCTTTTACCATGGCATGTAAACTATAAAACAAAGCCATCGATGAAGAAAAGTTAAAGTTGAAAAACAAAAACTCCACCTTTAAATCTAATGAGGCCTATTCCTCTAAACCAAGCAACCAAACCAACACAAGTACCAAGAGCAAGGGAATTATGAATGTGGTTATCCTTAAGACCACTCCTCCACCATATGTCAATCAACCAAACTCTTCTAACTCCTTAGATCAAAACATTAGAAACCAAAACTAAAACAATCAAAAGCAATTTACTCAGCTTGGAGAATCCTATGCTTCAATCTTGGAGAAATTACTGAAAGCCAATATCATACAACTTCCTCCCATTAAAACCCCTCAACATTTTGATTTTTCTCATCCTTCACCTAGTTGTTACAATAATAATGACATATGTGCTTTCCATTGAGTAGTTGGGCATGACGTTAGTAGGTGTAATACCTTCAAAAAAATTCTCCAAACCCTCATTGACAAGGGGGAACTTGTGTTAGATAATCCCAACAAACCTTCAAACCAATCCCTTGACATTTTTAGACAACCTTTTCCTAATCATGCACCTACAAAAAATGATAAAAACAAAGTTGAGTCTTCTCATGATGACCATACCATCAATATGGCTCTTGACACGCTCATTGCTAAAGAACCTACCACATAATCTACCTATTTTTTGCCCTTTCCACTTACTGAGGTAATGGAGTCACCTTCTCTTCCTTTGGAGACCCAAACCAAGGAAATACCATCTTCCCCTCCTCCACTTATCAAGGTAGTGGAGTCCTCAATCCCTCCTTCAATTAACATACCAAGGCAAGTAACCATAACCACTTTACCTTCTCCCTTAATTACCAAAAAATTCACCCCTCCTTTGGAGATCATTCCCAAAGAAGATATCACCATATCTTCACCTCCCATAGAGTAACCACCCATCTAAACATTGCATCCTTTGATTGAGGAAAAGGATGAGATTACCATTCCCCTTCCTCAACCTATGGGTCTATCTTTTGAACCCATTGACCAGGGAACAAGACCAGTCTACAAAACTTTCTCCACATTAGTTTAGAGATTATAATTTGTCTTCAAACCTGACATGGATTGAGCCACCTTTTTTAAATAATTGGGGTTCCCTTACATCACCAAACAAGAACCTCAAACCACATATTTGATAGACCAACCCATCACTTCTTTTATCAAACCCACTATCAAACCAATCAAAACGTCTACCAACCCAACCATCCCTCAACCATCCAAAATAACCAAATCATCCTCTATCAATTCTACCAAATCAACCAAAAACCTTGGCATCTTCCTTATGTAGAGCCTTAATCACCCAGCATTGAATCTAGAGCTAACCTCACC
Source organism: Torreya grandis (assembly GCA_037957365.1). Taxonomy (NCBI): domain Eukaryota; kingdom Viridiplantae; phylum Streptophyta; class Pinopsida; order Cupressales; family Taxaceae; genus Torreya; species Torreya grandis. Next base: position 4,201,912 of record JARHVA010000737.1, on the reverse strand, counting down.
AGACCCACCAACCAAACACCAAACCAAATCAACCAAGGAGGTAAAGCCACCAAAAGGCAAGAAATCCAAATTTTTTCCTCCCTCAACCTTGGCCTCTATTTTGGGGCCTCATCCCTCAACCTTGGTTATGCCATCACTCTTGCTTTTTGACACACCCATCTACACTGAGCCATCAATAACCAAACTAGATACCTCGACAACTTTTACCTCCAACTTATCAACTTCCTTACCTAAACCAAAATCATCAGTTAAGAACACCACCTTACCCAAGACCTCTACCACCAAGCCTATTTCTAAAAATACTTCCATCTTACCAACTAAGCCCAAAACCTCTAAACCCTCTCCACCTTCAGTTGATCTTACTCAATTATTTTCCAAAGGTTACTGCAAGCTTCTTGCTTGACCTTACCTCCTATCAAACCATTTGACCCTCTTGGTTCAAAACTATAATGGTATAACAACTGCCAAGTATGCTCCTATCATAGGACACCTGGGTATGACATGGAGAACTGCAAATCTCTCCAAACCATAATCCATTAGCTCTATGATGAGGATGATCTATTAATATATGAACCTCCTACAAACCCACTACCAATCTAACAAATAATTTCTACCTAATGAATATTTACTCCCCCATCCTCACCTTAGAGTGATGGGGAACAAAACCAATTTCCTACCCCAACTCTTCCCTCTATCCATACTATCCATGTGGTCACTTGATCACACACTCAACAAAAGGATAAGGGGAAAGTTAAAGTGTCCATCCCATAGACATACCCATTTCCTACCTCCAAACCAAGTCAAATTCAAGCACCCTCACCTTCAGCCAAAGCCAAGGTATCTATCTTGGGTACCTCTCAATCTAACCCCTCTAAATCAATCAAGAGATTGATTCTCAAATAACTTCACCAAACCCTAGCAAAGATGAGCCTATATGAATTGATTTCTACCTCACCTCATCATCAACAAGTAATGATAAAGGCATTGCAATCAATAGAGGTCTAACTTGAAGACCCTCAACCTCTGGCAACCTTTGTTGGAACTCTCTAAATTTCCAACCTTGTCACCTTTAAAGATTCAAAAATGCCTTCTATCCACCCTTATGACCCAAATCCCCCTCTTTTCATAACTACCTACATCAACCAAACTCAAATCAAATGGGTCATGATTGATAGGGGATCTAGTATTAACATCATCTCTACCCATGCCTATGATCAACTTAAACTACTCAACAACATCATGTCCAAAACCTCAATTATCCTCTGATCCTTCAACAACACCATGGCCACCACTCTAAGAACTATTATCCTTCATATTCACTTAGGACCTCTCACACTCCCATAACTCTTTTATCTAGTGGAAGTTGAATTCTAGTATAATGTTTTATTGGGATGACCTTGGATTCACTCCATGGGTTGTGTACCCTCTACCCTTCATCATTGCATCAAATTTGAGCACAAAGGTCAGGTTGTCACTATACAAGCTGATCCAAGTCCCTTTTCATCATGCAACATGACTTATCGACCCAATGACATCCTCTTACCTCTATCTAATGCATCCTAATCATCCAAAGACAAACTCCCAAACACAAAAGATGAATTAATATCTTCTTCTACCAATGAGGCATCTACTAGCTCATCAAACCCCTTAGATTAAATCCCCACCATAGACCACTTGGAATAAACATTCTAATGTCTTTTACTTGGGGAATATCACCTCTTGACCCTTGATGCCTTCCCTACTCCACATGAGTACGGGAAACTTAACAACCAACCTAGGTATGACTCTAATATCAGAACCATTATTATTTTTGTTAGGTTGTAGAGCTAAAAGCTTCACTGATACAGACATGGAGGAGGTTGCTGGAGAGTTTATTGTTGTCACAGTCACCGGCGTTGGTCAAGCCAACCAACGTCGGCAGGGAAAAGATAGGAAGCAACCGACGTCAGTCAGAGATTGGCCAGCATCGGCACCCCCTAGGCAGACAGAGATCGATGTCGATCGCCTGTGTGGTTTAAACTGTGAATGTTACGGGTAGTTAGCTAACGAACCAAGTGTTTGCATGTCAAGAGCCAAATTTAGACTCAAAGCTGTGGATCTAATTATAGTAATTAGATGTCTAATTATTGTTTGGATGAGATCTATATAATAGACTCATGGATTGTATTGTAAGGTGTTCTAATTTGAGTTGAGCAAAGTTTGCTTCTTCTGTGTGTGAGGTGAGCAAGGGTGTTCCTCCTAGTTCCACAACAGTACCAGTGTGGGTGTTGGATTGGAGAATCAGTAGGGTTTTTCATGTATGTATGATCTTGGTCATTAGGTGAGCATGGATACTTTTGGAGATCTACATGGGTAAGTGAGATCATTAATCTGCAGGTATATGTGTGTGCAAGGTCTAAGGTTCATAGGTGTGTAGAACCAGATTGATTTGTAGGTGTGCAAGATCAGATAGGACAGCAACACAATAAGAAGCAGAATCAGGTGGGATCTACTTGGAGTACAGTGTGTACTTAGATAGAGCAAAGAGGAAGGCAAGGAAGCTCCTTCCATAAGTAAGATCAGATTGAGGTGCAGGTTGTTGTAGGTTCAAGGGAGATCTAATTGAAGTACGTTTGTGTACTTGGAGTGCATGGGGCACTTGTGGTGTGTGTGGAGCACAGGAGTACTGGTAGTAGTGGATACTGGCTGGTTGGAGGTGAACACCAACTCTATGTTTGAGTTGTGTGCTGGGACCTAAGAGAGAGAGCTTTGAGGGAAGATTTACTATTTATGCCCTAGAGGTGTGGGAGCCCTAGAGGTGCGTAAGGAAGAAAAATTGTGGCAGCCTTCTTTGTTGTATTTTCTTCTGAAAGAGTTTTAATACAAGTTGTGTATTATCTCTCATATTCTATGTTATTTCTGAATACTAGTTACTTGTGTATTCTGGTTAATTTCCGCATGTTAAGTTGCTTGGTAATCAATTGTGTGCTTTCGTTATTTCCTAACAAGTGGTATCAAAGCTAAGGTTGCAGGGAGCAGGTTTTGTGTTTGGTTACAGGTCACTCTCAGGGGTTTCTGATTAAGTGGGAGAAGAGCAATGGCATAATAAAGTAAGCTAAGAATGGAGGAGTTGAAAATCACAGATGGTCACTTACGGTCCTATGAAAAGAAAGAGCAGGTAAAGAAAAATTGTTGGTTTGTGGAAGATCAGCATGAAGGAACTGAAGAAGCAGATGTTGCAATTGATGTTACACAGGATGCTCTGAGAAGTTTCTTGGATAAATTAGAATCTTGTTTTATAGATTCTGTTGCCTCTTTCCATGCAGCCCCAAGGAGAGGAGCTGGTGAGCCTTGCCAAAGAATTGGCAAAGGGGAAGTGAAGCTAAAATTGTAGGCAGCCAACACATGGGTGTTGAAGGAGGTCATGCAGGTCCCAGGTTTGGAGATGTGGCTAATTTATTTAGAAAATTTAGGTGATCAGAGATGCACAAGAACTCTCACAGCGGATACACTTGAATTAGCTGGTGGTAAGAAAGCAGGTACTCTTTATCTACTTGCTTATATTACTGATTCTTCTTCTATTACAGAGACATGGCTTTGTAGGCTTGGTCACATGAGTAGGAAGGAGATGCATGTTCTTAAGAGGAATTTAGATGTCTTTGACAGGCTTAAGAACTGGAAAGCTGTGGTGTTCTTAGAGGAGATGGCAGATAGAGACCAGTGGATGGGGCTGGATACTTCTGAGCAGGGCAGTTTGGACATGGGTTTTGATTCAAAGGAGCTCGCGAGTAAAAATTCATCACTCACAGGTGAACACAGGTACCAGTGTTGGTCAGGAGGAATCAGCATCGAATAGATAGGTGCTGATGTCAGTCATGTGTAGATCAAAGCCGGTGATGTCAGGCAGGGTAAGACCGACGTCGATCAGGAGGACCAATGTCGACAATAGTAAGACTAACGTCGGTCAAGAGGACCGATGTCAGCAATAGGGACACTGATGTTAGTAGAGTTGGTAGTCAAGACAGGTGCATGAAAATCGACGTCGATCAGATGTAGACTGTGTAGTGATCGAGGTCGGTCACTGTAATGGATTTTGGGTGGACAGTAAGCTGTCAAAGAGTCTCAAATGCCCATATGGAGGACTGAAGTGGTAAGTAAGCCTCAAATTCATTATTCCTCTTCTTTATACTAGTTGTTGACTTTAGAGTAGGAAAGATTCAAGAAATAGTGGAAGCGTGGCAGGAATATGATGCAGAACCAAATGGGAGATTTGGTAGGATTGCCAGCTGGATGAAAGCATAGAGACGAATGGATACCTTAGTTGAAGAATAGAGAGAACAGACATGTGAGATAGAAGACCAGGTCATATGGTCTTGAAGAAGCTGTAGGACAGTGGTACAAGTTTGACAGGTGGAGGACGAAGCATGGCTTCAGTCAATGTCAGGGTAACTACTATGGTTTGTCTTACTAGGTGGATGATGAGTCACGACATCATTCTATTGTTGTATGTGGATGGTATGCTAGCTAGAAGGATTGTACATACAAGGTTTTGCTGAGCTAAGAGTAATATTAGTTCAGTGGCATGTCATGAAGAATTTGGAGCAGCAAAATTCTTTGGCATGGGAGACATGGAGGATCACAGGTTGATTTTGTCTCTAGTGGGAGCTGATGTGAATCAAGTGTTGGCGACGTTTAGGGCACAAAATCGGAGCACAGTAAGGGCTGGATAGTTCAGTGTCTAAAATCACATGAGGTCTGGTATACACCTGAGTTTTCCCAAGTAGTGGGTGTTGTCAGAGAGTTAGGAGCCAATTCGGGGAAGTCGGTTCTCAGGGATTTGAGAGGGACCAGCAGCAGGTATACATGCAGGGTCAGGACTTCACTACATGGGTTTGTAGGTTCAGATGTGGCAGGGTACTCAGATGATAGGAGGTGCACCACAGGTTGTGTGGTGGGTGGTCTTTAGGATTGATCTTGAAGAGGGATACAAGCCAAAAAATGGATTAGACAGGGTACAAGTATAGGTACAGTGCAGCTATTTATCTCTAAGTGGGAGATTGTTAGGTTGTGCAGCTAAAAGCTTCACTGATACAGACATGGAGGAGGTTGCTAGAGAGTTTGTTGTTGTCATAGTTGCCAGCATCAGTCAGGCCAATCAATGTCAGCAGGGAAAAGATAGGAAGCAACCGACATTAATCAGAGATCGGCCAGCGTCGGCACCCCCCAAGTAGACAAGGACCAACATCGGTCGCCTGTGTGGTTCAAACTATGAATGTTATGGGTAGTTAGCTATCAAACCAAGTGTTTGCATGTCAAGAGCCAAATTTAGACTCAAAGCTGTGGATCTAATTATTGTAATTAGATGTCTAATTATTGTTTGGATGAGATCTATATAATAGACTCATGGATTGTATTGTAAGGTGTTCTAGTTTGAGTTGAGCAAAGTTTGCTTCTTCTGTGTGTGAGGTGAGCAAGGGTGTTCCTCCTAGTTCCACAGCAGTACCAGTGTGGGTGCTGGATTAGAGAATCAGCAGGGTTCTTCATGTATGTATGATCTTGGTCATCAAGTGAGCATGGCTACTTTTGGAGATCTACATGGGTAAGTAAGATCATTGATCTACAGGTATATGTGTGTGCAAGGTCTAAGGTTCATAGGTGTGCAAAACCAGATTGATTTTCAGGTGTGCAAGATTATATAGGATAGCAACACAACATGAAGCAAAATCAGGTGGAATCTACTTGGAGTATAGTGTGTACTCAGATAGAGCAAAGAGGAAGGCAAGGAAGATACTTCCATAAGTAAGATTAGATTGAGGTGCAGGTTGTTATAGGTTCAGGGGAGATCTACTTGAAGTACATTTGTGTACTTGGAGTGCGTGGGGCACTTGTGGTGTGTGTGGAGCATAGGAGTACTGGTAGTAGTGGATACTGGCTGGTTGGAGGTGAACACCAACTCTGTGTTTGAGTTGTGTGTTGGGACCTAAGAGAGAGAGCTTTGAGGGAAGATTTATTGTTTATGCCCTAGAGGTGTGGGAGCCCTAGAGGTGTGTAAAGAAGAAGAACTGTGGCAGTCTTCTTTGTTGTATTTCCTTCTGAAAGAGTTTTAATACAAGTTGTGTATTGTCTCTCATATTCTATGTTATTTCTGAATTCTAGTTACTTGTGTATTCTGGTTAATTTCCGCATGTTAAGTTGTTTGGTAATCAATTGTGTGCTTCCATTATTTCCTAACAATTTTGAGACCTTCAAACTATCAAACCCATTTCATCTATGGGGGAATTGATAAACCCCTCGGTGCTTCTATCACCTCTTTTTCACCTCAACCATTCACCTTCAACTTATCCTATCTAGATAAACCAAAATTTACCCAAACATACATCCATAGGTGTGCTTGGAAGGGATTTGGTCTTGGACAATATGAGTACAACCTGTACGAGTTGATTTCAATCAAAACCAAAAAACCTCATGAGAAACATGGCCTTGTCTTCATTCTACCCACAAATAAAACCAAGCCACCTACCGTCACCACTATTGAAGAAGACATCCCTTCCTCACCAAATCCTTCACAATCTGAACTAGAGGATTTTGACATCATCACCCCTAAAAAAAATTTCATCAACTTGATCCACCTCAAGCCCCTAACTTATAAAAAGGATAGGGAAACCATAACCATCCCTATGACCCATCTTGAGATGATAGGAGATGAATCTCCTACCATTAATACCATTTAGTGTCAGGATGATGATTCCATTCTCACCTATCTTAGTGCACAAAATTCTTCCATTCATAAATCTCTACCTCCTGAGACTTCAACCATGTTGATCGAATCCACCATTTATATCAACTTGGGCACTCCAAAGAACCCTTGTATTGTCAAAATTGGCCAATCGCTAAATTTTGAAGAGCTTCAATATTTCCCCTCCTTTCTTTAGGACCTCAGCATAACATTTACTTGGTCTTATAGTGGCATGCTTGGCATCGACCCCTCCATCACTACCCACAATATAGTCACCAATAGTGATGCCAAACCCATCAGGCAAAAACTTCAATGAATTCACCTCACATAGCCCTTCTCATCAAAGAAGAGCTTCAATGTCTCTTATCCATCAATTTCATTCAACCCATTAACTATCCCAAGTGGGTCTCAAACATTGTTCCTATCACTAAAGCCACATGGGGACTATGTATTTGTGTGAACTTTTATGACTTTAACCTTGCTTTCCCAAAAGATGATTTTCCTCTACCAAGCATTGAACAACTAGTTGATCTTACAGTTGGCCACAAGATGTTATCTCTCATAGATGGATTTTTGAGATACAATCAGATCCTAATCACCCCCAAATATTAACACAAAACTACTTGTATTACCCCATGGGGAACCTTTTGATATAGGGTCATGCCTTTTGGATTGAAAAATGTTGGTACAACCTACCAACGTGTTATGGCCTACATCTTCTATGACCTTATCCACAAAATCATCAAACATTATGTAAGTGACCTTTTTAAGAAATCCAAATATTGTAAAGATCATTTATCCATTTTCAATATTATCTTTGAGCATCTCATCCATTACCATGTCTGCCTTAACCGCAAAAAATGCATTTTTTGCATCTTGTCAGGAAAGTTCATTGGCTTTATTGTCTTCCTTCAGAGAATTGAATTAGATCCAACCAAAATCAAATCAAATCTTGACATGCCTACTCCCACCCACCTTAATCAACTCCATAGTTTGTAGGGTAAGCTCCAATCCATTCATCACTTTATCTCTTAGCTCTCGAACTGGTGCCAACCCTTCCATCAACTCCTCAAGAAGTATGTCTCTTTCAAGTGGAAAAATGACTATCAAAAAGCCTTTGATTCACTCAAAAGTTACCTTCTATCTCCACCTATCCTCACTCCCCCTAAGGATGATCAACCTTTTTACCTTTATATCCCTACCAATAACCACTCCCTAGGGGAAATACTTGCTCATCAGAATGAATAACATAAAGATCAAGTCATTTACTAAATTATCCACATGCTTGTAGAATACGAGACTTGGTATACCCATACCAAGAAACTTTGCTTAGATTTAGTCTTTGGGGCCACCAAAATTTTCCAATACCTTCTTAACCATAAAACCTAAGTCATAATAAATACCGACCCACTCAATTATATGCACTCCAATCCATACCAAAACCAATGTAGGGCCAAGTGGCTCATGCTTTTGGCTGAGTTTGACCTTTATTTTATTTAGTAAAATTCAATTAAAGGGCAAGTCATTGTTGATAAATTGGCTGACACACCATTAGTAGATAACCAACCTCTTCCTCTTAAGTTTCTAGATGAGTCCATTATGACCCTCTCTCAGGCAAACTTCACATATCAAATAACCATTTTCTTTGACATATCTAAGTTTCAACATGGTGGGAGAGTTGACATCATCTTTATCCCCCTTCATGGTGAACTTCTTCCTTTATCTTTCAAACTAGATTTTAAATGTACTAATAATATGGCTAAGTATGAAGCCTTAGAGATAGGCCTTCAAAATACATTAGCCTTGGAAGTCAAAACAATAAACATCTTTGGTGACTCTCACCTAGTGGTCAATCAAATCAATGGCTCTTATCAATGTAAGAATGATGTTTTGCAACAGTACAAAAAACTAGTTGATGAACTCTTAACATCATTTGAACATTATCATATCCAAACTACCCCATGATGTACCACAAGTTTTCCAGCACTATGGCTTCCCTTTCCTCTCAAATCCTATCTACACCTTCTGACTCTAAAATATTTGTAATCATCTACAGGCTTAACCAACCCTCTTATGTCAAACCAGATTCTCCCACCATATTTAATGTGAAGGAGACCCAATCTAAACTCTAATATCAGCAGACCTCTGTCTATCTTAACCTTGTCATCATTATTTCTGGTCTTTTTCAGAATAAGCAAAGAGTGTTTATCCAAAGTACCTCAAATTATACCATTATGGGAGGAATTCCTTATAAACACAACTTTGATGATCTACTCTTCTACTACTTACGTAGTCATGAATCCTCTCATGCTATCAAGGAAATGCATGATGGGATCTATGGGGGACATTTTAGTGGCCTCATCATGTTTAAATTCATATTTCATCTTGGTTATTACTAGCCTACCCTTAACCAAGACTGTTTTGATTATGTGAAAAATTGTGTTAAGTGTCAACAACATGTAAATTTGCATCACACACCTAGCCATGGTCTTTGTGTATCCATAGATTTCTAGCCCTTTTCACAATGGATTTTGGGCCTCATTGGTGAAATTAACCTCCATTCTTTACAGCGACATCATTATATCATCACTGTGACTGATTAATTTACCAAATGGTTAGAGGTTATTCCTCTTGTCTCAACCAAAGCAGAAAAGATTGTTGACTTCATCAATCATCACATCATCTACCATTTTGGTGTTCCTCACAAAATTATCATCAATAATGGAAAATATTTAAAAAATAATCAAGACCAAGGTATTTGAAATGCATCTGGCATCAAGCTCAGTTTCTCTTCACCCTATCATCCACAAACTAATGGACAAGCAGAAGCCTCTAACAAAACTCTCAACAACATGCTAATTAAAATGGTCAATGTATATGGTTGGGATTGGCATTTTCACATTCCTTTTACCTTATGGACATATCTTACTATCATCTAAACCCCTACGGGTGCTACCCCATTCTCTCTTGTATTTGAAATGGAGATTGTCTTACCTCTCAAAGTCCAAATTCTTTTTCTTCGCATATCCCTATAGGATATCAATTTTGAAGATGATTATCGTCAACACCATTTAGCCCAAATTGAGCTTCTTGATGAGCATCATTTAGTTACCCTTATCCATCTTCATGTCTATCAAGAGAGAATCAAACAAACTTATAACAAACACCTCAAAGTATGAGAATTCAATATCAGAAACCTCATCCTAATCGAAAATCAACATGTCACCAATATGGAGAAAAGCAAGTAGGGAAAATTTGCTTCTAATTGGCTTGGACCTTATATCATAAGCCATAATTATGGATTAGGAGTTTACCAATTATCCTCTCTTGATGGAAACCTCAAACTTGAGCCCCTCAATGTTTCACATCTGCATATTTTCTTTTATTAAAAAGGCTCAAATTCACATTTTTTTCTAACTTAGGCTAATCCCTTGCTTACAAACCACATTCATCTACCTATTTTATGGAAAATTGATTAAAATTAAATCATGTGATTATCTATCACAATCAAATTCTAATCTTAAACAAAGGGTACCATGGCTTGACCCATGACATGATTCTCATGGTACTTTTCACCCCTTTCCTATGGTAGATTCCCATGATCATTGTCGCCTAAACCTATTTACACTTAATCAACCTTCTTGTGTTTTTAGTTTTGCCTTCATAAAGGTTAACCTTTAATCTTATATAAGCAAGTCTATGTCAAACAAAAAAAAAAGCAAATTTATAACCAAAAACATTCATAGGTCATCCCTAGCATTCGTAGACTGTTCCCTTGAAGGATAGTTGTTGAAAACATATCAAAATTACTCAATATAAGGTAGGTTGCTCCATTGAAGGATAACTATCAATAATCCTTAAATAAATCAAACTTATACCATTCCCTTGAAGGATGGTTGAGTAAATCATCTATCAAAAGCATAGCAATTTCTTGGAAGCTTCCTGCATCATTCAGCTTCCCCTAAACAACAACAAAGCAAAAGACCCATTATCAAAATCAAAACAAAATCAAACTAATCTTGAATTCCACAATCAAATCTCACAAGTAATATAATTTGGAATCCACAATCATCTTCATAAGTAGACTTCTCGCATTGATCAATCTACACCTTACATGACAGGGACTTGTTTATACTAACTCTTTGATGACCTATAGAAGAGGCAAGCTAGTCTCCTAAGAAGGCTCCATTTCCATCTCCCTTTTTACACTCTGAGTAAGGGATTTTTTATCTCACTTGACATTATGTGATCATGACAACTTATTAACCAACTAACGAACACTAATGCGAAGTATTTGAAGGGCTTATGTTCCTTGAGCCAATCCAACTTCAATTTTTATTTTAGTCCTTGCTAAATAAGAATCATCATGCCCTCTTCTTATCCTCTCATAACTGGTTGGTATATTCATTTATACATTTATTTTTTGGTTATCTTCCCTTTCTTACATCTAATGTTGTTATTTAACTTACTTTATGTGTTTTACATTAACCACAATGACCATGACCATAACCGTATCACATCATATCATCATATATCATGAACAAAAATAGACATTATTAGAATAAACCATAATCATCACTATTAACATCATAGCATCCATGAATAATAAATCAATAAACCATTTTTCACCACATGTCTAAATATAAATAAGGAATCATGTACTCATTAAATTTTAGCATGAACAAACATCGTCATAACCATATATGTCATCAACATCATCATTAACATAAATAAAAAGCCATCACATGCCTAGCTAGATGAGTCCATATCAGTATCCATATTTATATCATAAATATAATCCATAACATCATCAATGATCAACATGAACATGATAACCATGAATCATAAGCAATAAACAACAAACATATCTATAATCATGAGTCTATAATCATAAATAACCACATAATCATCGTGTATATAATAAATATACATGTATCTCTCTCAAAATGTACATCTCACTTCATCGGCTCATGGGCCGATATAAAAATGATATATAATTAAAAATAATGTCTCATAATTATGACATTGGGGCACCACTACCTCCCAGAGCACCACTACCTCTTGGTGCCTATCCTTTCAAGGTACCTGCCTATCCACCTATAGAAGCAACCCACTAACCTGGTGTTTCCATGCTTGTACCACTTGCCAAACTAGATCTATAATCAGCCCATTAGGGCTCATCGAGACAACATCTCAAGACTATAGCCCCAACCTATTTTCTAAACCATACTCAACATATTTAGCATTAATAATGACCCACTTATTGTTATAATTAGTCAATTTCTTTATTAATCATTTCTTGTACTTAATTTCAGCATCTTTTGTAATTTATGCAAGTACTTTATCTTTCAATTTCTAAACTTAAATATTTAAAAGCATAGATTGATAGCCTCCTAGGGAGCTCATGTTTCTTGGATCTAACTAGCATTAGGCAATCCACACAACTATCTGTCTAACCAACCATTTGCTTTAGTGATTTCTTATCTATAGGTCATTCCTCTTAAGCTAAAGAGGAACTCTCTACAATCATCTAATTCAATGTGTGCACAACCAAATAAATTTTTCTACCATACTAGTATCTAGTTTCTTTCTTATTCCTTCCCTAGAATATAAGCTGAAATTCTCTAAAATAAGAATAACATTGTTGAACATTATCATTGATTAAGGAAGAGATTATTGAGCATTATCATTGAGTGATGAACTTTGATATTTAATATTGTCATTGATGTCAAAGGTTCTTATTAAGATGCATGGTTCTTTCATTGATGTCTATCAAATATAATTGATATCAGAGGTTCTTGATCAAGTAAGCTTTGAGGTAGGTATATGAAAGAGTTATGTTACCAATCATAGTGAGTGTTGTTGTTATATGAGAACAGTGATGAGGGAATGTTGTTTGAATAATGTTCTAATATTAGCTTGAGTTAAATATTTTAGAAGCATCATGAATGAGTACAGGTTAATTTTTCAAGTGTAAATCATCTTATAATGTTTTGTCTAGACTTTGTGAGATGGTATTTTTAGGTGGCATGATGAAATGAATGGGCTCTAAAGAAGAAGTTATGTGCTTTGAATATCTATGTAAGTAGTTATGAATATGATCTGAATAAGCTATAAAGAAATAAATGCTTCAAAGAATACTTGGTAGTGTTTGAGTATGAGAGAGATTGGTTGAATTTGTACATGAGGTATTGAGGACCTTATAATTGATCAAAAGGTTAGCTTTAAAGATATGTGTTTACAACTCTAAAGATGCTATAAATATTCTAGTAATGCTCCATAGATCTATAAGTAGCTTTGAAGATGTTTTGTTGGAGTTTTAAAGAAGAGTGAGTGTATGAGATTGCTTGAACATACACAAGAGACATTAAAACATAGCAGAGTTTCAAGGTGAAGCTTACAAGGTGGATAGAAGGTCATATTCAAGACTTAATAAGACTTACAGGTCAAACCTTAGAAATCAAGAAGAGAGATTATGGTCAGATGAGGTAATAGGATCAATTTCCATGGCATGAGTAAGTAGGTGAAATTTGACATAGGTGAATTAATTTGTTTTAAGTATGTGCATAAAATTTTAGATAGAATTTTGTATGAAAAGGTTTGAAAAAGTGTTTCAAGGTTTCTCAAATGCACAGAATGAAGAGTTGTCTACCCAAAAAAGGTTTTCTCATTGCTCATTGTCATGTAAAACATCTAAATGATATCCTAAGATATTAATGATAGATAAGCAAGGGTTCTATCTCAAATTTTCAATCATTAGTTTTTGGAAAGAGGAGCTAAGTTTTATGAATGATCGTTAAGACTGGAAGATGGTCTAAACCCTCATAAAACACTAAAAGCTAACTGATGTTGAAGATCTAATTCTAAAGAGCTTAGAATAGTTTGATATGATCAAAAAAATGATTTAAGGTTAAATTCAACTCTCTTAAGCATCTCTAAATGTGATTCATTTCACAGGTGAGTGAACAGACCTTACAAAAAGGTACTTGTCTTTCAGATATTTATTGTAGCAAAAAAAATTGACTGAGTCAAAGTGTAAAGTGGATGAAGATAAAAGTGTGATACTCTTATTTTTTCATGAATATTTATGGATAGGTTCTAGATCTTAGGTGTGCAAAGTTGGGGATCCAAGTTGGTCAGTCACTAACAAACCTAGTGGTGTAGATAGTAAGGAAATTAGATAGAAATGAGAAGATGATTTTTGATGTATTTTTATGAAAGAGTAATGCATTAAAATATATGATTATATTTTTTAGTTATTTAATGATCTATCTATGATTTACAAAAAATTTAAATTTAGTGTAAGAGTTTGAAACATTGAATCCAAAATAGCTTATCTGATTGAGTAGAGTCTGTGAGAGAGAAGTTCAAAAGATTGGTTTGTAAGACTCATAATTTTATTTAGATTTCATGATCTAATTGATTGACATTTATCTAATGATGTTATAATATCATATTCATAAATTGAAATACCTTGAATATATTCAATCATATGTCAGATGTTCGTATTTTTTTTACTGTGTTTTGGAAACAGTTGGTAGTTTTGAGTAAACATCTTACAGAGAAGTGTTTGAACTTGTTTACCCTGAGTTAAAATATTATATCAAGTTTGTGATGACCTTGAGGTCATGAGGTTTTTTAATATATAATTTTTTTTCATTATTTTCTATAAAAATTGATTATATGCCTCAGTTGTTCTAAATAGATTTTCTATATATGTGCAAGCCTTTTATGGATAGTGATTTGATAAAAGGTTCAAGTGGTGATTGGACCTAAAAAGTATTGTGGACCTAAAGTAAAGTTATATAAGATCTATTGGAGTGGTGCATGACTTGTTCCTACCATGTGAGGTGTTTTTATATGATTCAAGAAAGATCAAAGGGTAACATGTTGTTAAGAAGGCCCATTAGGTCTCCATAAGCCTAAAAGAGGAGTAAGGGATAATTGATGTATAACCGACCTATTATATTGATTGATTCATTATTAAGGCATGTTATTTTAATATTCAAAGACCTATCAAGGCCAACCTAAGTGATTTGAATTTATATCTGAATAATAAGGATATGATCAAGTGACTTGTATAAAATCAAGGTAGTTTAAGCCTATTGAGTGTGTGCTTAGAGAAAGAGAGCAGAAGAGGATAAGCAAATAATATAGATCATTGGTGAGCATAACAAAGTCATGTGTACCATTAGAAGAATGTTATGAATATCTAATATAGGTTGATGATTTTTTTTTGTTCTTGATGATTTTTTGTTTATGGATAGTGATTTGATAAAAGGTTCAAGTGGTGATTGGACCTAAAAAGTATTGTGGACCTGAAGTAAAGTTATATAAGATCTATTGGAGTGGTTTATGACTTGTTCCTACCATGTGGGATGTTTTTATATGATTCAAGAAAGATCAAAGGGTAGCATGTTGTTAAGAAGGCCCATTAGGTCTCCATAAGCATAAAAGAGGAGTAAGGGCTGATTGATGTATAACTAACCTATTATATTGATTGATTCATTATTAAGGCATGTTATTTTAATATTCAAAGACATATCAAGGCCAACCTAAGTGATTTGAATGTATATCTGAATAATAAGGATATGATCAAGTGACTTGTATAAAATCAAGGTAGTTTAAGCCTATTGAGTGTGTGCTTAGAGAAAGAGAGCAGAAGAGGATAAGCGAATGATATAGATCATTGGTGAGCATAACGAAGTCATGTGTACCATTAGAAGAATGTTATGAATATCTAATAGAGGTTGATGATTTTTTTTTGTTCTTGAATGATTTATCCATGCTTTGTAGAAGCTTGGAAGTTAGTGTAAGAGGTTGGAACATTGAAGCCAAAATGGCTTATCTAAGTAGAATATGTGAGAGAGAAAGTTACAAGATTAGTCTGTAAGACCAATAGTTTTCATTAGATCCCATAATCTGATTGATTTAGGTTTCTCTAAGGATGTTATAATATCATGTTCATATATTGAAATCCCTTGAATATATTCAATCATATGTCAGATGTTCATGTTTCTTTGATTATGTTTTGGAGATAGTTGGTAGTTCTAAGTGAACATCTGGAAGCGTTAGATGAATTGTTTAACCATGAGAAATGTTTTAGCCTGTTTACCTTGAGTTAAGGAATTAGATGAAGTTTATGATGACCCTAAGGTCATGAGGTTTTTGAATAGGCAATTTGTTTCCATGATTGTTTATCAAAATTGAGTATATGTCTTAGTTGTTCAAAATAGAGTTTATGTATATGCACAGGGCTTTTATGGGTAGTGATTTGATAAAAGGTTCAAGTGGTGATTAGACCTAAAAGATATTATGGACCTAAATTAAAGTTGGATAAGGTATATTGGAGTGGTGTATAACTTGTTCCTATCATGTGGGGTATTTATATATGCTTCAAGCAAGATCAAAGGGTAACGTGTTGTTAAGAAGACCTATTAAGTCTCTATAAGCCTAAAAGAGGAGTAATGGCTAATTGATGTATGACCGACTTATTGTATTAATTGATTCATGATTAAGGCATGTTATTTTAATATGTAAAGACCTATTCATGGTTGATCTAAGTGATTTAAAAGTATAGCTGACTAAGAAGGATATGATCAAGTGACTTGCATAAAAATAAGGTAGTTTAGGCCTATTAAGTGTATACTTAGAAAAAGAGAGTAGAAGAGGATAAGCGAATGATATAGATCATTAGTGAGTATAAGGAGGTTATGAATACCATTAAAATAATGTTATGAATATCTAATAGATTTTAGACATATGAGGATCAACGTCAGAAGACCTAATCAAACCATGAAGAGGGCCAGTTAAGTGAAAGAGGTTATAGGCCAGTTTATGAGGGACAGAAGTGAGCAAAGAGTTGAAAGAGTAGATCATCATCTATTGTAGAAGCAACAAAGTTTTTTGAAGGTAATCAAATAATCAAGTGGCTCAGTTGGTGCTGATAAAATTCATGTAGATAATAGTAATGCACAAATAGAATTTAAGATGAATAATAACCAGTATAGTATACACAACCTAATTTAACACAACATAGGAATTACCATGTGAAAACCTCAAAAAGGCAAAAACCCCACCAAAAGATGATATTCAATTATTGAGAAACTTCACACCCCAATACAAAGCCTTCCCTTCTCACTTCTTCACATAAAACTTCATAGAACTTTTTTAAATATTTGCCACATACAAATATCAAAATTCACTGAGTGTGTTCAAAGTGAATAATA
The DNA here is from genome assembly GCA_037957365.1 of Torreya grandis. NCBI lineage: Eukaryota > Viridiplantae > Streptophyta > Pinopsida > Cupressales > Taxaceae > Torreya > Torreya grandis. Next base: position 4,184,968 of record JARHVA010000737.1, on the reverse strand, counting down.
TAATAGGGGTAAAACCCTATTTATAATAAATGTGAGGGGAGGTGACCATTGCAATCAACGAGTCCATATTTTTCAAGAATAATTTAATTTAATTGGTAAATAATAAACTACAATGTTTTATTATTTATTTACATGAGGTTTTCACCTCGTGTTAATAAATAATAAATCATTATTATTCAATTATACATCAAAGAATGCAAAGGGTCTAAACTAGCCTACTTAGATATTACATTTTCTAACACTCCTTAATGTGAAGTGGAGATAAATATCATAGTCATATTAATAAATGAATTGTACTATGTACATAATTAAATTATTTAAAACCCTGCATCATGTCAAACATCACTTTTTGAAATAAAAAGAATTATAATACATAAACTACTTTTGAAAGTAAGTCTAGTCTAACTTAATTATGAGACTACATCTCATAGTTTCTCATGAATAATCATCTAAGCATATTTGGAACCTTTTATAACATAAAGACTTCCATTACATGGTATATTTCTAATATATTGAGGTACAAAAATAAAATATTCACATGAAATTTACTCAAATCACATAACTTCCACATGACGTTTACAATGTTTTACAATGAGAAGTATAAAGAAGAAGAAGAAATGCATGGCTGTTAGGAAGTGAAATTATCATGCACATTCCCCTTCAATAGTAACTCCAAGAGGCTCAGTATTGCATGAAACTAACAAAACTTGGTAGCACCAAGTGGTTCTGTGAAGACATCTACCACTTATTTTTCTATATGGTAGAACTGCAAATTAATATCATCATTGAGGACTTTCTCTCAGATGAAATACACATGAACTTTAATATGTTTAATTTTTTAGTGTTGCACTAGATTTTTTTTTAGATTTATACAACTTTGGTTATCACAATGAATGATGGTACTCTAGGAAACATCTAAATAAAGTTCTCCCAATAACCTTCGTAGCCACATGGATTCTTTAACAACTTCCATAGCACTTTTGTATTCAATTTTTGTAGAAGAGAGAGAAAATAGGTTACTTCTTACTGATCTAAGTGATAGCACTTACATCAAACTTAAACACATATCAAGAAGTAGATTTATGATCTAAAGTATCACCAGTATGGTTACTATCAAAATAACCATATAATTTAACATTATCACTAGAAGAATAGAATAAACCATAATTAACAGTTTTTTTGATATAATGAAGAATATGTTTAGCTAATTTTTAATGATCCAAATTAAGATCCTACATAAATCTAGAAGTAACACTAATAGCATATAAAATATATAGCCTAGTAATGGTTAGATAAATCAAAATTCCAATAAGTTGTGTATATAAAGTAGGGTTAACTTTTTCACATGTAGGTTTAGGATCAAGTTCAATACCAACTTCTAAAGGAGTAGTAGAAGATTTACAATCAAACATATTAAACTTAACAAGAAGATTATATACATACTGAAATTGTGATACAATAATTGAATTTTATCTTAAAATATAGTCATTTCTAACAATAATGTAAAATACTTAAATCGGTCGTTTCAAATATTTGTCTTAGTTTATCTTTATATTTATGAATTATACTTGTTAAATCACTAGTAATCAACATATAATGTAATTAGAATTAAATGACCATTTTTAACTTTAACAAAGAGATCATTATATGAATATCAATTAGAAAAACTTAATTCTTTGAAAAAAGATGACATCTTAGAATACCAAGCTCAATGAGCTTGTTTTAAACCATATAAAGATTTTTTAACTTATATACATAATGTTTTTTATTAGGATCAGTGAAACCTTTAGGCTAAGTCATATAGATTTATTTTTTTAAATCACTATTTAAAAATGCATTTTTGACATTCATTTAGTGGATAACCCAACTATTTTTGGCTATAAAAGAAATAAGAAGTCTAACAATACTTTTTTTTCTACAAGAGTAAAGGTTTCAACATAGTCAATCTTGAGTTTTTGAGTAAACTCACAAGGAACTAAACTAGCTTTAAACTATTCATTTTACCAATTTGATTATATTTGATCTTATAAAACTACTTACAACTAAAAATATGTCTTTTAGATGGAGGGACAAGATCTCAAGTCTGATTTTTAATTTAAGGCATTATATTCTGCTTACATAGAAACATTTTATCTATCATCTTGTGTGGATTTCTCAAAATATTGAGGTTCACATTCATACATAGTCATTAATGCATGATAAGAATATTGAATTCTAGTTAATTTATTAATATTATCAATATTAGAATATTAAATTAGGAATTCTACCCATTTAGATCTTTTAGATTGAACATGAAACTTAGGGGGTTCCTCAAACTCTAAGTTATTCGTAACTAGATCAACTTCTTTAAGGGCATCCATTTCATCACAAGGAGAAACATGAGAGTCAAGTTCATCAATAGAAGAACACTGAGGAAGATCGACAACAGGCTCACAAAATTATTTTTCAAGAACAAGAACATTCTTATTCTCAATAACCTGATGTGTAAAGGGATCATACACTCTTAAACCTTTTGTTTACCTCTATATCTTTTTAAAATGCAAGAATAAGTAAGGTCAAGCTTCTTTATTTTAACTTTAGTAATTAATATAGAAGCAAAACTATCAAAGATCTTAAGATGAGCCACACTAGGTTTCTTTTTAGTCGACATTTCTAAAGGGGTAGAAATATGAAAGGCTTTGGTAAGGACTCTATTCATAATATGAATAGCAGTGTTCATGACTTCGGCCCATAAGAACTTAGGAATATTTGTAGATTACAACATTGTTCTAGTCATTTTTATGATGGTGCAGTTTTTTCTTTCAATAACACTATTTTGCTAAGGAGTATAGGGAGTTATTAATTCTCTTTTAACACCACAACTAATATAAAAAGAATCAAACTCTTTACTAACGTATTCACCTCTATTATTAGTTCTTAATCTTTTAATAGAAAAATCAGATGCATTTTTAACATAAGTTTTAAATTATTTAAACTTATAAAAAATATCAGATTTATTTTTAATGAAATAAGATCAGATCATTCTAATATAATCATCAATAAAAGTAACAGTATAAAAATAAACATTAAGAGATACAACTTCAAAAGGTCCTACAACATCACTATGAACTAGAATCTAACCCTAATTTTGCTAAAAAAAATACGGAAATAATAAATCGTTATTATTTAATTATACACCAAAGTATGTTAAGTATCCAAATTAGCCCACTTATACATTAAATGTTCTAATAGGTGCTGAGTCATCTAGGGGGTTGGTGCCTCCTTGTAAGTGGGTGTTTGCTAAAGTCTAACTAAGTTAGTGTTGAGCTAGTTGGGGCTAGTTCTTCATGTGAAGTTAGTGCTTCACTAAAGATTGATGTTTGTCTTATAAGACTATAGTCTATTTACTTCATCAGTGGGTTTTATTCCCCTAGAGGGTTTCCCACATGTATGTTATGTTCATGTGTTTCATGCTCTTATAATTTGATGCTTATGATTGCTAAGATGTACATGCATCTTAGAATGGTTCATACATAGTTAACTGAAATTGAATGAAAATTTTGAAAAATGATTCACCCCCCCTAATCATATTATTTCCAATAAACATGTCATAAATATAAATCAAAGAGTTAGTGCACTAAACTATCCACTAAAAGTAATAGTTACGACTTGGTGATAAGTTCATAGAATGAATCAACTACATTTAGAAGAAGCTTATGATTTTAAAATATCTATCAAGGTCATAGGTTGATCTCTTATATCAGTGACTCCTATAGATATGTATTACATAAACCTAATAATGAGGACACTTTGTCATGGGAAGTTGTGCCTTATGTAAGTTGTGACTCAGCTACTCAGATGTTGAATGGGGCATGAGGAGACCATGAAGTAAGGCCTAAGAGAAAGGTCCATGTTAATAAAATATGGTTGACTTAATACTTTAAAACTAAGGATTTAACACATTTTATCTTCAATATGGAACAACATTTCCCAAATATAGAGTAAACAGTCATTATGCTAAACTACACACTAAAAGGAATAGTTATAATTTGGTGGGCAATTCATAGAATGAATCGACTACACTAGGAAGAAGCTCGTCAAATGATGAGATCCAGATTCTAGGTTATGACTTCAATCTCAGATAAATTACCATATTTAAATAAGGCCAATGCCCTAATTTTCACATTCATATATGTGTATATATATGGCCATCACAGGGTATAGAACCAAAATATTAGATACATGTATTATAGTATACATTAGAACTTCTATTGAGTGCCTAGTACATGCTTTAGGAGAACATATGTGAAACCAAGTATTGGTTATAGGTACAATAAGATTCCATACAAATGTTTGTGTTTGATAATGAGAACCCAATGGTGCATAAAGCTCTACAAAAATTAAAAATATTTGTATGTCATGGACGTGAGGATGATATACTTACTACATAGAATCAAATTTTGCAAGAATAATCAACAATGGAATTGAATAAAACTATCAAAAAATGACAAGCCAAGAAAGAGGGAAGAATCTTTATTGAAATCATGTAATATAATTATGGATAGCACAGAACAAGCTAAATCTATTGAAATTGAAGGAGACTTATATTTAAAATATTCTTCAAGCCAAAGTGAGATATGGAACAACCTAAAGTCAATGTCACAAAATAAAATTAAGATGTGCAGCTATGAAACATAAATATTCAAGATAAATAAGGGGAAAAGAAATTTAGAGACTCCATTCTATAGAAGTCTAGTAAAATATATCAAGAACCAATGGTGAAGGTAATTGAAAACATTGGTACAGACTCTTTACCAAAATTTGTGACCATTGAAGACTACTAGACACAATAGTACATTTTAGAGGTAGTATAATTATTGTGAGATTATTAGCATGTATTTTCCATAAAATTTTCATAAGTCAAGGGTGTATATCCCTCACTAGGGGAGATGCACATCGAGTTGAAGGAATGTACTAGGCACATTAAAAAGTTCCCTTATAATTTAAACCCAAATATGAAATTGAAAGTGAATGCAAAGATCGAATGAATATAGGAAGCATGAATCATATATTCAATCGGCTAATCAAACTGGGAGAGTCATATGGTGGTATAACCTAATAAATTATGATAAATCTAAGTATGTGGTGATTATAGGGCCCTAAATGATGTATGTGTGAATGTTCCCTTTCCAGTTCCTTTTACAGATGATGTCCTGGAGTCATTCATAGGACATGAATTTTAATCTTTTATAGATGGTTTCAACGGTTATCATCAAATTCCAATCACAACAAAAGATCAGATAAAGACTACCTTTGTAATAGAGTGGGGATTATTTACATACAAGATAATATTATTGGACCTCAAAAATTATCCTGCTATATTTTATATAACTATGCTCACTACGTTTAAGGACTTCATACATGAATTTATGGAGGTTTACCTAGATGATTGGGCTAATTTATTTTTATTCAAATATCATCAAAACTATGAATTATGTTGGAAAGATGTAGAGCTATGTGTATTGCACTAAATTTGAATAAATGTTTATTCATTACACCTTTTAGTGTTGTGTTATGACATGTGTGTGGTCTACAAAAATGGAATACTTTTAGATCAAAAAAATATCACAGTAATTATGGTATTGAAACCTCTTGTAAATTATTCTAAGGTGTGATCATTCATGGGTTATACTAGGTAATATCACAAGTTTATACGAGGATATGTTGTGATATCAGCACCACTGGAGAAGTTTATGCACAAGGATACAAAATTTGAATGGACTATAAAATGTCAGTCAAATTTTATTAACTTAAATTAGAGATTAGTCATAACTTCAATCTTGGTCTTCCCTGATTGGTATAATTCATTTCATTTCCATGTGGATGCATTTGGTATCATAGTGGGCACAATGTTATCTCAACTAGGGGATGGGAGCCTAGATCACCCTATCCACTTCACAAGCCATAAGATTTTAGTGTTAGAAAAAATTATACCACCAAATAATGATAATTTTTTGCTAGAGTGATCTCACTCCAAAAATGTAAGCCTTATCTATTGACTACGCCATTTTATTTATTTATCGATCACCAGGCACTGTGATACTTAGTGAATAATTTAACTTTAAGAGGATAGATATCTAGGTGGTTCTTGTTATTTCAATCATTTAAGTTTAATATCAATGTGAAGATAGGTATAAAAAATGTGGGACTTGTTGGGTGAATATTTTGTCACCAGCTAACTGAGGGCAAAATAGGTGTTTCAACCACAGCATAGGGAGATTTATCAGCCAAATGTGCAGGTTGACCACATCAAAAGGGGACAAATCTCTCCTCTCATCAAGGGGAGGTTCATTATAACTATGATATATTAATATACTATAAATATAAGCTGAAAATAACACTCAGGGTAGGATAACACCATCCTTCTCACTTTTTTCAGAGATGATGTTCACAGACAGAAGAGAATTCTAGTGTAATTATTAAAGGTACTTCTCTTCTTTCAGAAGTGATATTCAGCCAACAGCAGGATTCTTCCTGGGTAGTAACTGTAACCACAAGAAACCCATGAAAGCACAAAGTCTTTTGTTGCTTCTCCCACTAATTAGAATGCAGTAACACAGTAGAATTAAGCACAGCCCAAAGTCTCCACCTAAAACTACAATAGAGTAAGAGATTACGAAGGATAAGGATAGCTCAAAGTCTCTCCAGCATCCTTTACACAAAACATAGACTAAAGACAATTATGGTAGCACAAAGTCTCCCACAGTTAGCTTTAAGACATATTCCAAATTATTTCCACTTGTTCTGCTTATTTGATTAAATGGACAAGATGATATTCAGGAAATAAACATAAGAATAATCTCCTAAATAACATAAGTTATTTCAACACAAAATCTGAAAGGTCACTTGCTTTCTCATTTAAATAACAAAATATGATTAACAGTCTGAGCTCAAAGTCTCAAGAATGCCTTTCAATTTGGGCAAAGTTTCACTTCTGATAATAAAGAGATCTCATTTGCATAAAATAAGATATTACAATATATAGCACTCTAAGAAAGACTTGGGTGCTTTGTTTCATGGAATGGCCCATGCTGCATTCAATGCCTTGAATGCATTTTCAGTTCTGTGAAGGGGCCACGCTGGAACAAGGCATCAACCTTAACTGTGGCATATCAATTCATTTCAAATGTCTCCTTTTGAAGTATGGGCCACCTAGTCCTCTTCCTGATATGTGCACAGATGTCCATTTCACCTTTACTCGATGGAGAAAAATGGGCTGCATCCTTGAGTGTCTGCGCTCTGATGTCTACTTGGTGGACTGTTCACCTACTGGAATAATTTTCCTATAGATATTTTTGGTCCTTCCCTCTTGTTCCCTTTTTTATTAATGTATTTTGTCTCTTCCTCATGATTTAAGCTCTCGAGCTATCTCTTCCCTTTCATCTAGCTTTCTCAGCTCCTTCTTTGGCCGATTGCTGAGTTTGTTTTTTAAGTTTCGCGCCATATTTGAAAATAAATGGGCATTCTATTACCTTGAATTTGACGTCTATGGGGATGTCATTGGTCTCTTGGTCACTTGAACCATGTTGAACCTTGAACCTTTGAACCATGAGAGTGCATCAGTTCAATGGTTTAATGGTTCGAGCGGTCCTATCGGCTCCTTGGTTTAATCAGCTCCTTGGTTTAATCGGTTCCTTAGTTCAATCGGTTGAACCATCTCTTCAAACTTGTCTCTAGAATATTTTGCTTCCTTCTTTCACTCGAAGCTTCCTTTAAAATTTTTAAATTCTTTGAACCTTTGAAATTTGAACCATTTTGATTCAAGGTTCAATGATTCATTATCTTTCTTTAAATATTTTGGTCCTTCAAACTTTCTGGATCCTTTTCTTTTCTGTAACTCGTTGAACCTTTTAACATTGAACTCTTTTGGTTCAAGGTTCAATGGTTCAATGGTTCATTCTTTACTCTTTGAATCCTTTGTTCTTCTAAGTCTCTTTAACTTTATTGAACTCGTTGAACCTTTGAACATTGAACTCTTTTGGTTCAAGGTTCAACGGTTCAATCTTTCTTCTTCGAAGTCTTCTTTTGTTTAAGTCTTTTAAAGTCATTTGAACTTTTCAAAGTAGTTGAACTTTGAACTTGCCGAAGCACTTAACTCTTTTCAGTTTGCCGATGTCATTGAACCTTTGAACCCATTGAATCCTTGAGCCTTTGGAGGTGGGGTTCAATGGTTCATTCCATTTGTTTGAAGCCTGTCGATGGACTTTTTGGTTGAACCTCAACGTTAAACCAACCTTGAGATTGTCTAAGTAATTAGAAGTTATTCCTTCGTGAAATCTCGCTTGTTGAAGTTATTGAACTCGTTGAACCTGCGAGTCCCTTAACTAAAAATTCTTGAATAATTGAAGAAATTGAGTGCTCAGAACATTTTTGAAAAAGGAAAGGGAGAATTTTGGCCTACAAGACCAAAATAGTTGATATGTTGTCCCCAAAAATAAGTGACAAATTTTGGGAACAACAGTTGGCATCAGTTAGGGAACTTCCATCGATTGTAAAAATAATCGAAGGGAGTAGAATCCAAAATCTTAGTGCCTTCGTGTATGCCATTGGGCTATGGAGTCATGCTACCCAAAAAAAAGGCACCAAAAAGAAATAAAAATGAAAAGCACCAAACAAAACTAAAGATTATATAAATATACATATATACAACTGATGTCATCTGATACTTCAAGGATTGAAGTGCTTCAGATGCTACCCACTATGAGGTAGTGAAAAGGGCATGCCATCTTGATACTTCAATAGAAAATTATTTTCACCATTGAGCTGATGAATATCAAATGGGCCTCTCCATAAGGAATCAAATTTTCCATGCATTCCCTTCGGTTCTCTTCTTTTGTCCCATAACAGAACTTGATCATCAATCTAAAAATCACAAACCCTTGCTTTTTTATCGAAGATCCTCTTTACTAGAATTTGATGGGTAGCAATTTGGTCCACCACCATAGTTCGTTGCTCATCAAGTTCATTTAGGCACATGATCCTCTTGTCGATGGCATTTTCAAAAGTTGAATCTTCTACTACATTTGCCAACTTCAATGCTAGTACGTCTAAGGTGATTGGTATCTCTTCATTGAGACCATACAAGAGTTGGAAAGGTGACATACCTATCACCCTCTTGGGTGTAATTCTATCTGCCCATAAAGCATCAACCAATGCTTTATACCAGGTCTGTTAGTTGTCATCTACCAGCTTTCTGACGATGGTTACCAGATTCTTGTTGCTCGATTCTACCTGACCATTTCCTTGTAGGAAATAATCCGAGGAGTGGGAGAGGTTAATCACATAATAAAAATAGAACTGAGTAATCTCATGGGAAGAGAAATAGGCTGCATTATCTGTCACAGTCTTGGTTGGGACACCAAACCTAGAAATAATGTTTTCTTTGAGGAAATTACATACTACTTCTAAAGTGGCATGCTTGGCTGGAATGGCCTCCACCCACTTGGTGAAGTAATCTGTGGCTATGAGGACATAATCATGTCCAGTGCTTGAAGATAGATTTACAATGCCAATGAAATCAATTCCCTATTATTGAAATGGCTCTTCTATTACTACCGGCTTGAGAGGCAACGCAGCCAATTTGGGTCTTCCAATGAACTGTTGACACAGTTCACATTTATGCACCCATTTATATGCATTTTGAAATAGGGTAGGCCAATAATACCTATCTCATAAAATCTTATGGGTAGTTACAGGCACATAAAAATGTCCTCCACAAGCCAAATTGTGGAAGGATTCCAAAAGTTTGTTCTGATGCACTTTATTCACCTAGCAAAGGAATACCCCATCAAGGTTCCTCTTATACAGCCCGTTGTCCCACAAGACAAAGTTGGTAGCTTTCAACTTGACAGTCCTCTTTTCTTTATGAGATAGGTGAGCAGGACACTCACCATAAGTAATAAAATGAGTAATATTTTAATACCACTCATTCGTAGTGGTGACAAAGAGGACTGTTGGTGTGTCTTCAACCTCCATTTTTTTTGGTCTATTATCAGCAATTAATTAGTAGAGACCTCTTTCACATACCAAATTCATTAGTTTGTTAATCAAATTAAACTCTTAGATTTTAGCAATCTAATTGCCCCTTTTGGTTCCAAACTCCTACTGAGTTAATATGGACTTGGCTGTCATATCAGGAACTAAAGCAATAGTGTGTGAGTTCAGGACATAAAAATGGAAGTGTTTTATTGCCTTTACCACTGCATAATCATGCTTATCTAGATTTGAATACTTCAGTTCATGAGCTTTAAGAGGATAGCTCATGAAGGATATGGGAGATTCTACACCTTCTTTGTTTTATTGAACCCAAATTGCTGAAAGTGTGTGTTCAGAATCATAATTGTACATTATGAAGCTTTTGGTGTAATCTGGACAGACCAGAATTGGGGCATGAGCAATAGCAGTCTTGATGTCTTGAAATGTTGATTTGCCTTCTTTAGTCCATTTTAAAGTGGACTTTCCCTTCATCATGTCCACAATGTGATGAGTCTTCTCTGTGAACTCAGAAATGAACCTTCATAGAAAATTCACTTTTTTGAAGAAAGACTGAACTGCAGTCTTACTTTTGGGCAGAGTAAGCTCTTAGATGGATTTAACTCTTTTTGAGTCAATTGTTATGCCTTTTCAGGACATATTATGTCCAAGAAGTTTCCCTTCTGTAACCCCAAAATATAACTTCTTGGGATTTAGAGAAATGTCATTCTGTCAACATCGTTCTAGCACTTGTTGCAAATGATGTAAGTGATTAGCATGATGCTTGAAAAAGACTGTTAAATCATCAAGATACACCATGATGAACTTACCCATTTCATCTTTGAAAGCAAGGTCTATTTCTCTCTAAAAATTGGTGCCAGCATTTATCAAGCCAAATGGCATTCTTCGATATGTAAAGGTGCCCCAAGGCGTGGTGAAGGTAGTCTTATGTTGGTCTGCTTCACCAACTTCCACTTGATTGTATCCTAAAAAATCATCCAATATTGATAACATCTCTGAACCAGTCACTATCTAAAGGACTTGATCCATGATGGGTAGAGGGTAATTATCCTTTAGGGAGGATTGATTCAAATTCCTAAAATCCATGCAGAGGTGAATTTTGCCATTCTTTTTTCTCACAGAAACTATGTTTACAATCCATGTGGAATGATGGATTGAGAAAATTACTCTAGCGTTCAATATTTTTTGTATTTCAGATAGAATAGTACCTGATATCTTTAGATTATACTACTGGAATTTCTACTTATAAGGCATCGAATCACTCTTGAGAAAAATTTTATGGCAAATTTTTTTAGGTCTGAGCGACTTTAGATCATCATAGGAGTATGCTAGAACATCTATGTAATGGCAAAGCAGGGCAGTAAATTTGAGTTTCTCCTCAGGAGTGCAGCACTTCCCAATGTTCATCATCTTGAAATTTTTATTAGTACCCAAATTTATTTGATCAAACTCCTGGGACGAGCTTGAATCTTTTTGTTGTTACTTGATGGATCTGTCGTGCTTGTCAAATAGTTTCTCAAAGGAAACTAGTCCTTTTGAAATTTTATTCCCTTTGAGCTGCAAAAATTTTTCACCTACATCTAAAATTGTTCTAGGGGCTAATTCAAGTTTCTGAGGCTCACTGTCTTCAAAGTGAAGTTGTTCAAAGCTATCTTTTTATTCCAGAAAGGTGATGATTTGGTTGTCACCATTGAACACTTGCCAATAATTGACATTATCAGGCACACTTGGTTAAATGACCAGTTCAATGGTGTACCTATCTCCTTTAAAATCTTAGTGAGGAACTAAGAGAGTCACCAAAATAGCTAATGAATCAACTTGATCATTAAACTCTCTGGGCACTGTAGAAATACTGAAAGCATCAAAGCTTTCAATTTGATCTCAAACCAAATTTTGGTAATGATGTAATCTTCCATTTTTGGTTTGATACAGGTTCCTGACCTGGCAAACTACCAGCTCAGCATCTCCTTTGGTGTGAAAGAGTTTGATGCCCATGTCTTGAGCGGCCTTTAATCCGAGCAGCAGTGATTCATATTCAACAGTATTGTTGGTGTTACTAAACTGTAACTTATATGAAAAATGAAAAATATCTCTTTGAGGAGATATCAACAAAACCCTGACTCCAAAACCGGTAGAGAAACAGCTGCCATCAAATTTCAAAATCCAGACATCATCAGAAACTAATTTTTATTTAGATTTTTCTTCGTTTAGAGGGGAGCATTCCTATGGGCTTGCACTGTGCTCTATTAAGTCTTCTATTATTTTGTCTAAATTAATTTTTAGAATATCATATTCAAAAAATTTGTCAGACGCCACATGAACCTCCTCCGTGGATAAGAAGTAATTACCCACGCCTGAAGACTCAAACAAAATTTGAGCTTTAGGGGCTGATATTTGGGCGATAATGTAATTTGACTCCTTCTCAGGGAATAGCCTCTTTATGATGCATTTGATAGGGATCCTTACCTCAGATAGGTCCATGCTTAACTCACCACCAATATCTTTACAAAAATTTCACCCAAGAAAGATGTTGTATGACGCTAGAACGTCGGCCACCAGGACTGTCATTTTAATTCTCTTATTTGGAAAGGCCGCGAATGCAAACTAGGTATCTTTGATTTGTCCCAACAAAGGTACTTATTTATTTTTCATGGAGAAACATCTCCCAAAGGTCTTGGTCAGCATGAGTCTAAGAGATTCTGCCACTTTGGCAAGCATGACATTGTCAAATGCACCTAAGTCTATGATGCAATTGTTTAGCTGGTGTCCATTTATCAGAAGAGAAACATAAAATGGTTCTATTTTTCTAGGGGTAGTTGGAGTAATCACAAGGTTATTCTAGGAGGATGTACTCTTGGGGGGGACCAGGAGTTACTTTCAAAAAAAATTGTCTTGCAGGGACGGTCTTATTATTCACACATTGAACTAACCTATCAAATTGTTCAGGGTTAGATTGCAAGAATTCAAATTCAAATATTTGAATTTTGGCCTTCTTAACATGGTTAATTATATCAAATATCTGAAATGAATTAGAAATAGGGGAATGTAGTTCATTTTTTTTGTTTTTAGGGGGGGATTGGTCTGCGAATTTAAAGCAGAAGGTGCAAGAATATTTGAAGTACTTAATTTTTTATTGCTCACCGGGTCCTTTGACTAGAAAGGTAGAGGAGTTCCTCATCTGGCAATTAAAACTACTGGCTGAGATCCTTCCCCTATTTTTTCTTTATCAACTTGTTGAGCTAACTAGTTATGTGACCTAGTAAACACTACGTATGATCCATCAAACGTTTCACATTTACTTCTGAGTTCATCCTGGTAATTCAAGAAACTAATGTTGGAGTTGCCAACTAATTCTTCTTAGTTTTTTGCAAAGATATCAGCGTCATCTTCTGGGTTCAACTCAGGCTGTAAGGAAAAATTAGATTATATTTTGAGATATCCAACCACTGAGTTGATTGGTGATGTTTCAATGGCAAGTTTCCCTTGTGGGGGAGGAAGGCAATTTAGTTACCCTTGATTCTTGATAGTATTGCCTTGGTACAACTGATTGAGAAATGTTCTCCTTGGTATATCTCAGTATGAAGGAGCAAAAGACATCCCTTGCACCATTTGCTTTCTAAGAGCTAGCAACTTATTAGCCAGCTTCTACACCATAGAATCAATGGTGCTTGGAGATACATTCTCAGTAGATGAAGAAGATTTACCTCTGTTATGATCTCTTTTTATCTTTCCTGCTAAGATAAGATCATCTTCCACCTTGGTGGCCAAATCTTGAGCTAAAATAAGGTCTATGTGGCCAGCTCGTCTCAATAGAAAACTCACTTCAGACAGCTATGAATTGATGAAGAAGCATTTGAGATTTTCAGCTGTTGGCTGAGTAATTAAGGGAATCATATTCCTTATTTTTTCAAACTTAGATATGAAGTCCCTCATAGTTTCATGAGACTCCTTCATCTGGGTGAGCTGGGCCAGCAGGGCATGCGCATCTTCTGCAGGCTTGAATCTAGGTTCAAATTTGGCTTTGAAGGTGTTCCAGTCAATCACTATCTAGGCCTACAAATGATAAAACTAGTCTACAACAGCATCTTGCAATGTTTCCATAAACATCTTAACTAAAATGTCCTCATACTCCACACCTATCACACCACAAGATATGCTAAAAACTGTAATATGTTCATTAGGATGAACTCTCTCATCACCAAAAAACTTGAGGAAATTCTTTCTTGAAGTGTGAGGTAGTTCATGTAGAGGTGGAGTTAAGTTGAGTAGACTAAAAGAGTTACCCCAAGGGCCTTGAACTACCATGATTTGACTACTAAAGGGAGGGATAACAAATGTCTGAGGAGTATGTATTGACAAAGCTCTGCTAACAATAGAAATGGATGCTTTGCCTGGTAATAGAGACCTAAATTTTGAAGGAGGAAAACTCCTAGTTCGCTGAAGGTGAGATGGTGAAGGGAAAAGATCAAAATTACTTTGTTGTACCAACTCAAATATAGGGTCGACAATCCCTTTAACTCTCTGGCTTCGCACATACCGTGGATCTGCCAGAGTGTAAAACTGAAATCGATAAAAATAGGGACTGCTTTAATTTGAAGTTTGAGGCTTCAAACTACATAAAATGATCCCTAGCAGAGTCACCAAAAAACTGTTGGCATGGAGCTGGCAGAGTAGACAATAGAAATGAAACATTTGATCCCCAAAATCTTTGGTTTCATAGATCAGATTATATAATGGAAATAGATAAGGATATGGAGATGGAAAAGAACTGAAATAGCTCGTTCGATCCCCAGCGGAGTTACCAAAAAACTGTTGGGTGAATATTTTGTCACCAGCTAACTAAGGGAAAAATAGATGTTTCAAACACATCATAGGGACATTTATCATCCAAATGTGTAGGTCGACCACATCAAAAGGGGACAAATCTCTCCTCTCATTAAGGGGAGGTTCCCTATAACTATGTTATATTAATATACTATAAATATAAGCTAAAAATAACACTCAGGGTAGGATAACACCATCTATCTCTATTTTTTTAGAGATGATGTTCACAGATAGAGGAGAATTTTGGTGTAATTACTAAAGGTACTTCTCTTCTTTCAGAAGTGATATTCAACCAACAGCAGGATTCTTCCTAGGTAGTAACTGTAACCACAATAAATCCATAAAAGCACAAAGTCTTTCATTGCTTCTCCCACTAATTAGGACGTAATAAAAGAGTAGAATTAAGGGCATCTCAAAGTCTCCACCTAAACCTACAATAGAGTAAGATATTACAAAATATAAGGGGAGCTCAAAGTCTCTCCAGCATCCTTTACACAAAACACAGACTGAAGATAATTATGGCAGCACAAAGTCTCCCACAGTCAGCTTCAGGACATCTTCTAAATTATTTCTACTTGTTCTTCTTATTTGATTAAATGGACAAGATGGTATTCAAGAAAAATACATAAGAACAATCTCCTAAATAACACAAGCTATTTCAACACAAAGTCTAAAAGGTCACTTGCTTTCTCATTCAAATAACAAAATATAATTAACAATCTAAGCTCAAAGTCTCAAGAATGCCTTTCAATTTAGGCAGAGTTTCACTTCTGATAACAGAGATCTCCTTTACATAAAATAAGAGATTACAATATATAACACTCTAAGAAAGACTTGGGTGATTTGTTTCATAGAATGGCCCATGCTGCATTCAATGCCTTGAATGCATTTTCAGTTCTGTGAAGGAGCCATGCTAGAACAGGGAATTGACCTTAACTGTGGCATGTCAATTCATCTCAAATGTCTCTTTTTGAAGTATGGGCTGCATGGTCCTCTTTTTGATATGTGTGTAGCTGTCTATTTTGCCTTTACTCAATAGAGAAAAATGGGACACATCCTTGAGTGTTTGCGCTTTGATGTCTACTTGGTGGACTTTTCCACCTACTGGAATAACTTTCTCGCAGATATTTCTGGTCCTTCCTTCTTGTTCCCTCTTTTCTTAATGCATTTTGTCTCTTCCTCATGATCTGAGCTCTCGAGCTATCTCTTCCCTTTCTATTGGCTTTTTTGGCTCCTTTGGTCGGTCACTGAGTTTATTCTTTAGGTTTCGTGCCATATTTGAAAATAAATGGGTGTTTTATTACCTTGAATTTGATGTCCATGGGAACTTCATTGGTCTCTTGGTCACTTGAACCACGTTAAACCTCAAACCTTTCAACCATGAGAGTGCATTAGTTCAATGGTTCAATGGTTCGGGCGATCATATCGGCTCTTTGGTTCAATCGGCTTCTTGGCTCAATCAGTTCCTTGGTTCAATCGGTTGAACCATCTCTTCGAACTTGTCTCTGGAATCTTCCACTTCCTTCCTTCACTTGAAGCTTCCTTTCAAATTTTTAAATTCCTTAAACCTTTGAACCTTTGAACTTTGAACCATTTTGGTTCAAGGTTCAACGATTCATTCTCTTTCTTTGAATCTTTTGGTCCTTCAAACTTTTTGGATCCTTTTCTTTTCTATTGAACTCGTTGAACCTTTTAACTTTGAACTCTTTTGGTTCAAGGTTCAATGGTTCAATGGTTTATTCTTTGCTCTTTGAATCCTTTGTTCTTCTAAGTCTCTCAAACTTTATTAAACTCGTTGAACCTTTAATCTTTGAACTCTTTTGGTTCAAGGTTCAACGGTTCAATCTTTCTTCTTCGAAGTCTTCTTTTGTTTAAGTCCTTTAAAGCCATTTGAACTTTTCAAAGTGGTTGAACTTTGAACTTGCCGAAGCGCTTAACTCTTTTAAGTCTTTCAATGTCTTTGAACCTTTGAGCCCGTTGAATCTTTGAACCTTTGGAGGTAGGGTTCAATGGTTCATTCCATTTGTTTGAAGCTTGTTGATGGACCTTTTAGTTGAACCTCGATGTTGAACCAACTTTGAAATTGCCTAAGTGTTTTGAAGTTGTTCCTTTGTGAGATCTCACCTGTTGAAGTTGTTGAACCCGTTGAACCTGTGAGTCCCTTGACTGAAAATGCTTGAATAATTGAAGAACTTGAGCACTCAGAACATTTTTGAAAAAGGAAAGGGAGAATTTTGGCCTGCAGGACCAAAATAGTTGATATGTTGTCCCCAAAAACAAGTGACAAATTTTGGGAACAATAGGACTATATCATATAATTCACATAAATAATGGTGAGGAGCCAAAAGAATTGTAGGATGAGTCACCAAATGCTCATTTGTTTCAAGTAGTTATGAGATCTAGAAAATATGGAGGATATACATAGTCACCCAAGTATTGGGTCCTCTCCCATATCTAGTCTTATGTAATTTGATCCTCATATTTGAGTAAAATGGGGATCTCAACCATCCTACCCACTTATTAGGCACTAGCCACAAAAATCAACCTACTAACTTCAACACCACCTGATATTATAGCACCATTTATCCACATGCACTAGAGAAGATCTATTGGAGAAAATAACAATAATGAGAATCATCCTCCTTGCACCAAATATAAAGTATCAAGGTATCTTTCATCCTCATTAGATCTCAAAACCTCAATTGGGTCATTATTTTCCTTCCCTTACAAGTTTAATGTCTTTCATCTTAAGTAGTTAGAATAATCCTCCTAAATATCATCCTCATCAGATTTATTATTTGATAATAGAGAGTCAATGTGAAATTTATCACACAAGTTATCAAAATAACTCTTTTTCCTAACTGTGTTAGCTACCATTCCCTTTGTGAGTTATCTAAGCATGAGCATCATCAAACCTTACATCTTCTAGCCAATGTGTTTCTAGAATTAGCAGGTCAATTTGATCCCTTAAGTGATGATCAAAATTAACTATTACATATATCTTACATAAATTATCTAAAATACACTAAGATATATCAATATCAAGTGTTTTATCTTGTATATCTCACATACAACATTGATTAATAATTTTCCTATCTTCTCCATTAATTTTCCAGTGGCTAGTGATAAATGAAATCAATAAAGCTACACCACTATGTTGGGATCAAAAAAATATTTCTAGGAAACAAATGGCTCCAAACTCCACCATATGCCCAAGATATTATGTTTTTTTATTGACTTCCCCAAGCCAAAATAAAACTTTGAACTAAAAATCAATTGGGTGTCAAATTGAAGGTAGTACATTATTATGAACAACTCATTGCATTACACTCCACCCCTCATTACCATTGTTCTAACACTTATTGGTGTAATTACATTCAACCATGGGGTAAATTATCTAGGGTTATTCATAGCCTTAAATGCACATCCAATAATCAATGCACTAGCCTCAGAGAACTAATCCATAAATATCATAGTAGCAACCTAAGTAAGAGTTTAGAGCTCTTATTTCCTTTGACTACATCACTTTTTCTATGTTCCATGGTTGCCTTGGCCATCAACCTTGTGTACTTATCTATAGTGTATAGGGACTCTAACGTCGTCTTCAATTTAACATCATCAATGATCCCGTATCATCAAGAGTCTAATAGTTATCAAACTCCTTAGTTTAGCCTTGTACCACTCTTTTCACATCCTTTTTCCACTTGTCATTCAAGATCTCCCCTCATATAAATATATGGAATCATCTCAAATACCATAAACTACGTGTGGATGAATCATCCCTCTTTTGCATAATGGCATCATGCTCTAAATGGATTTATATTCCATAATAATTCCTTGACCAAAAATTGTAATTCAAAAGTATGGAATGTAAATAAAAACAACCTTTTTAGATCCAAAGGAGATAAGTAGAATATCCAACTAGAAGCTTTCGAGAAAGGTGCCTAGAATTTGGAAAGAAAAGCCCCACAAAGGGGGGAAGTTGAAAGGTGAGATAATCAACCCTTGTGCTCCTATATTTAATTATAATTTTAACTTATATATAATTTCCATCAAAATCCAAGATTGGTTAATGGGACTATGAAAGGTGCATTAAAAATAAGCTTGGGGGAATGGAATCGTATATCCCAAGAAATGCAAAAGAGAAAACTAATAATCATGTCATAATTCCCAATGGAAGAGTAATTATGAGTAGAGAAGTGTATGGGAAGCAATAATGGAGAGACACAAGATGAGTGGTGTCCAATACATGAGAGGGTATTTGGGGATGTGGGGCCCAAATATTTTGTATTTTTACAATAAAAAGTGGATGAAATTTTATTTCATTAAAAACATATGTATATATAATTCTGGTGCATTGATATTATAGCTAATTCATACGCAATATTAAAATTGTCCACAAAATAATGTAATATTTTTAATACACTCCATCTTAACCACACATATATCAATTTAAAATTTGTAAGAACTAATCCTAATATTGAACTCATTCATATGGATTTTCATAGTACTTGTCAAATAAGGTATATCCTTCACTTAAATAAAAATTCAACACCATATCAACTTTACACTTTTGACATGTATGAAATTTCAAAACAGGGTATATCATAGGTGTAGACACTTAAATTTATCAATAAGTGTTTGGTAATGTTTATTCTTGACATTATTACCCTATTGGATCTATTCATCAATCTGTTAACTTGTAATCTCTAAGAGAGCTTTCATTATTCCATTCACTATCTTGAAAATACTCAAAACATCATTCAAACATCCCTTTTCTATTTATAGGTTCTTTCAAACAAGTTTCATCAGTTTTTAACCTTTTGGGACAAGTTCACACTAGGCGGATAGGTTCGTAAGCCGGTCATGTCCTCTAGTGCACCCTTGTCCAAAGTGTTCCAATGATCACTTTTCAAATTTTAAATGCTCTATGTCAGCCCTCCTGCACTTTTATCAAATTTGGTCAACATAAATTTTATAAATTTTCCATTATATAATCACATCAAAGTCACTAAATATACCACCTAACAAGCCTTACAAAAATCATTGTATAATGAGCAAAAGAGCACTATTGTTTCCAATTTCAATTCTCCCACATTTTAATAGTCATAGGCTAATCTAAATATATTTTATTTTAGGTCATGGGCATCCATTATCAAGAATTAATATTAATATTTTAGCTACATTCATATAGTTTCACAATCATGGATCACATATTCACCACAACAGGGAGAACTACATTGGTCTGAGGCCCTTTTGGGTTATGTACGCAACACTCAGATTACAAAGGGTTTTTTTAGGGTAACTCAAGTATTCCACTAACCTTGTTCCCCCATTTTGGAATTTGATATTTATTATATTTATTGTGCATAAACTAGAGATTTACTCTTGTAGGACTTCCACATGTTACAAATTATCAATTGTGCATCTCTAATAACCACATGCACCTAAATTAAAATTCATTTATAAAGTCAATTGGGACACTACCTTGGTCAATGTACAATTATATAGGTTGTCCATGTCCTCCTAATGTGCTCAATTCCTATTACACTATGAAATTTTAATTTTAGGTGCGACACTATACACAAAATATTCTTGTCAGTTTCCTACCAATGGATAGCCTACATAATCAGCATAAAATCATATCCAAGAGAGGTTTTCATACCCTTGTCAAAGTTACTATTTTAAGCATTTTATGAATTATGTATTTTGTTGTATATTATTATATTTTATTGTATTTCAATAGTTTAGATCTATTTATTTGTGTCATTTTAATTCAAAATAGATTAAACAATATTAAATGTAGTTGTCATATAAATAATATTTAATGTGCAAGTATACATCCACTCTGTCATGATTTTTAATTTCAGAAGTTATAAAATATATGTTCTTCCAAAACTTTAACTCTAAACATTTTATTTTTGTTGCTCCTTAGACCTTCATTAACAACCCAGTCTAAGTACCTACATAACTGAACACATCATTGTAAGGCTCACCAAAATGCTAAATGCATATTAAAAACTTTTGATCAAGAAATTATAATATAAAACTAATTATTCTTGGGATGCAAGTCCATAGATCATAAGATTTTTTATGATTTTAATTATCACCTATCAGTTTGACATTTAAAAAGGCTCTATAATGACACTTTGAACAATAATCATTGCATTGGCATTGTTTAACATGTTACATCTTAAAATTTTATAATTAAATAATAGACACTCTAAGCTAATTTGGGGGGTAAATTATATTGATGTGGCAGCATTTACGTGACATGTGGGTGCCAAGTTAAGATTCACCACTTCTTGTGCCTCTCCATAGTTATAATTTTATCTTGCATTTGATACAATTTTACAAAATAATTTTATTTTGTATTTTACTAAAATAAGCGTGAAGTCTAGTATTACACTTGCTAATTAAATTTGTTTAAAATATCCAAGGTTTTTCTCTAATCTCATTTAATTTTTCCTATTATCATCACCTTTTACATGAAAATGGATGTATATGTCGAAGATAATTTGCATGAGTTTTTAAGTGATTTTGAAGCTTGAGTTTGAGTTAATTGTGATAAATGACCTGCAGTTCCATGAACGCCATTATGGGTTTAAAATATTATAAAAGAGAGATAGACTGATTAGAAAGAGAGCATGAGTAGACATGGAGAATCAAATTAAAAGGAATATAAGGAAAACTAAAGCATATTTAGTGTGTTTGTGGCATGGATATCTTTCTTTTATAGACCCTAGTTTATCTTAAAATTCAAATAAAGGTATACATATATCACTGTGTGTAAATAGTGTTATATATATATATGTATATATATATATAGTTCAACCTCATAATTAGATATGTTGTGTATTACTTGATACAATTGAATTATTTCACTTTATCTAGACAACTAGTTTTGCCTTAGTTTGATATTTAAGCCCTTATGGCAATGACCATAGGTGTTTTTATGCAATCATCATTTGGTAGGGCATAATTTCTATTTTATTCCAAATAAGCCTATACTAGAGGCCACAAATTTATTATGTTATGAATTCTTGAGAATTCATAATCACCATTGAATTACAATGTAATTTGTCTTCTTTTATAGGCATTGTAGATGATATTTATGAATTAAATATCACCTAAGTATTGTACACGTGGTAAACTCAGCCCTTGGTTGTTCCTTTCAATTATATACATTTCCCACTTTTGAAAGTCTCACATCTACTTTCTTTTGCCCCTTAGCCTATCTATTAGTCTTACTATTATTATGTTGATGATGTAGGCCTTTAATCATGCCCATAATGCTTAAAACCTATTTATCTTCCACATCTGCAAGTTCTATACCTATACCTACTTTTATGCTTCCCAGACACTTGCATCCCAATTAGACACCTATGTTGATGCAAGTGTGCTTACCTGATGCAAGTGTCTAGTGCCTTAAAATTCATCTAATTCAAAAATGAAATGTATCCTAATGGTTAGCCTAAGTGTTATTATATGATATATTCTTCAAAGGGATTGATATAAATACAAGATCAATCCTCATGCATTCCTCACCTACAAAAGACCTAGCACAGACTAAGATAACTTATCAAAAGCATTCTATCAAGCATTCAAATGAGCAAAGATTCCCTAATTTATCCTATTTCCATATTAGTCATAAAGACAACACATCTATAGGTATAAAGTATTGAAGGAGTATCCCAAGAGCTATATTTAACAAGTTACAAGCTAAGTCATTGTTTTACTTATTTATCACGTATTAGTTATTCACACACAAACTAACACATAGGGTAAAACTACGTAAGTCTGAAGCACTCTTCAAGTTATTGTCTATGTAGTAAGTGTTCATTGACATAGGGGTATTTTAGGTAGATCGACACTATGTGCCCACTAGCCCATTTTTTCCATAGCCACTATGAATATGAAGAACTAGGGTTTGATCATTTGACAAGGAGCTATAGTACATGACCCAGATATGAATGCACCAAAGTAAAGGTGATAGTAAACCTAGAATCATATGGGTGGTTTCATCTTGTTTCTATAGTTATTCTATACTAGACAATTGCATCTAATCCAAACACTAGTATCAATGCAACTATCCTAAGATGACACAAGTGTTCATAGCTATAGAAGCACTTAATTGATTATTTGGCAATTATTATAAATCATTCTTCTAATATTCTTCCTACCTATTCGATATCTAGATCTATATTAGTATCAAAACTAGCTAAGTATCTTTTTTTTATTATCATTGCAATATCTACATAGTTGTACTTTCCATTTTTAGCATATCTCAACATAATAAATTTATTATATGTTCTATATGAGTTTTATAATTAATTGGCCTATTATAGATCTATTTATCACCCCTATTCTTATTCATTTCTATATTCTTAACCCTATCTACCCATTATAAGATCCATATCTAATTTAGGGTTAAAATTTTAATGAACCTAATTTGTATGAATACAAAAAAAATTGATTCCTAGGGTTTTCATTTAGCTAGAATTTTAGATTACTGTTGTTTTTCATTTTTTGCTTATATTATTTTGCATGCAACCTAGGCATCATCATAGATTTACAAGTGTGCCTATTGAACACATTGAGATTCCCCTCCTACCATCTAATATGCCTCAAACCAATGAGGAAACTAATCCCATTATCTGTGATGATATCCATGTTGATAATGAACAACACGTTGATGAAGTTACCATAGAGGAATATTCTAAAAATTAAAACCATGAATCCAATGAAACCAATAAACATGAGAAAATAGACCATAAACAAGTGCAAGTCATTTCATCATTTCATGAGCATATTCGTCAAAATCCTAAAGATCTTGATGAAATCCTAAAAACCATATTAGAAACTAAAAGAGCAAAAAGCATAGATGACCAAGCAAGTCCATCTATCGATCATGTTATTCAAGCTATGGGCCATCCCCATATACCAACAACCCTCCCCTTGAGTGCATTACCATCTCATACTTCTAATAGGAGCACAAGATATGTATTTCAACCTTTGTTTCTTGAAAACACTGTTGATACAACTACCATGGAATTACCAATTGTTTCAACTCAAATACTAGTTTCAATGCCTATTACTACTCAAACTATGTGTACATCTTAAGCTTAATAATGAACATGTAGAATCCATTTCTAAGTTGAAAATTTCTATACATGATGAATATATACACAAAATTGGTGTTAACTCTCTCATACCATGGTGGAAATATTGGTCTTGGCCTACAACTATGCCATTTCATCACTATTCTCCTCGATTTGGGTATAATCTTATATCCCCTCAGTATTTTGACACTAAAACGCTCAATCATCGTTGCAATCTTAGATCCCTTCACCATATCTAGACTACAAGGTTTGATAACATCTATGCAACTTTCAGTGAATATAAAAAATCCCATTTCCTTTGGTGTATTATTTACCAAGGTCTACCTAAAGGTGACTGGATCAAGCATATTAGAGTCTCAAATCCCACTTTCCCCTCCTATCACCACCTAGAATCCCTTAAACACCTCTTTTGGTTTTTCCCCCATACTTAGTTATCCTAGAAAAAGAATCATACCCTCTTCAATCCCTTTAGGCCTAAAATGTTTACATGGAAGATGACTCTCCTGGGGGACTCTACCTTACTCCCTACATGATACAATAGATTATGGAAAAAAATTTATACTGATATTCATTTTTAGATTAAGAAATATATAAATAAAGCATATCTTAATCTTGAAGTTATGGAAAAAAAATGTAAATAATAAAGTTGTGATATCTAATATTACCCTCCAGATCCAAAGTCAAATGGATAAAGTTTAGTTTGAGCTCCACCATCTACGTATTCCCTTGGACCATTAGGTGAATGTTCTTTGTGTGGTCAGTCATGAGCCTCTAGATCCCCCCCCCCAACAACCATTCCCCCTAGGGACATGGATAAGGGGGTAGACATCAATGTTCTCACAGTTGATGGTCTATAAGCTGGAGGAGTGCCTCTCCTCACCATCATTGGTAATTTCCACACCGTAAATCTAACAGGGTTATTGGTGGTAGGGGGATAGGGTCCTCCTCCATAATACAAGTTCCCATGGTTGGTTCTTGCCATTTCACCTTCCAAGTAGGATCCTACAATTAAGTAGTAGGATGTTACTAAAGATAATCAGCACACTGATGGTTGAGATCTTGCTCCTATTAATGAACACACCCTACTCAATGGGGGTGGGGAGGAAACCCTCAGGGTCCTCTACCTCTTCTACCTTTGTTTGACACCATGTTTATTATTATTATTTAGTGTGTTACTTTATCCATTTTTTGGTTGATGTGCACTTGAGTTAGTTTAACCCTGGTTGTGTTGGCTATGTGGTGGCCTTTTTTGGACTTTGGTTTTCTCCCAAAGCTTTTTTTAGCTCAGTTTGATTATGTTTTTAGGGTGTGACTTTTCCACCTATCTTGTTTATATGATAAACGATGTACTATATACTATTTTATTAATTATAGTATGATTTTTTATCCAAAAAAACCATGTGTACATTTTCATTGGTGACTACTCAACTTGTTAATTTACATCCCAATGCATCTACATTTCAAACACTCCAATTTATAAAGACCTTGGAGGACAAGGTTACAAACATTGAACAAAAGGCTTTAAATTCTCCTCTTGCTATTGATTCCCAAGATGTGTTACATAACCCTCTTACACTTGAGATATCTTTACACCCTTTACCAACTAGTTTTGTTGTACCTAAGTTCCCATTTTATGATATAAAGGGTGATCTTGAGTGGCATATTCTATCTTTTTATGTGGCATGCCTTGATTATTCTTTCAATGAAAAGCTTTTGACCAGATTATTTCCAAGGAACCTTTAATGACTATGATTTGAAGTGGTTCTATGATTTACCTCTCTAATCCATAAAATCATTCAAACCTCTTGCATAACAATTTTTGAAACACTTCTCTATTAACAATACCAAAAAGATTTTCTATGCCCAAATTGAAAAAACCAAACAAGAAACCAATGAACCTATCAATGAATATGCCTTGAGGTACAAGACAATTCTTGGTTAAAATGACCAATCCTATGGTAGATAAAGAACTTTAAGACATCTTCAAATAAGTTTTGATTGCTCCTTTACATGATTCCATCATTTTCAAAAAAATTAAATCCTTTGATGACTTGTGCCATGTTGTTCGGGACAATGAAATGAAACTTATCTCTTTGAACAAACTATAGTATGTAGCAAACCCACCAACTACATCTACATCCAATACCAATTTTACAATCAAACCAAGTTATAAGGTAAAATCTCTTGATCCTAAAAAGGAAACAACCACCATGGTTAATGCAATTTCACAACAACCTAATTGGCTTGTTTTATCTAATGTACTGAGGAGATAATTTACACACTTACCTGAGTCTTCCACTTAATTATTCTTATGGATACTAGAGTGTCATCTTATATCTCTCCCTCATCATATAAAGGTTGATATGAGTCAGCCTCTACCCAAAATATATGATGTAAATGCTTAGTATGACTATCACCAAGACCCTAGGCATTGTATGAGTAGATGTTTTACCTTGAAGCATAAGATCCAAGACCTTATCGATGACCAAAGGATTACATTTGATGATACTCTAAAGGAATTAATTTCACAACCTAGTGATCACTAGAAACAAAAGGTATTTATCAACTATAATGTCCCCATTTTTTGAGTGATCATCTGGTAGAGGAATCTAGCCTATTTTATTCCCATAGGCTAAATTAGGAGTTATAAGGGAATAATATTAAATTAATTATATATAAAGTTATCTAAATAAATTAAATCGTAAAGGTAACTTATTTTAATTTATTTATTTAAAGTGACTTAAATAAAAAAATAAAATATCATAAAGTCACTTTATTAAATACTTTTAAAGTGACTTAAGTGAAAAACAAAATAATATTATAAGGTCACTTTATTAAATAAAGTATTCTTTTAGAAGTTGGAGTTAGTTACAAATTGGTTTCTTATAGAAGATTCAATCGAACCTTTAAAAGGAGTGGAGTGCAAGTCATTTGGGCATATACTTTGGATTTGATCACTTTGATATTTCTCCATCTTCAATTGAGGATTTCAATTGTAGCATAATCTGAGCATGAAAACCCTTGGATTTTTTAGGTTGGACAAAAACCCAACACGACATGAGAGGTGGATTCATTTCAGAATTCATCATTGGGCTTATTGGTGCATTTTTCTACATTTTTGGAACTTCAACCAACTAGGGTTTAAACATTTATTGCAAGTTGAAGATTATATATTGAATATTTAGATTTATTGATCCATATTTTGATGATATCTAGGACAGCTAGGGTTTCTACACTGCTAGACAAAAAATTTATTTGTTGGTCGCTAGGGTTTCAGACCCTATTTTGAAGGGATATTATAAATTTTGTGCCCTAAACATTTTATTTAATTTTTATAGCTTGGGTGACCTGTTTGGGATGCCATTTGGAGCATTTTGATGATGGTTTCAAATTTTTGGTGAATTCCATGATTTTATATGAATTTTTATATATTTGGATGCCTAGGGTTGGAGGATAAATTCTAATTTTCAATTTCAAACTTCATATTTCTCATATTATAAATTTATTTAAGGGTTTAGAGGTTATATTATGCATGTTTGATGGTCAAGCGTCTCATCATTTCCTACCTTGACCTAGTTGCCAACTTTTGAAGGGGTTTGGACAGCATTATTGGTTGCCATCATTTTTAGTTTACAATCAGATTCAAAATTAGACCTAAGCAAAGGAGTTTGTAGCCTTCTCTTGGTCTATTCAAGTCTAAATTGACCTCTTCTTATAGCTAATATAAGGTGTCTTCAATATCTGGTATGTGTGTTATGTAAATCAAACTTCATTTGGCTCATTCTATGTAAATTTTGAGTACCTTTTCAGTCTAAAATGTTTATATCAAACCTACAATAACTGTAATCAGACCTATTTACTTATTAAATAAGGTGCCATACTTTTTGGGTTTATGTTGTCTACTTTATGCAAACATTTATCTTTCATTTCTATGCAATTATACTTGTATTGCCATTAAAAAAAACAAGCAAACACAAACCAACTCAAATAAATCAGATTGAATGCAAAGTGTTTGACAAAATGTCAAACAACACAAACTAAAAAATTTAGGGTAGATTAGGTAAGGGTTATTACAGTGGTATCAGAGCTTGGATCTTGCCAGCCTGTTGGGTAAAATAAATTGATTGCATTTTAGGTTGGGTTGATTTTAAGTTGTGGACAGTTAGTTAGTTAATTATGGGAAAGATGCCTAACATGGAAAAGATCATGAAGGACCTTGCTCAAACATAGTGAAGGTTAGTTCATTATGAAGATTTTCTTTCAAGATAATCTAGGCACTATAGTGACTCATCCACATCTACCAGTAAAGATTCAACATAGCAGAATAGAAGGGAAGAAATACTTAACATGTTTGAGGAATATGATATTGTCCCTCAATATGTTAAGAAAAAATTATCTTTCATTGATTTCATGGACTTCCATCCAAGGAAACACTACAAGACTGATTTGGCAAAGAAACAATACCATATGATAGTTTTTGATCTATTTGCACAAGAAAATGATAGAAAAACTACAAGTGAGGTTTGTAAAAATCTTGATAAGGTGTTTGAGAAACATGTTGATTTAGTACAAGAGGGTAAAATGATAGAATCTTGTAATGATTCTAATGTGGCCCCATTATCCTTACAAGAAAAAACACACAAGGCATCTACAAAACAGGTGAATTTGAGTCCCTTTGACATAGAGCATGTTGGTTTAGAGCTTGACATTGATAAACCATATGAATGTATGGATTCTATTGGTTCTTCTTTGGTTGATCATAATGTTATCCCGCCATTCATGCTTGAATATTACAAAACATATACAAATGAGATGGCTGATTATAATGATGACAAACTTTCTATACAAGAAGACAAATCAGAAAAGTTGGTACATAGCAGCCAAGGGCACTTTGATGACTGGAAACAAAGGCCTTTAGTATCAGAAGATCAATTTATAGTAAAATAAGGAAAAGTAGTCAAAGTATTATAAAGGATGGATAATACTCATAAACATATTGAAGACCTCATTTGCATAGCCCAGATTTAAGGAGAGGCATAAGGGAATGATAAGTGGAATTATTCATACACACTTGTATAATATCAAGGAAGCAATGAAATTAATGAAAGATGACTACTTGTAATTACTTAGAGATAGATACATGGTTGTTAAGTTGGTAGAAGACAAATATAGGGAGATGGTTGATTTTTGCCTTCAATTGAGTATGGCTTACTACTCAATACACAAAATAGAAAATTAGTTATGTGTTGCAACCACCCTTAAAGAGTAATAAAATAATGCCAAAGATATGAAATTACTTATGATTCGTTTGGATGGTTACTTCATGGTTCGGGATCCAAGTGGTAGTATGATTAGCGAGATGCTTCCTAGGTTGTTGCAGAATGACAGTTAGATCAAAGTAGTGTAGTGGATGGGTGAAATAGTATTTTAGAGATTAATATGGAATCTTGGTATTCAACTTTGGCATGCAGGTGTGGATTGCTTGAAGGCAAGCAATCTCCAGGAATGGAGGACTGTAATGTCCCCATTTTTGAGTGATCATCTGGAGGAAGTATCTACTATTTTATTCCCATAGGCTAAATTAGGAGTTATACGTGAATAATATTAAATTAATTATTTATAAAGTTATCTAAATAAATTAAATCATAAAGATAACTTTATTTTAATTAATTTAATTAAAGTGACTTAAATAAAAGAATAAAATATTATGAAGTCACTTTATTAAATATTTTCAAAGTGACTTAAGTGAAAAATAAAATAACATTTTAAGGTCACTTTACTAAATAAAGTATTCTTATAGAAATTGGAGTTAGTTATAAATTGGCTTCTTCTAGAAGATTCAATTGAGCCTTTAAAAGGAGTAGAGTGCAAGTCATTTGGGCATATACTTTGGATTTGATCGCTTTGATATTTTTTCATCTTCAGCTTAAAATTTTAGTTGCAGCATAATTTGAGGATGAAAACCCTTGGATTTTGTAGGTCAAACAAAAACCCAACACTACATGAGAGGTGGATTCATTTCAAAATTCGTCATTGGGCTTATTGGTGTATTTTGCTACATTTTTGGAGCTTCAACCAGCTAGGGTTTGCAGATTTATTATAGGTTGTAGATTATATATTGCATATTTGGATTTATTGAGGCATATTTTGATGATATTTGGGATGGCTAGGGTTTCTACACTACTGGACAGAATTTTTACTTGTTGGCCGCTAGGGTTTAAGACCTTATTTTGAAGGGATATTACAAATTTTGTGCCCTAAACATTTTGTATAATTTTTCTAGCTTGGGCGACCTATTTGGGACATCATTTGAAGCTTTTTGGTGATGGTTTCAAATTTTTGGTGAAGTCCATGATTTTATATGAATTTTTATATATTTGGATGCTTAGGGTTGGATGATAAATTTTGATTTTCAGTTTCAAACTTCATCTTTCTCAAATCAAAAATTTATTTAAGGGTTTGGAGGTTATATTATGCATGTTTGATGGTCAAGAGTTTCATCATTTCCTACCTTGACCTAGTCACCAACTTTTGAAGGGGTTTGGACTACATTATTGGTTGCCATCATTTTTAGTTTATAATCAGATTCAAAATCAGCCCTGAGTAGAGGATTTTGTATCCTTCTCCCAGTATATTAAAGCATGAATTGACCTCTTCTTATAGCTAATATGAGGTGTCTTCAATATTGGGTATGTGTGTTATATAAATCAGACTTCATTCGGCTCATTCTATGTAAATTTTGAGTACCTTTTTAGTCTAAAATGTTTATATCAAACCTACAATAATTGTAACAGACCTATTTACTTATCAAATAAGCTACCATACTCTTTTGGTTTATGTTGTCTACTTTATGCAAACATTTATCTTTCATTTCTATTCAATTATAATTGGATTGCCATTGAAACAAACAAGCAAAAACAAATCAACTCAAATAAATCAGATTGCATGCAAAGTGTTTGACAAAATGTCAAACAACTTAAACTAAAAAATTTAGGGTAGATTGGGTAAGGTTTATTATAGTGGTATCAAAGCTTGGATCTTGCCAGCGTGTTGGGTAAAATTAGTTGATTGCATTTCAGTTTGGGTCAATTTTAAGTTGTGGATAGTGAGTTAGTTAGTTAATTATGGGAAAGATGCCTAGCATGGAAAATATTATGAAGTACCTTGCTCAAACATAGCAAAGGTTAGTTCATTGTGAAGATTCTCTTTCAAGACAATCTAGGCACTCTAGTGACTTATCTACATCTATGAGTAAAGGTTCAACATAGCAGGATAGAAAGGAAGAAATACTTAACATGTTTGAGGAATATGATACTCTCCCTCAATATGTTAAGAAACAATTACCTTTCATTGATTTCATGGGCTTCCATCCAAGGCAACACTACAAGACTGATTTGGCAAAGAAACAATACCATCTGATAGCTCTTGATCTCTTTACACAAGAAGAGGATAGAAAAACTATAACTAAGGTTTGTAAAAATCTTCATGAGGAGTTTGAAAAACATGTTGATTTAGTACACGATGAAAAAATGATATAATCTTGTAATGATTCTAATGTGGCCCCATTATCCTTACAAGAAGAAACACACAAGGCATCTACAAAAGAGGTGAATATGAGTCCGTTTGACATAGAGCATGTTGGTTTAGAGCTTGACATTGATAAACCATATAAATGTATGGATTCTATTGGTGCTCCTTTAGTTGATCACAATGTTATCCCACCATTCATAATTGAAGATTACAAAGCATCTACAAATGAGATGGTTGATTCTAATGACGAAAAACTTTCTATACAAGAAGATAAATCAGAAAAGTTGGTACATAGCAGCCAAGGGCACTTTGATGACTGGAAACAAAGGCCTTTATTATTGGAAGATCAATTTATGGTAAAGGAAGGAAAAGTAGTGGAAGTATTATCAAGGATGGATAATACTCATAAACATGTTGAAGACTTCATTTGGAAAGCCCAAATTGAGGAGAGACATAAGGGAATGATAAGTGGAATTGCTCATACAAACTTGCACAATATCAAGGAAGCAATGGAATTAATGATAGATGACTACTTGTAATTGCGTAGAGATAGAGACATGGATGTTAAGTTAGTGGAAGAAAAAGATAGGGAGATGGTTGATCTTTACCTTCAATTGAGTATGGCTCACTACTCAATGCACAAAATACAAAATCAATTATGTGTTGCAACCACCCTTAAAGAGCAAGAAAATAATGCAAAAGGTATGAAATTCGAACAAATGGGTGAATAACTTCATAAGGATGAATTTGTGGGTTGTGAAGATCAAATTGCTTGTGAAAGAACAAGGTCTAGAAATGAAGAAGATGCTACATTTGGTGAGTTGCCAAGACTTGAAGAAACACATAACATTCAAGTAAGTGCCAAAGAAGGGAATAAAGAATCACCTTTCAACCTTGGGAAAGTTGTATAAAATCAATATTTTGGGCCAGCATTTGATGAAGAGCATCTAACTTGGGTTGAGAGTCATGAAAGCACTTCGAAGGTGTTTGGTAAAAGTTTTGATTTTTAGTATTTGAACAGTGGCTTCTTACTTCCATTTGAGTGTGAAATGACAAGTCAAAATTACATGCAATCTAATTTTGAATATAAAAGCATACAAGATGAAGATCTTTTTGAGACATTACCACCTCTTATCACATGGGGAGGGACACGAGGCAAGACAAGATTTGGTGGTGTTTGAGAATTCCAAAGATGGCATAAAAGAGGGTAATAATAGTCCTAAAATTCTATTTGGGGATAGCATCACCTTATCTCATCATTCTCATGAGATAACAACCCTTGTTCATGAGGAAGTTAGTATTATTGTATCTCCTATTAATGGCATCCAAAATCCAATTGTTAAACATGAAGATTTTAATGAAGATGTTAACCATAAGAATACTAAATTTGTGTACTTTGGCATAGAAGAAGTAAGGCAATCAGAAAAAATGAATTAGGAGTGGATACAAAGAGCCAAGGAGGCTAAGTTGATGGCTACCCATGCAAAACAGCACCTTCAACAAGTCAAAGAACAAGTCAACTGCATAGATCTAGCAAGACAAGAAAGGGAAGCTTACCTTAGAAGACTTTTCCTTCAAAAGGAAGATGTTATGAAGGTTGAACATGTCATGAATAAGCCTCTTATGACTACCAAGCATAAAGAACCATCAAATTTATATGAATCAGAAAATTCATATTGTTCACATGATTGTGGTGATGAGGTTGATGAGACACGTCATTTGGAGGGCTTATTGAAGACTCCAAACATGAAGGAACAAGATAATAGTATGTTAACATGTTTAGAACCAGTTAGGAATGATATGAACACATGGATAGATGAAGTAAATTATGAATCAGATTTGAGTGAAGATCAAACCATTCTTGGAGAGCATTGGTTTTTTGTTAATCCATTATTGATTGATGGTTGTCCTATATTGTTGGGCATAGAATTTTTTGAATGTACATGCATGATATTAGCTACTTGGACAGATTAGAATAGTTGGGATTATTACACTATTTTTGGAGATGAGCATGGTGATGATCTCCTATCATTCTACATTATGGATGGCACTTTTTACATCATTATCAATGACATTGGTAGTTTGTATGTTGTTCTAATTTATAACAGCAATATATCTGGGTTGGCTATATTCTTCCAAGTACTTGTGTTTGACATCTATCACAACACCATGATAATATCTAATGTTAGAAGGACTTTTAGCAGTGATGGTACATTATTTGATATCTACATCTTCATGATTCATTTGGATGGTCACATCATGGTTTGGGATCCAGGTGGTAGTATGATTAGCGAGATGCTTCCCAAGTTGTTGTAGACTAATAGTTATATCAGAGTAGCATGGCAGATGGGAAAAATAGTATTTCAGATATTAATATGGGATCTTGGTATTCAACTTTGGCACGCAGGTGCAGATTGCTTGAGGGCAAGCAATCTTCAAGAAGGGAGGACTGTAATGTCCCCATTTTTTGAGTGATCATGTGGTGGAGATATCTAACCTATTTTATTCCCATAGACTAAATTAGGAGTTATGAGGGAATAATATTAAATTAATTATTTATAAAGTTATCTAAATAAATTAAATCATAAAGGTAACTTTATTTTAATTAATTTAATTAAAGTGATTTAAATAAAAGAATAAAATATTATAAAGTCACTTTATTAAATTATTTTTAAAATGACTTAAGTGAAAAATAAAATAATATTATAAGGCCACTTTATTAAATAAATTATTCTTCTAGAAGTTGGAGTTAGTTACAAATTGGCTTCTTCTAGAAGATTCAATTGAGCCTTTAAAAGGAGTGGAGTGCAAGTCATTTGGGCATATACTTTGGATTTGATCACTTTGATATTTCTCCATCTTTAGCTGAGGATTTTAGTTGTAGCATAATCTGAGGATGAAAACCCTTGGATTTTTTAGGTTGGTCAAAAACCCAACACTACATGAGAGGTGGATTCATTTCAAAATTCATCTTGGGCTTATTGGTGTATTTTGCTACATTTGTGGAGCTTCAACCAGCTAGGGTTTACAGATTTATTGAGGGTGAAGATTATATATTATAGATTTGGATTTATTAATCCATATTTTATTGATATTTGGGATGGCTAGGGTTTCTACACTGCTGGACAAAAAATTTACTTGTTGGCCGCTAGGGTTTCAGTCCCTATTGTGAAGGGATATTGTAGATTTTGTGCCCTAGACATTTTATTTAATTTTTCTAGCTTGGGTGACTTGTTTGGGACATCATTTGGATCATTTTGGTGATGGTTTCAAATTTTTGGTGAAGTCCATAATTTTTTATGATTTTTTATATATTTGGATGCCTAGGGTTGGAGGATAAATTTTGATTTTTAGTTTCAGACTTCATCTTTCTCAGATCAAAAATTTATTTAAGGGTTTGGAAGTTATATTATGCATGTTTATTGGTCAGGGGTTTCATCATTTCCTACCTTGACCTAGTCACCAACCTTTGAAGGGGTTTGGACTACATTATTGGTTGCCATCATTTTTAGTTTACAATTAGAGTCAAAATCAAACCTGAGCAAAGGAGTTTGCAGCCTTCTCCTAGTCCATTCAAGTCTGAATTGACCTCTTCTTATAGCTAATATGAGGTGTCTTCAATATCGGGTATGTGTGTTATGTAAATCAAACTTTATTTGGCTCATTCTATGTAAATTTTGAGTACCTTTTCAGTCTAAAACATTTATATCAGACCAGCAATAATTGTAATCAGACCTATTTAATTATCAAATAAGGTGTCATACTCTTTGAGTTTACATTGTCTACTTTATGCAAACATTTATATTTCATTTATATGCAATCATACTTAGATTGCCATTGAAAAAAGCAAGCAAATACAAACAAACTCAAATAAATCAGATTGCATGCAAAGTGTTTGACAAAATGTCAAACAACACAAACTAAAAAATTTAGGGCATATTGGGTAAGAGTTATTAAAAAAACCCTTTGCAATACCATTCTAATAAAAATACAAAAGTGAAAATGGTATATAATACACATCCTCCTCTATCACACTATGATCACCCACTATATGGGATTATTGGTACCTATATGCAGCATAAACCTCCTATGATTCAGAGACCTTCTATCACTTTCAATGATAGTGAGATTGAAGATGATGAATTTTATCTTCATTCCTTATTCATTCAAGCATACCTTGATCAACATCCTTTATGCAGTGTTATTATTGATAATGGTGCAAGTAAGAACATTTTCATCATGATAATTCTTATGCACTTGGGTTATACTCATGATGATTTACACCCTTCTACCAGATCAATTAGAACATTTGATGGGACCTCATGAAAAATTCTTAATAAGGTTGACTTGTGTTTATAGGTGGGTCCTACACATGTGATCACTACCTTTTCATTTATATCTTATATAGGTGTCTTTGACATGTTATTAGGATGACCTTGGATACATACTCTTCGATCAATACCTTCTACAGTGCATGGATGTGTTAAATACATTCATTCCAATCAAGTAATTACAGTTTCTAGAGTTCCATATAGAATCCTCTTAAATAAGATATATTTATACCTAGGAAGTTAAATATCAAACATATTAAGGTTAATCTAATGCAAAAGGTTAAGCAATAGGCAATCCCCTTTACTAGGCAAATAGTACTTAAGAAACCTTTGCATCAAATCATAAAATCCTCATCTACTACACACCATATTTATATATCTAGAACACCTACACATGTTCCTATTGTTGATGTTCCAAATAAACCATAAAACACTCAACGATGGTTTCCATGAAATGTTACTCCTATTACTCCTATTATTTCTTCACAACTATAAAGTCCCATTATACATACATAGTGCATCCAAGATAGTATAGTGATAGATATTTCACCTATACATATTCCTCAGTAGTGTCATAATTTTATTATAATAGGTTCATAGTGTGGATATATCTATGAGCATCATTTAGATGTGATCATAGGTTAGTCTTTTCACATATTCCAAAAATACCAAAAAAATCAAAAACTTTCAAAACCCAAAAATATTTTCAACATCTACTTATTCTATTGGCTCCTTGGCATATATGTGTTAGTTCCATGTTGATGGATAACATATAATTTACTTTTACATACATATGTTTCATGCTTCTATTTCAATGTGATACAAACATACATAGATATATGATATATACACTTTTAAATGTTGGGATTTCCCTCTACTCACATCACCAGGATATTGGTGGCATCCACCTCTATGATCATGATATATCCAAGTTATATCATTTTATGGTCATTTTACATTATCATGTTTGACATTATATATGTACTTGCACATGCCTTTATCCATGCTTCTATATTTTTCAATGTACATGATATGTTATGTACTTGACATTTTTACTAACGCATTTGATCCATGGGTTCCTATGATATATTTATGATGGTTGCTTATGTTTCCATTTATGCACTTCCTTGAGTGTCTTGCCTTGTTATTATCGTGTTTATAGAGCAATTGAAAATGCTCCATTATTCATGGTCCCCATGCCTTTGCTTGCATATTTGATATTTGAATGTATCATTTATTATTGTATGGACATTGAATATGTCATTATTGCCTTTGTGGACATTTGACTAAGTCATGTCTATTTAATTGTGGGACATTTGAACATGCCCCTTGTTTGCAGTCTCCTTGGACCATTATCTTTTGATTTGATTTTGAGTGCTATTGTGTATGTGTTTGATTGCTTCTTGAGTTTGTACTGTTATTATCTAGACATTGTCAGGATCTTTACCATGCATCTTAAGCCTTGATATGAGTAAATTTTATGTGTTTCAATGATATATGTACATATACATGTTCTTCTATATGTTACATGGTTCATTCATAGTTATATAGTTATCTTATCTTTTTGAGGTGAGGTAACTACCAGTTTCTATCTTCCCTCACCTCAAAAGAGTGAATATCAGTGGAGGCAAGTCATAGAGGCATAGTTTCCACACATGTTCATAGTCTCATATTCATTGGGGGCATGTTTTGGAAATATGTTCTCCACATTTACTCAATATTCACCATCTCCAGATTATAGTGGGGGCATGTTTTAAAAACATGTCCTCTATATTGACACTTTTATCAATTTTTAGTTTTAAATTATAGTGGGGGCATTCTTTGGAAGCATGTTCTCCATACTTACGTGGTTTCAAATTGGCCACTTTACATAATTATATGATTTAGAAACACATTTATGGTAGAATTATATACCTTGGTACTATTGTTATAAATAATTTTAGCATAAGACATATCTAAGGTGCACATGATATGCAATGTGTGCCTAATATTGTAAAATTAAATTAGTTTCAAATTCAAAACTTTTTTAAGACTATCACCACCCACTAGGTTGGAATTTTTTAAACTATATTGATTAAATCTACTATAGTAGCTGGTTTGTTTTTTGGTATGGTTGAGGTGATTAAATCACTCAATATTTTCAAGTTTTTAGGTTGGACTTAATCGTATCATCTAGCCTTACCAGTTTGATAGTTTGATTTGACTTGGTTCACTCACACTCACTAGGTTATTAATATGATTGGGTTACACAGTCAAGCTAGTCTCAACTTCCAAGTGGCAATCCACCTTTTCTCTAATGTTGGGGGCATGGGCCTTCCTATCTCTCTATCTCTATCTCCTTATATATATACACTTTCCATAATTATAATTTTCCTAATCTCCATTTTAGTGATTCATAATGATACATCTTTCAAATAAAATTATCAAAAGGTAAGATGGTTGCATCAATACATAGGTGTACTCCTAAACCTTTCTCTCTTTCAATTTAAATCATTTTAATACATTAAATTTTATATTATATGCACTGATTATATATTATAATATGTTATTAGTTGTAGGAAAGTCACTAGTAAATGTTGATGTTTAAAATTGTGCTTTGTTTTAGACACCAACAATGGGAAGTTTCAAGATGTGGGACATGCAACTTGAAACAACCTCTAGATTTTTAAGAAGCTGGTCTCTT
Source organism: Torreya grandis (assembly GCA_037957365.1). Classification (NCBI taxonomy): domain Eukaryota; kingdom Viridiplantae; phylum Streptophyta; class Pinopsida; order Cupressales; family Taxaceae; genus Torreya; species Torreya grandis. The sequence continues at coordinate 4,146,446 of JARHVA010000737.1, read as the reverse complement.
CTTTATATCAAATGTTGGAGGGAAAAGGGATAGAACTTTAAACAAAAATGCAAATGCAAAGAAAGAAAATCTAACTATGGCAATGCGCCTGAATGTAATTTTGATCCTTAATCCTAAGCACAGTGAAATTATATGCAAGATTCAATTACATTAAAGAGCAGACGAGGCATGATCAATGTAAAAGATAGAAATAATAAAAATAGAGGCTCGCAACTTAGACTACTTTTGCAAATGACACAGGAAACATCAACAAAGGCACAAAACTCTATCTTCTCATTAATTCTCCAGCCACATAAAAGGCACAAAAACATGCACAATTACATAAACTTTACAACTTAAGAAAATAGAATAAAGGCAAATGATACTCCTAGTCACAGCTCTAGAAAGTCTAAAACTCTTGACAATAATCTTTTTAGAAATTATTGTCTCTCTTAATATATGATGATCCTTTGGTGATCCCTGTACTCCTCTTCTCTCATTCCATCACCTACTTCACCGCGCAACTGTCTATTCAACCTTTATCTCACAGGGGACAAACAGACGGTGCTTTCAATGTTTGCACGCCCCAAATATCTACCCAGTGAACTACTCTATCTACTAGAAATAACTCCCACTGAGTTTCCCTCTTTGTCTCTTCCTTCTCTTGATCTTGGCCTTAGATTCCCTCCAGATTGTCTATGCATTCCCAAACTTGCAGCCCAAATTGAACTCTAACTGAGCTGGAAGTGTCTATCAGAAGATAGTTCTTAGATTCTTAAATGTTCTATTTCCCTGTAGTTCACTTGCTGAAATAGATACACAGGACACACTGTTTCATTAAACAGAAGAGGACACTTAGTCAATTCCCTAAAAATCTTCTTATTACTTCACGAGACACTGAAAGATGACACTTGTCGTGTTTCACAACAACTATCAAAGACATGTGGCATTTTCTGCATAACTTATCCTCTTTTGTTTCTTGGCTTAGGATCATTCCACCTTTGACACTTGTCATCATCCGCTTCCTCAAAATCTCAATAGCTTGAAATAAAATAAGACCCACAGCATCTCTTACCTAAGTAACTTTAAAAAAAACACAGGGATAGGTGTCAATCTCCACTTGCTTCAACAAAGGACACGTGGCAATCTCTACTGCTCTTTAGCTATACTGTGGAAATGTTTGGGCACATGTTAGGCTCCTATGGGTGGCAACACTTGGTAGCTTTCACAAATTTTTAGAAATAAAACCTGGGACCCACCACAATCTTTTTTCAGTAATGAAACATGAAGATCTTTCGAATGGTGACACGTGGCAGCTTCTGATGCTTCTAAGAAGATACGTGGCATCTTCTGCTTCTTTTGGGGATGGAGTAGAAAGGGGCTCAGTAGATGAAACTTGGCAACCTCTACTTGAAAGGTTTGGTTGTGCCTTATTACCTTCTAAAAGGGCACTTGACCCCTTTGGTTTTTTGGGACACTCCTTTGAACTGCGTTTTTGTACTAAGTTGTTAAACTGACCGATTGAACCAAAAAATAGTTCAATGCTTCAACGTTGCACACTATTTACATAAGAACCGAGGTATTGAACCAAAAAATGAACCAAAGCTTTGAACCAAAAATTGAACCAAGGCATTAAACCAAAAATATTTCAGATGCCGACATGTGGTGACTTCTGCTTCTTCTCAACTAGGATATGTGGCAACTTTCGTCACTTTTTTAAAAACAACACTGAGACCTTCTGCTATCACCACTTGGTGCTTTTTGCTTGATTTTGATACTTAGCCTTTTGAAATTCTTTCACTAAAAAGAGATAAAATGTGGGTGCCGATATGTAATCGCAGATGCTGACACTTGGTGCATTTCGTTGAGTCACTATGAGATACGTGGCACATTCTGACCAACTCATAGAACCTATAGAAGGTGCCTCAAATGATGACGCTTGGCAGTTTCCTTGAGAAAGGATGCCTCAGTCGATGACACTTGTCAACTTCCACTCGACTTCAACACTTAGGCAAAAATGAATCAAAAGGAAAATAGAGCCCGTGCTCTGTTTCACAACTTCTCCATCTTGGACCAAAAAATGCGAAAGCAAAATTTTGTGGCACGTGACTAAAAAATAGAATGCAACATAGAGTAAATTTTTACTCTACAGTTACTAGCGACCCCGAGGACTTTTGGGCCTACTCAAAGAAAACCACGACTCCCGGTAGACCAAAAATTCAAACTCACAGCTTCAACAATGTTGTCTGGTAGGTGGACCACTCTTCATCAGATAACCCCTGCTTGTTCTACAATTCATTGAAGGCTAAATCAAGGTTAATGATATCCTTGTGTGAAAAATTTTGCAAAATTTGAATAGTAGCCTTTAATTTGAATTCAAGTTGGGAAATAGGAACCAAGATAGCTTCTATTTCAGGGACTGATGAATCATCCTTAAGATCCTGGAAAATTGTTTGATCATTCTATTTGGCCAATAGCAACGGTTCAATTTCTTCTACCATCAGCACGGTATTGTCATCAAGAAATGGAGAAGGAAGACCTAATTGTACTAGATCTTCAACATGCTACTTCATTTCATTGATTCCTTCCTTCATGACATCTAGAAGCTCCTTGCAACTGTTGGCTGTGGAATTGCAACTGAGGACCTCATTTACTTGCTTGGTAGTGACCATTATGTCATTGATTCCTGCTGCTGACAATGTTGCATTTGCTACATCATAAAGCTTTTGCAGTAACATATGCGAGTCTGTTACTCTCTTAGAGTCTATAGCCAGAGTATTTACAACTAAACTCTCCACCTTTTTGCACAATTCATGTGCATTTAGTAGGAAGGTGAGAGAAGGCCTGAGCTGATTAATCTCTAAAGAGATTCTCTTCCACATAGATTTGTATAGCCCCCTTACCAGACTTAATACTCTGACACTCTTTGGCCTGCTTGCCAGCTCTAGTGTCAATTGTGTTGGACTCTATTGCTCTAAGTGAAATTGGGCTATTATGACCTTAGTGCTATTCTGTTTGGCCAAGAACTTTTGTTGCAATTGGGTAAATTACAACAGGTGTTCCTTAAAATTTCCTTGTAGTGTTGCCTTCTCATGCCTAAGGGTTGTCACCGCATTCATTACCTATGTGAGCTCTGCCTTTAAAGAATCATTTTGGGCCTGAATTGCCTGGTGCGTATGAAGAGAAATAGTATTTTACAACTATTTATTCAGATTCTCTATTTCATTATTTTTATTATTGATCTCTGAGGTCAAATTGTTACAGTTTGTCTTTTCCTTGGCTAGCTTAGCTTCTATCTTCTGTAGCCTTCTTGATATCTTCAAATAATCTTCAGTAACTATAGAAGTGGATTCTGTCAGTAGCTCAACTTTGTCATGTGGCCTAAAGAATGACATGTCAATGGCTACTGCATTCATCATATAATCCTCTGGCTATATTTGCTCAGTTGGCTTTATTACATTTGGCGACAAATGAGTTACCGTCAATTGCTACTGGATGGAGTTGAATTGCGACCGCAAATGGGGAGTAGCCAAAACTTTATTCTCCTTAATCTTCTTCTTCTCTCTTCGGGCTTCCCTTGCCTTCCTAGCAGCATCTGCTTGGGTCTGGAAGGTGGAAGGAGAGGCAATATGCCCACCCGCAAAAGGATGTCCTTGTGGAAGACCATATTGAATAGCCAATTGTTGGCTATGGGTAATCTGAGGGAAAGGTTTCTTGGGAATAAAAGGAGAGAAATGAGGTAATGTTAAGGCATGAGGTGGCACTGATGGGATGAAGTGAGAAATGGGAGTGGCAGAAGTGACAGGGGAAGAAATAGACTGAGAAGGAGAGGGAGGAGTATTACTTGAGGAGCAATTAAAGTACCCTATAATTGGCATTGTGAGGTGTCCGTCTCTTCCTCTGAAGTTAATTGAAATTACACAGTCTTCTATTTCTTAGGTGTCTCTTCTTCTGGTTGTATTTCTGCTCCTTTCAATGAGGCTTATGGGGAACTGGGAACATCTATAATCGGGACCGATGGGGAAGCTTGTGATGATGAAGGCATCACACTTTTTTGCATTTTTATGGTGCTAAGGGATTGAGGCCAAACTGATATAGTTGTTGTAATTGCAGTTTGCTATGAGGCTTGTGACTCCTGGCTTGACCTAGCCCTAGCTTCCTATCCTTCACCCGGTGTAGGCAAATTACCTGTCTCTGGGCTAGATGCAGGAGAGAGATGACACTCATCCCATAGTTCTTCCCATCTTTCATCTGTGTCTACATTCCTGAAAGAATGGGTTGTTTGATAAATTTCCTGCCTATATTTCCAATAGGCCTATATCTTCTCAGTATCCCAATCTTTATTCTTTAATGCTCTCCTTAAGCCAGAATTCATTCTGAATTTAGGATCATACTCTCTCTGCTTAACATAGAATGTCTCCCATGGCCTATTCTGTGGAAGTGGCAAGTCTGTTAACTCAACATAAAATCTAGGATTGTCTTCCCTAGGATTTTTCTTGGTTTTCCAAAAAGGGCGACCTTCATGCGCAATTCAAGTTGCAACCCTATGAGTCCTCACCCAGGAGGCTATGAAATTGTTTGGGTCATAAACCCATTTATCTTTTACCAGAAGGAAACCCAAAAAGGCTAGCTTTTTGAGCAACACAACTTCTACGTCTCTGGTTTCCAAAACCATGCTTGTTGTCATCCATGGAAGATCATACATTTTTCTTTTTCTCTTCCCAGAACCAAATTCATTGTCAACTATGGATACTTGTCTGATGACCTTGAGGAATGTTATCCTAAGAGTCAAAACCTTCAGTAGCAATATTGGTTCTCCACAAAAACCATGGACTCTTATAATGGTATGGTGTGATCCAAAATAGAAATCACAAAGGATTGGGAAACTGACTAGAAGATTTGAAACACTAAGGAATAATCTATTCATAATTGGTTCAGGACTGAGATGACAAAAGGCAGGAGTGACAAATAATTCCTAGAACTCATACGAGTCACTAGTCTCTAACAAAATGTGTGTCCATGCAGACACAGGAATGGTCCTTTGGAGATCAAAATCTAGGTTATACATGTTAAGATGCATATGTTGGGAAAAGAGATCAGAGTTCTAGAAAAGCATGAAGTGGATCAAATAGGAGGAATACCTAAAAACTCCTTTTGATCTGAAATGAGCCAATTATTCTACCATTGAGAATGTAATTTGTTTCGAGAAGTCGAGCTGATACTCCTAGGTTTTGTCAATAGTCTTCAACCTGAAAAGGATAGCCATTTGTTCTGCATACACTGCCATATCATCTTTCATGCCAAATATGAGAGCCATCATAGACAATGTGTCTTGGCTAGCCTGTGTAAATTGAGCTCTTGGTGAAGGAAGTGTTTGTACCATAGTTTCATCATCACCCAATTGTAACTCGGATCTCAAGAACCTTGTCTGAGTGTTGATGTTCGCCCATGTTCTTTGCATCTTAGCAACAGTGGGAAACGTAGCCATACTATCATGATGTAGGGCTAACATATCCCTGATAGCTTGCAGTGTGATTTACACTATGAATGGGCCTCGTTGAATAGTGCATGAAGGTGCATGGAGCCAGTTTACACATAATTCAACCAAGTCGGGGCATGAATGCACAGCTGGGACAATGAACTGAGCTAGTTGTGAGGTCCATATCCTCATGGTCAATGTTTCAAATTGCCCTACTCTGACCCTTTGTAGACACCTTTGATGTGCCCCTTCCCTAATATTTTTGTTACTAGCTTTTTGAAGAATTGGATCCATTATGCCAACCACATAATCCTTTATCTTCACTGAATCACTTGCTGGGTTAGCCTCAGGAAACCTGGTCCTTGGATAGTTTTTCAATAGTTGTGCAGGAGCTGAAGCATATGATTTACTTGTAAAAAACCTATCAAGTGATTCATACATCCTAGCTCCTTGTTGTGAAGATTGTGCCCCCTCCATCTTTGTATCTTCTCTGTGGTAACTTGTATGAATCTTTGCAAAATAGAGACGCTTTCGTTGAAGCAATTTACTAAGCACAAAAAATGCAAGTAGCAAGATATTTTCACACAACTATAAGAATGTTTGAGAATATGTAAACTTTAAACCTTGCTAAGAGGTATTTATTGACCTATCAAGTCTCAAATGGCATTAAACTCGGATAACCGTTAGCAAATCCTACTCAATCTTCTTGGGACAATGAGACAGACATGTTATGCAAGTGGCAGTGCAAGGTACCTTAGAGATTTCTAAAGATTTGGCAAACATTCAATGTGTCAAGAATTTGAAGACTTTGAAAAAAAATTTGAGCCACCGATAATGTGTTCAAAGAACACTTATTTAAAAGAAAAGCGAGAAAATAACAACGGGAAAACAAATTAAAATGAGAATGGAAAACTATCTAACTATAATACATTAGAGACCCGAGTTAACTGAAATGCTTCAAATAGATTCCATTTATAGGAATCTCTTCAGGTTTTCCTTCCATCGATTCCAGTTCGAATGAATTCCTCTACTTACATGCGTGAATTTTATACAGGCTAGTCCATAATGCTTCAAATTTAGTATGTTGACCTGGCTTGGCGGCTCTTGCATCCCATTTTAAAATAATTGAGCCTACCTCAAAATGAGGATTCAAAGTCCTTTTATCAAAATAGTCCTTAACCATCCCTTGATGCTTAATTAATGAATCATGGGTTGCATCCCTCTTCTCCTAAACTTCCAAAAGCTCCGCAAGTCTAACCTGCATGGGGCCATTTTCCTCAATTTCAATTTGTTTGATCAACTGGAGGGCAGGGATCTCTAAGCTTAAAGGGATTACAGTAGACTTTTCATATACCAATTCATATGGGGACATTTTGATCACCTATTTAGGTGTGATTCTATCAGCCCATAGTGTTAAACTAAGCACTTTATGCCACTCTTTGTGATGATCAACCCCTACTCTTGTTATGAGTCTAATCAGGTTCTCATTAATCGATTCTGCCAAACCGTTACCCTGAGGGTAATAGTTAGAGGAATTTTTCAGATATATTCCATGTTTTAATGCAAATTCGGATACTTTAAACCCCAAGAATGCTTTAGTATTATCTGAAATTATGGTGTGAGGAGCGCCAAAGCGAGTAGTGATACTCCCTAGAAAATCTAGGATCACATTTTCTGTTGCTTCCTTAAGTGGGACTACCTCGGTCCATCTGGTGAAGTAATCTATGGTAGTTAATATCTATTTGTGGCCCATACTAGACACTAGATTTATCATTCCAATGAATTCAAGACCCCATTGAGCAAAAGGTTCATCCACAATAGTAGGACTAAGGGGCATTGTTGCATTCCTTCTCATCCCCATGTAATATTGACAAGATTGACATTTTTTAACCAACTGATAAGAATCTGCAAATAAAGTAGGCCAGAAATATCCTGCCTCACTTATCTTTATGGCTATGGTCTTTGTAGAAAAATGCCCCCCTGATATTCCATGATGCATCTCGTGTAGTATTTTTTTAGCCGCAGCTTTTTTTACACATTTTAACAATTTACCATCATAATTTATTCTAAAAAGGACCTGTTCAATTAAAACAAAATGAACTCCTTTTATCCTATAGTATCTTCTCTTATTTTGAGGGAGTTCTCTCAGATAAATTCCATACTTCATAAAATGAATCCTGCTTGTGACCCAGGATTCCTGATCAACCTCTTGTATCTTTAACACCATCTCTGTCTCTCCTTCTGAATATGTCTCTTCAGGTACCATCTTTTCAAGCCCTTGGGTCATATATTGTCACAAACCCCTACCTCTGACTAACTTAGTGGGTCTAATTTCTACATCATATTCAAGGATCTTAGTAATCTAGTTGGCTCTTTTCTCAGTAATTTTTCCCTCCATGATTTATTCTCTGACACCTAGGTGAGCTACAAGTATTAGAATTTTGCTCCCTGATACCATATGCCTGAATTTCTTGATGGCTTTTACCATGGCATATGCTTGTTTCTCTACAAAGTTGTACCTAGTTTCATAATCCCTAAGAGTTCTTTAGAAAAAGGCTATTGAATGTTCTCCCTCCAGTATCTCATCTTTTTGGGTTAAGACAGTAGCAATATTTAACTCTCCTCCATAGACATACATTACAAAAGGCTTGGAAAAATATGGGTTTTTCAGTACTGGAGCTGTTGAGATAGCCTTCTTGACCTCTTCAAAGGCTTGCCTTTCTTTTGTAGTCCATTTAAAAATCGGGTCTTTCTTTAGTAAGAGTGTCACTGGCCTCACCAAGCCTACAAAATCGGATATGAACCTACTGACAAAATTAATCTTTCCCAAGAAGGACTGAACTGCCTTCTTATTTCCTTGAAGAGGTGGGTTCATTATAGCTGCAATTCTTTCAAGATCTATGGAAACTCCTTCTTTAGACACTATATGTCCCAATAATTTTCCTTGAGGCACAACAAAGATGCATTTCTTGGGATTCAGTGATATTCCAAAATCTTGACATTTCTTAAAGATAGAGTCTAAATGATCAACAGCATTTTTTGAAAAAATAGTGAGGTCATCTAGATAAACTAGTATGATTTTATTTATAAGTTCCCCAAAGGCTATATCCATAGCTCTTTGGAAGGTGGCTCCTGCATTTGACAGGCCAAATGGCATCTTAGCATACGCAAATGTTCCCCATTTGGTAGTAAAAGCAGTTTTATACCGGTCTTCATCAGCCAACCAAATCTGATTATATCTAGAGAAACCATCTAGTAAAGAAAACCTCTCTGATCTAGCCACAGTTTGTAGAATTTATTCCATGGAGGGCAAGGGATAGTGATATTTCAAAGATGCTCTATTTAGATCTCTTAAATCTACACACAGTCTTACATCTCCATTCTTTTGCCTAACTGGTACTAGATTTGATACCCAGGTTGAGTGCTTGATTGGAAAAATTATTTTGAAATCTAAAAGTTTCTGCAACTCATCTACCATTAGAGGCTCAATTCTTGGATTTACTGGCCTCTGTTTCTGTCTGATGGGCTTAGATCCTTCAGTCAGTTCTATTGTGTGTTGAATAATGTCTCTATTGTATCCATGAAGGTCTTCATAGCTCCAGGCTATAACTCTGTCATATTTTTTGCACAATTCAATTAGTCTTTCTTTTTCCGCTTGAGTTGCAGAATTCCCAACTTTTAGTTTTTTCCCTTGACTCACCTCTATTTTAGAATAATCTGCTTTGTCTACCTGAAACTTTTTCTTCTCTAGGCTTACATCCTCTGGATCAAATAAGTTTTCTAAGGTGATCGAGCCCTTGGGAAGCTTATTAGTCTTCAATTATATAATCTGATCCCCATATGCTTCCTCAATTTTAGTTTGCAATTGATCAGCAAACTCATCTGATTGTTGTAAGAATGAGACTACCTGAGAATCATTTTCAAATACTTGCCAATTCTCATCATTGTCTGGAATAGTCGGCCTCACTATAACTTTTACTGACTCATTGTTAATTAATAGGCCAGTTGCTGGATTAAATTGTGAGCCAATCTAGGCCATCCTATCAGCTTCAAAATTTTGACTCCTAGGGACTATCTCGATATTGAAAGCTTCAAAATCTTCTATTAAGTCCCAAATCCTATGTCTGTAGGATCTCATCTTTACATTTTTGGCTGCTACCTTTTCTCTAATTTGCTTTACTACTAATTTTGAATCTCCTTTTACTATTAGGTTCTTTATTCCCCTTTTCTTAGCTAACAGGAGCCCATGTACTAAAGATTCATACTCAGCATCATTATTAGTACAAGCAAATTAGAAACGAATAGCCCTTAAAATTTTCTCACCACTTGGAGTAGTAAGACAAATTCCTGCTCCAGCATCATGCTTGCTTCTAGCCCCATCAAAATTTAAGGTCCAAATTTTTGAATTTTGAGTTATTGGTGCCTCTTCCCTTAGAATTTTTGGGATTTCATGGTTCTCATCAAAAATGACATATGTGCCCAGACTAGTAAAGTCATAGTTCCCATATAGGTCGTTATGCATCATAGCCAACAACTGGTTATTTTCTTCTTCTTGATCATGCTCAGTCCAGTCGCCTAATTCTTCAACAAAAATCCTTTCTTCTTTATTTAACATAGCATGATTTGCCTCTAATTTTGATGTTAGTTCATTGGTGATATGATCTTTTGATAGTGGTTCAGATAGAATTTTCATCTTCGAACCGTATTTGGTTCTCAAGATGAGGTGAGACCAATCAAGAGACATATATCCTCCTATTTTTGCTGTAAAGCCTATGGATAAACATAAACCAAAAACAGGAGGTATATCTATGACTACTACATCTTGGTTGACAATTATATTAAGATAAGTATATAACTACAATGGGAGTTGTTTAATTCTCCCTATTGTTTGTATTGTTTTTACATCTAGTTGCATAACTCCTTTTGTAAGGGGTTCATATTTTATTTTCAAAGCATCATCTATTTGCTTAGGCATCACTATACTACTAGCTCTTGAATCTATTAATGCATTATGCAAGAGTTTCTTTCCAACTATCAGAGTCAAATAGAAAGGCTCTAGCTTGGATTTACTTGTGTTGCATCGTTCACAAAGGCTATTGTCTTCAGAGGAACTATATCTTTGGGTTTTTCTTTTCCAGCAGGTCCTTTGGTAGCAGTACCTTTGGAGACTGTTTGGCCTTACAGAGCTTCTTTTAGTAGTGTCTTTTGTTCAGGAATAGCCAATATATCCCATATTGATACTTGTGTTGGAGTCTTCTTCAATTGATCAACTACATTTATCGATCCCAAAGACTGAGTTCTCTGAACATAAGGATATCTTATTTTTTCCTAAATTTGGGCAGGAGTCCCTTGATTTTGCACCGGCTAAGGCACTTCTTGTCTGACAGCAGTGTTTCTTTGTCCTTGAAATGGAGGATTATTCATGACTTGACTATTTACAATCTCAGGCTGTTCCACCATCTTTCTCTTTGATCTGGTGTAATAATCAGATTGCACCACTGGTTTTTGGGAGGTAGATGCTTTGTTCAAGAAAATTGATCCTTCATCTTCAACCCATGAGAACAAAGCATGTTCTAGGGCTATTTCTTCCTCTTATTGTAAGGACATTCCTTGCATCTGAGCCACTAGGACTGAATTTTGCATACCAGGAGACTGGTAGGCTTGATTTTCATTGGAACTTACAAACTGACCATCCATTCTTCTTTGCTCTACCACCTTTTGTTGTAGATTACCCCTAGGACAATCTCTAGGTGTATGAGCATCATTGCAAGGGAAACACCAGGCATTAGTATCATCCACATAATTATTTTGCCCTGGAACCATCTCCCTATTTGATTTGGGAGGAATAGTCTGTGAGGGTGTAGGAACTGCAACTAATTGATTTGTTGGCTAATGGTTAGTTTGTCTTGGAGGACCCTGATATTAGTTTAGCTGAGATGAAAATCTATTTCTTTGATAGCCTTGATATGGAGGCTTAGAGAAAGTATTATGCTATCTTTTTATATTGATCAACTCATTGGAAAACGTCCTTAGGATATTCTTGATATCACCCATCTCAGATGACTGAGCAGGGATAGGTTCTTTCACAGATGGTTGAGGGTAAGTGTACATAGACACAGTTGGGCTTACAAATTTAGGAACTTCTTGAGGTAATGGCAAGGAAATTTTTGGGAACATGGGCATGGGAGGCCTTGGAGGTAACTTTTTAGCATCTATTAAATGATTCTCATCTCTGACCGCATATTCATAAGCCTCTAGCAAAGTGTGTCTTCCAAGTGACTGAATCATAATAGATATATCTGAATTCAAAGCCTTAAGATAAAACACTATGGCCATACCTAGTAATGGTCTAGCTATAACAGGGATTCTGTCCCAAGTCTTTTGAAATCTAGAATTGAAGTCAGTCATGGCTTCTTATGGTCCCTTTTGAATGGTGATTAACTACTACAACAAAGAAGACTTATCACCCTTCTCTGCAAATCTTTCAAAGAACAGATCTCTGAGCTAATCCCATGTAGATATGGTATTTGGGGTCAAAGACTGATACCATTCTAGAGCCTTTCCTTTAAAATAAGTTGCTAATAATCCTATGGCCACATTTTGCTATGTGACATGTATAGCACAGACATCTAATACGTCTTGAAGATGTTCTGCAGGTGTTTTAGAGTCTTGCCCACTGAATTTGGGCAGAGCTTTTAGGGCATTCACTGGGATAGGATCCCAAATGGCTGGTGGTGTTGGAAGGATTAAGGGACTACCAGTGTTCCATCTTGCATAATTTCTTAGGGGTATAGGGGCTCCCATATTTGCTCTTGGTATTGGTACAAACTGGTTAGCTCTTCTTCCTAGACTTGTTACCAAAGGTGGCAAAAGAATACCTAGATTTGTAGCAGATTGTGATCTGGTGACTGGTCCACAGCTATGACTTCTCGTAGCTCTTTCATTCATACTATCTTGAAAAAGACTTCAAGATTGGTCCCATCGGGCGTGCCAAAAATTGTTGATGTTTAAAATTGTGCTTTGTTTTAGATAGCAACAATGGGAAGTTTCCGGATGTGGGACATGCGACTTGAAACAACCTCCAAATTTTTAAGAAGATGGTCTCTTCTTTATATCAAATGTTGGGGGGAACAGGGATAGAACTTTAAACAAAAACGCAAATGCAAAGAAAGAAAATCTAACTATGGTGATGCACCTGAATGTAATTTTGATCCTTAATCCTAAGCACAGTGAAACTATATGCAAGATTAAATTACATTAAAGAGCAGATGAGGCATGATCAATGTAAAAGATAGAAACAATAGAAACAGAGGCTCGCAGCTTAGACTACTTTTGAAAATGACATAGGAAACATCAACAAAAGCACAGAACTTTGTCTTCTCATTAATTCTCCAGCCACATAAAAGGCACAAAAACATGCACAGTTACATAAACTTTACAACTTAAGAAAATAGAATAAATGCAAATGATACTCCTAATCACAGCTCTAAAAAGTCTAAAACTCTTGACAATAATCTTTTCAAAAATTATTGTCTCTCTTAATATTTGATGATCTTTTGGTGATCCCCGTACTCCTCTTTATAGCCTCAGATCTCTCATTCCATCATCTGCTTCATCATGCAACTGCCTATTCTGCCTTTATCTCACAGGGGACAAACAGACGGTGCTTTCAATGTTTGCAGGCCCCAAATATCTACTCGATGAACTGTTCCATCTACTAGAAATAACTCCCACTAAGTTTCCCTCTTTGTCTCTTCCTTCTCTTGATCTTGGCCTTGGATTCCCTCCAGATTGTCTGTACATTCCCAAACTTACGGCCCAAATTGAACTCTAAATGAGCTGGAAGTGTCTATCAAAAGAAAGTTCTTAGATTCTGAAACGTTATGTTTCCCTATAATTCACTTGCTGAAACAAATACATAGGATGCACTATTTTATTAAACAGAAGAGGACACTTAGTCAATTCCCTGAAAATCTTCTTATTACTTTAGGAGACACCAGAAGATGACACTTGTCGTGTTTTGTAGCAACTATCAAAGACACGTGGCATTTTCTACATAACTTATCCTCTTTTGTGTCTTGGCTCAAGATCATTCCACCTTTGACACTTGTCACCATCCGCTTCCTTGAAACCTCAATAGCTTGAAAGAAAATAATACCCACAGCACCTCTTACCTGAGTAACTTTAAAAGGAACATAGGGATAGGTGTCAATCTCCGCTTGCTTCAACAAAGGACACGTGGCAATCTTCATTGCTCTTTAGCTATACTGTGGAAATGTTTGGGCACATGTTAGGCTCCTACGGGTGGTGACACTTGGCAGATTCCATAGATTTTTAGAAATAAAACCCAGGACCCACCACAGTCTTTTTTTAGCAATGAAACACAAATATCTTTTGGATGGCAACACATGGCAGCTTCTGATGCATCTGGGAAGATACGTGGCATCTTCTACTTCTTCTGGGGATGAAGTAGAAAGGGGCTCAGTAGATGACACTTGGCAGCCTCCACTTGAAAGGTTTGGTTGCACCTTACTGCCTTTCAAAAGGGCACTTGACCCCTTTGGTTTTTTGGGATACTCCTTTGAACTGCCTGATTGTACTAAGTTGTTGAACTGACCGATTGAACCAAAAAATGGTTCAATGGGTCAACGATGCATGCTGTTTACATAAGAACCAAGGTATTGAACCAAAAAATGAACCAAGGCTTTGAACCAAAAATTGAACCAAGGCATTGAACCAAAAATATTTCGGATGCTGACATGTGGTGACTTTCGCTTCTTCTCAGCTGGGATACATGGCAGCTTCTGTCACTTTTAGAAAAACAACACTGAGACCTTCTATTATCGCCACTTGGTACTTTCCACTTGATCTCGATACTTAGCCTTTTGAAATCCTTTCACTACAAAGAGATAAAATGTGGGTGCTGATATGTAACCGTAGACGCTGACACTTGGCACATTCTACTGAGTCGCTGTGAGATACATGGCACATTCCAACCAACTCACAGAACCTATAGATGGTACCTCAGATGATGATGCTTGGCAATTTCCTTGAGAAAGGATGCCTCGATCGATGACACTTGTCAACTTCTACTCGACTTCAACACTTAGGCAAAAATGAATCAAAAGGAAAATAGAGCCCGTGCTCTGTTTCATGACTTTGCCATCTTGGACTAAAAAATGCAAAAGCAAAATTTTGTGGTGCGCGACTAAAAAATAAAATGCAATGTAGAGTAAATTTTTACTCTACAGTAAATAACTCATGTTGGACTCAAGCAAAGACAAGGTGTGTTATATAGACCCAGGTACGCATTGTTTTCCTTTAAACTATCAATTTCATTACTAGATTATGGAGGGAAATGTAGATAAAATTATGAATTATATAACACTTTAGTTTTATACACTTGGTAAACTTAGACCTTGGTTATTACTCTTAGTTCTAGACCTTCCCATTTACGTAAGTGTCTCATCTACTCTCTCTTGTGCCCCTTGGCCTATCTTTTAGTCTGATCAGTCTTATGTTGATAGCCCAGGCCTTCTATCTTGCCTAAAATGCTTAAAACCTAATTTTCTTCCACCTCTTCAAGTTTTGGACCTATACTTATTTTTCTCCTTCCTAGACACTAATGTCCCAATCAAACACCTACATCGATGTAAGTGTCCTTACCTGACGTAAGTGACTAGTGCCCTAAAAATCATCTAATTTTCAAATGAAATGTATCCTAATGGTCATCTTAAGTGTTGTTATGAGAGATACTATCCAAAGGGATTGATATAAATATAATATCAACCCTCATTCATTCCATATCTACAAAATACCTAGTATAGACCAAGGCAACTTATCAAAAGCATTATATCAAGCATTTAAGTGAGTGAAGCTTCCCTATTTTCTCCTATTATCATATCATTTATAGGGACAACACATCTACAGGTCAAAATTACCAAGGAGTAGCCCAATGGCTATATTTTACAAGTTATAAGCTAGCTCATTGTTGTACTTTATTATCACATATTGCATGATTCACACACAAGCTAGCGTGTAGAGGAGAACTACACAAGTCTGAGGCCCTATTTGCAATATTGGATATGTAGGGAGTGTTCATTTATAAAGAGGTTTTTGTGGAAACTCAATGCCATTTTCCCATTAATCTTTTTTCCATAGCCATAATGAAGATGAAGAACTAGGGTTTTATAATTTTCATAAGGAGTGATAGTCCATGAACCAAATCTTAATGCACTAAAGTGAAGGAGATGATAAACCCCAATCATCTATGTGGTCACATCTTATTTCATTAGTTATTAAATACTTACACTTTTTTATGATCCAGACACTAGCATCGATATAACCATCCCAAGCTGATGCATGTGTCCATGGCTAAAAAGGGACTTAAGCTAGAACTGGGTGATGTTCCAGAATATTCTTTCAGTGTGCTTCTTGCCTATTCCAGATCTAGATTTGTATTAACATTAGAACCAATTTTTTTTTCCATGATCATTACAATATCTAACATAGCTTCACTTTCCATTTTTAGCATATCTCAGCATAATAAATTTAGTATATGTTCTATCTAAGTTTTGCAATTAATGGGCCTACTATAGATCTATTTATAACCCTTTTGCTTGTTCATTTTTATATTATTAACCCTATCTACCCATTATAGGATCCTTATCTAATTTAGGGTTAAATATACATATATGAGGAAAGCTTACTATATTCTAGCTTAAATATCAAAAATGTAATGCTTGGGCAGGAAGTTGAATATCTATATGCTCAAATATATATTCCCATATTATTATAAGTATTGTTGGATACAAGACTTGACAAAATGGATCTATTTAGTGTTACGAAACATTGTATAGAATACCATTTTGTTTGTGCATCAATTCTTTCTACTCTTAATTCCCAATGCATGTTTATTAAAATTAAAGATGAAATAATTCACCCCTTGCCACTAGGAGTGGAGATCTCTCATGGAGGGTACTATGTACTATATTAGTCTATTTTTACTATACAATTTATAGTATGCCATTAAAAAGTAAAACCATGGTTGGTCTATCATTTTCAAACACAAAATGAATGTTTTCAAGTAAGGGAGAGACATCAGAAGTTGAACGGGGTCCAACACATGAGAGGATATTTTGGGCCCAAATCTTGTACATTTTTAATATGAAAAGTGGATGAAATTTTATTATCGATGAAAATTGATTGTATTTTATAGGTACAAATGTTAATATAGCCATACGACCATCCAATTTAGTCTTTGAGATCATTAGTAGTGTGGGTATAAAATCTTGTACCGTATTGAAGGAGTTATGGTCTAATAGCATGGGCACTTGTAAAATCTAAAATCTATATCTTACAGGTGAATTTTAAGAGATAGAATTGATATCTTACATTTTGAAAGCAATGGAAGGATAGAGTAAATTCTGGAAAAAATAAATTTATAGAACTTTGTTATAATTCAAAGAGTTTTTATATGCATAACATTTTGTGAAAGGATAACATTTTATTATTAAGAAGATACACACACACACAATATATATATTATTCCAATTAGAATGAAACATTGTATAAATTACATAGTTGTTATGCATTTGTGTGTGTTAAAGGGGAAGAGGAGATGCAGTGTATTAGAGGCAACACTTTTAGTGCAAGGATGTGTTTGTGTGTGGTAGATTCATTATAGAAAATACAACGATATTTACACCACTCAGGCAAACAAGCATTATATTATGTCAGAGCCCTAGGGACTCCTCCCCTATGAAATCTTCAACTTAGTTTGAGGTGTTTCAGTCATGGCACCTCACCCATAGTTAGTAGGCAAGATATTTTGGGCATTTAAGTATCATTAACTCTATCATTTCCATATGATATTAACAGCCCTAAAGTCTCATACACTCCATATTTACATTAAACTATTTTTGCATTTGTAACAAACACTGAGCAATAAATAAATATGGTCCTAGAAAAAAATGGCCAACTAGTAGTCACTACTTTTCGATTGAAAAAGAAAAAAAATTACAAAAATTGAGGAACTGTGATTAAGAGTGGATAACTTTCTCTGAAAATTTATGGTTTTAATTTAATCAATGAAAATAATGTACATTTAAGAGAAACGCATATTTGGGCAAAAGGATAGAACATAAGCTTTTAACACATTCTAAACAAAAAGATTATCCAAAGATTTTAAAGGCCATTGGCTAGAAACCAACTATCATAATTTAATAAGATGATTGCAAGGTACAACTATAAGTACATTACATAGTATTATTAGTGGTGATATCAATACAAGTAATGAAGGACCAATACGAACCAAAAACGTGATACAACGCAAGTATGGGTTCATGGAAATCCAAACTAGTTAAGTTTGATCCATCACATGTACATAGGCTCATTCAATTCTCAAAATATGATGTTAAATGTATATTGGTAAAGTGTTAATGTTTTTCCACCTCAAACATGGTTCATGCATAATGTGGAATGAGTGTTATTAACTAAAGTCTAAATGTCTCACATTTAGCTCCCACTAATACTTTTTATGATTCACGTTGACATAACCTTGCTTGTATTATATTGAAACAAGATATTTGTATGCTTTGGTCTAGTTTTGATCTTAATGGGTAGATAGTTAACTTTAAACAAAATGTTTCTGATTTGTGTTTCAAGATGGAAACAAGCATAATTCTTTTTTTTTAATCAAATCATAATTTGAAACATACATAATATTGGAATAAACATGTTTGTATGATTCACATTGGCATAATAATTATTGTATTTAATTAAAATGGGGATTTAATGCCCTCAAGAATAAGTTTCAAGAGATGGAGTACAGGGATGGGCTCCTTCATGCCCAAAATATCATCCTCAATGACAAAAAGATATTTATATGAAAGTAATTCATATAAATAAATAAATAATGTATTTATATGAATTGAATTCATGAAAATGATTCTTCTTACAATATTATTCACACTTAACCAAATAAAAAATTAACTACAATCTAGAAATAATCAACTCCAAATTAAGACCAAAATTTTGTGAAATGCAAGAAACAAAAAAAACATAAGACACTTTGGCTCATGGCTTTAGTGAGATTTAAAAAAACCCACCTATAAAACCATTATTAACAACACTGGAAAGATGATAAATGAAGAACCCATATGAATTTGAATGATTAAAAAATACAATCAAAGGATTAATCATGTTTAAAAACACCAATGTAAATTTACCTAGTTCAATGGGGAACTATGTTATATACCATAGTCCATAAATACATGTTGAATGATTGTGTTTGACTCCATGCCTAAAATATATGTGGAAATTAGTACTTTGAAGCAAAAAATACAAGACTTTTTAATATAACCATATCAGAAATGTAACCACTTTTCACAAAGACTCAATAAAAAAATGCATTGACACGTTGGTAGTAAGTTATGATTATAAAATCCCAAAGTGCAGATGCATGACAAGTGTGTGATGGATATCAGTTTGTATAATGTATTTCATTTTGTATGTATTTAGCCTATGTATGTATTCATATTTGTGAAATGTGAAGACTCCTTCGAGCTAGAACCAAAAAGATGGAATACGAAATGACAAATCATTATAAAGTTATATAAATAGTGATCAGTTGTAATGGAAAAGAGTTTCAAAATATAGAGATTACTATAAAGATCTAATGATGGTTTTCCCAAACATCATTTTGCACTTGTTCCATGCATATTTTATACTCTATTTTGTTTGAATATGTTTAATCACTTAATAAAAATGAAGGTTTTATATCATTTAGTTTGCATTTATCTGGATAAATACATAATTTTGAACTAGATAAAGACTCAAACTATTTTATAAATATGAATGTGTTTTGAGCCTATATCCTACTTCACACATAAACACCTATTATCATGTTTTGATGGGCTTTCTAGGAACTTTTACCTGGACAGAGAGATTTTGAGTAATGGTTGTATGAGAGAATGTACAATTTTGTAGAAGAGGAGGCAAAGAGAATAGAAATCACCATGAGAGAGGTTATAAGTCAGAATGTACATGGTGAAATATATGAAAGCTTTTGGTACAAATATCTTGGGTTGTTAGCTGCATGGTTGTCAATAATTAAGTATTATTGCTTCAAGCCAAGAGAAACAAAGCACTTTGTTTGGACTAAGGAAAAAGTTGAAAAGCTTTAAATTATGGATACCTATTGGACATGTGCAATAGATCATTGGCTAAATACTACAATTGATATATATATTACTAGGTTTTTTATGTATGGTTATACTACGTTCAAATTCATGCAGGATTATTTTGTACGAGGTGTCCAAGGAAAAAATTTATAGTGACTACCTACTCTACCTAAAATATTAGTTGTAGATAAGGCCATGGTACATATTCCTACTAACATGGAGTAGTCACTCTGAGAATTAGGGGGATGTGTGTGATAATGAAGTGAATCAGGAATAACTAAGAAGGAAAAGTTGAACCTGAACCCAAAAGATGGAGGACATAGAGAAGTAGAACAAAAAGCTAATTCTAGGACTAGAGTGAGACCTACAATAACAAAGAAAATGGAATAAAAAGAATAACCCTAATGTAACTATGAGTAGGAGTAGAGTAGAGAATTTATAAAATAAATGAGGAATGAGATCTTAAAGTCAAGCTAGATATTATGAGGAGGATGAGGATGAGAAAATGAGAGAGCCCGATAAAAGAGAAGGCACAAATGAGAGTGCAAAAATAGACAAAGATTGCAAACGAGATGCAAAAAAAATGGAATAAAATGGAAAGAGAGAAGAGGAGTAGTTAGATCAGTAATAAATCAGTTTTAGATCACAATTACAAGGAAAAATATTGTTTGGAGAAGATAAATAATAATATTTTAAAGAATTTATGTTAAGTCGTAAGATTAAATCAGATTCAAGTTCAAATAAAGTAGAAGTCATAGACATGGATCCTTCATTTCAATGGTATGCATCCCCTATGCGTAATTTATCCACATAAATAAGAATAAAAAGTGAAAAATCTAGTAGAGATAGTATGTGGTTTTATAATTTCATAGAGAAATCTAGACAACTGAGTGAGGACACCAAGTGTTGGATAGGAATAAATTGATTGAGGTTAGATTTCAAATTGCAACAAATTTTAAGACATTGGCAAAGACTAGTCCACAAAAACCATTGGTTTAAAGTGGGAACATAAGAAGCATGGCTCTTAATGCATGATTTTTTATCACTTTGACATCGTATGATGGGTCTACTAACCTCGAGTAGTATTTGTTAACCTGTGAAATGAAATAGAAAATATTAAATGTAATTGTGAATGATGTGAAGAAGTGTGAACTCATAGGATCCTTAACATGAAGATATATGGAGTTCATCTACAAAAATAATTTCTACCAAATTAAAATTTAAGAATGACAAAGACAAATTTATACGAGAGTTCAAAATGAATAAATGTGTGAGTCAAACAATATAATATTTGAAATAAATTCATCAAAAATTTAGAGAATCAGTATGGGTCTATGATCATAGGTTATCTAATGTAATGAACAAAGTGGACATTCTATTTTGAATATAGATAAGGTTGCATGGTTTGTATAAGGCTTACAACCTTAGATTATGTTTTCCATTATTCAAATGTAGTTCACTAACAAGGTAGATGCTCTATCAATTGTGCTTTGTGTGAAGCAGATAGATGATTATGGGGATAGTCTATAGCCTACTATGAAAATTGATGCAAATATAGATGTTTTATGCAATATGAGTAGCTAGATAAAAGTAGCAGGCCCATGCTAGGTCTTTAGTTTATAGAGTGCGGAAAATAGGGGCACCATAGGAATGATTACCCAAAATTTAAGATAGAATTCTATGAGATATGTTTTATAATAGGGCATGTGACTACGTAATATCATCACTTATAAAAGTACATTCATCAACCTCAAAATATGTGTTGTCGCTTCTACAAGTTGCATAATCATGATGATAAACATTTCTAAGGTCTCCAAGAATTGAAGGAATACATCACAAAGAATGTATTCACAGTAACAATATGTCATATTCCCTCTACAAATATATGGATTCCAAGCCTATATGTATACATGACAAGTGTTATGCAAGATGTTCATAGATGGGCTCTAACCTCACCTCAGTATCAACCACATACCTTAGTAGGTTAAACACTAAAATCTCCTCAGTACTAAGCAAGATTAAATTATCTATCGCCTGAGTATCAACCACTATATAACATTGCATCACCCCAACAACAAAAATTAGGATGGGTTTCATCTTCTCCCTAAGGACCATAAATAGGATATGATGGCCAGCAATAATAGGAGGTTCCCCTCAAAAATAAGTAGGACATGATAGGCAGAGGTAGTAAAATTAGGGTTTTAAATGGGGATAAGGGGGATAAAAAGGTGGGTATAGAGGTGGATATTATATGCAATGTAAAATGCAGTAGATATATAAATCAATTCTGGCTCAGAGAAGATAGATCCTACTTACACTTTTTATCAGGGAGGCCATGACTAATATGGATCTGTTAAACCTAGTTAAGGGATCTCTTACAACAAATAATATCACTAGGGAGGGTTCCAAAACCTCCAGTCAAGCAAAACTATGTAGTAACCCCACCTAGGTCCTATGTTTTCATATTCATTAAACTAATAATAAGTAAATCAAAATCTTATCTATTGTTCATCAAAGCTTGTAGAACAAAATTGGGGTTAATAAACATAAAAGAAAACATGCATAAGAGAATCCTAATTAAGCTATGTATAGTTAAGGCCCTAATGCATGGAGAGTGCAATGTATTCAAAATCCATTACTTATGCTACTTCTATCTACTAAAGAGAGGAGTAAACTTAGAGATACTTACCTAGAAGATGAACATGTTGAGACTCAATCTTTCCTTTGGCCAAAGTTGCTTCACAAAAGGTTGTTTTGGTTTGTAAGGATCATTAATAAAGACCAAAGCATCCAAGACTTCTCCACAAGACAAGATTTTTCTCCAAGTAGAAACTCTAAGATAAGACTCCTCAAGTAGAATGGTTGAAGAGTAGATTGTAAAGAAGCACAAATGAATAATTAACTCTTGTTGCCTCTCTAAGAATGGAAAAATGGATGTGTTTATATAGGTGGATCTAAAATGAAATCCTTCAAAAATTTTAGGCCGACAAGGTCAACTCGGGAAAAAACAAATTAGGTCATGGACTAGGTCGGCCATAGGCCGACCTAGTCCTTAATAAGCTTTGTCAATAACAATACAAAGTCGATGTGGCTGACTGTGTCATGTAAACTACCAAAAAGGGGTTTAGGTTAGGGAAAGGGTTAATAAATATGGTAAAATACTAAAGGAGGGTGAAAAATAAGAGGTAAAGTTTAGGAAAATATTTTTAAGATTTATAAGGGACAACAATCCTGTGAAGCACCAATGGTCTGTCCACCCCTTTCTCGATACACCATTAAGGCGTGCACTCAGAGAGATTAAGACTCAACAGGGTCCTGTAAGATAGAAAATATCAGTAATTGATAAAGTTTGAAAATATTATTTGTATACATATGCCCCACTCAAAGCTCATCATGTGTCACTCAAGTGCAACAGAGGATGGTGCTTCGAGAAAGAACATAGTAACACACAATGTTGAAGCTAAAAAAAGTTGTAGTATTTTAAAGCATAAAAAACTGAAAGTAAATGACAAAAAGAGAAATAATGGAAAAATTAAATGTGTGCATAGCTTGACTCACCTTTATTATTGGATAGTTGTTTGTTGTGTTTGTAGTTTTGATCGTGAAGGGTGTAGAGACTGCTTTTGACAAACCCAAGGATACAAAACTAATTATCAAAAAAAAAAGTAGGAAATTCAAGATAATTGGTGCTATGTGGATGAGATGTAATTGTAAATTTGGCAAGCTGGAATGACAAGTGATATGTTATACCAAACGACCAAGTCAAAATTTAGAGTAAATAGGGTAACTAAGAATCTAAGTCTACTAAAAAATCAAACAAGTAAAACTTAAGTAAGACAGGCAAACTCACCAATTCAAACCAAGGATACATGATAAAAAGGATGGTAATCAAACATCAATACAAAAGTAGTAACAATCCTTAAACAAAGATGGGAGAGCAAAATGGTAAAACAATATTGAGGAGTGAGAAGTAATAAGCCAACTTCACTCAAGAATGGAAAAAGTACATGAAAGTAGAAAAGAACTTAGGTGTCCAAAAAAAGGGTGTTACAATAATGAAAAATGGTAAAAAAATCAAAGAACATATTGAAATGTAGAGCCATGGTATAAAGAAGACAATCTTGGTTACTCAAACATATTGTTTTGTTCAAAAAATAGATAAAATTGAAACAAAGTAATGCTAGCATGTTTTTAAGATGTGAAGAAGAGGGAAGTATAAAAGAGGGAAAAACAAATTTAGAATCACACTTTGCTTGTCAAGGAAGAAAATGAAATGAATAGAGGGGAGAATGAAGAAAAAACCTAGATAGAGGAACTATTTATCGAAGTCCAAACACTCAAATTAGGTTTATCAAAATAAGAGGACTTTTGACCTTAAGGACTCTAAAAACTTTCTTAGCCACACAAGTTGTAGGTCAATAAATGAAGTATGTCAATTGTCCCATGAATGTTATATGCATGAAAAGTGAAAAAGACTTACCTTCCCACAATGTGTCCTTTGTTCCTTAGGACCCCTTATAGAGTCGTTGATCTACTACAAAGATTGGGTACTTGTGTGAGAAAGTAGATAACACCATAGAGTTTGTTGAATTCTCCTATTTCAATCTACTATCCTACCACATTCCAATGGACTTTGGATCTATTTTGAGGCCAACTGTGGAGTTTGAGCTTTAATTGGAGATAGAAGATTGGCTTGGAATTACATCTTTTGGTGTGATTTTGACTTTCAAAATTTTGTATGTTGCCTTTTATATCATTGTCTTTTATTTCAAATGATTTGGATTTTAAATTTCTTGATGGCTTTTTCTATTCCTCCTCCATACAGATTTGGAAAACCAAACATGAGTGCTAAAGATGACTTTCATTTGAATACTTAAGACTTGGTTGCTAAAAGAGAGAACTCAGTGAGCATGGTGTTTAAGAGTCTCATAAATTTAGCTAAAATAAAAGTGTTATCTTGACTTTGACCTTGTTTTATCCAATGTGGAGTGAAAGTAAAATAAATCAAGAGGAATAAAATATGAAACAATTTAAATTTCTTCAAATCGTGAAAAGTGTGACAAATGGTGAAAAAGGGATACAATGATAGTAGAATGTGATTCATTATCATAAGAATGAGGGAAAGGTATGAAAACATGTTAGTATAGATTGTTGTGAAAATTTTATGAACCAAAAGAAGCAAAAGCTAAAATTGAGAACAAGGATCAAAAACTCGTAAACATTGTAAAACACATTCTAGATAAGGAATGAAAAGATGGTGATTTTATGAGGAAGGCCAGGTCCTATCCATGGTCTTACACTACAACTCATAAAAGAGAAACCCATGAGGGTATCAAAAGTATGTGAAAAATAGATAAGATAAAGATGGTATTTGTGATGAATTCCAAGTCTTATCTATGGTCTTACATTACAACTCAAAAAAAAAAGACCCAAGGGGTGTCAAAAACTATTGGAAAGTGAGAAAACAAAGAGGATAAAATTACATCATGACGAAGACCGGGTCCTCTCCAGAGTTTTAAAATGCAACTCATGAAGAAAAAGGGGAAAATAAAACACCAAAAGGAAGGACTAAGGATTGTGAAAAGATAAAAATGTTGCAAAGGGTGAGACCCGTGTAAGTATCCTATAAAAAATGTTAGATGGATAGCATATATAAAGCATGAAAAGAAGGGAAGGAATCTACGTTAATGTCTATATCAAGGATGAACATGTGAGAGACAAGCCTATGTGTCTCAAAAGTTTTTTTGAAGTTGAATTAATTTGGTATCATGCCATGGAGAATAAGAGTGGGCATCGCAAAATGCCCCAAAGGGTAATTGGATGTAGGGATGGGCATTGTGAGATGCACTAGAGTATAAAATGATATGTGGGTGAGCATCACAAGATGACCCAAATTCTAGAGTAATGTGTGGATGGGCATCATAAGATGCCCTAAAGGTTAAAAAGAGGAAGAAAAGATGAGAAATTATAAGAAAACAACACCCCATATAGTGTATAAATGGATTCAAGTTATCCAAGAAGATTTTGATAGGGGATTTCATGATGTTTGATAAAAGAAAAGGGATGTTAAGCAAGGAGAATAAGAGACAAAGAACTAAGTCAACCAAATAGATAAAAAGGATAGTAATCAAAATAACAAGGGAAGCAATCAAAAGAACAAGAGAAGAAATTGGATACAAGGTCGATTGGGTCGATAGAGTACTATTGAAAAGGGGTTGAAAAGAGTATAGAATCAATTAGGTTGATTGTGTACTATTGGACATAAGATAGATAAGGATACAGTATCAACCAAGTTGACTTAGTATTGTATAAAAATGATAGATAAGGATATAAAGGTTGACCAAGTTGAAATAGTATTGTAGATAAAAGGTAGATAACGGGATAGGGTTGACTAAGTCAACTTAGTACTACAAACAAGGAGAAACAAAGTCTATAAGAGATTGTACCAAATAGAACAATTATGTGATAAAATAAAAAAATATTTGAAATA
Organism: Torreya grandis; assembly: GCA_037957365.1. Classification (NCBI taxonomy): domain Eukaryota; kingdom Viridiplantae; phylum Streptophyta; class Pinopsida; order Cupressales; family Taxaceae; genus Torreya; species Torreya grandis. The sequence continues at coordinate 4,120,315 of JARHVA010000737.1, read as the reverse complement.
TGATTGAAGCAAAAAATGTAAGCACACACAAATAATTGGATCAACGTGAGTGATCCAATTGGGGCACATAGCATAAAGCCTTGCACCAACACTGGGCAATGCAAGTTTTGCAATACAACACACAATGATTAAAGAGAAAGCAGTCAACTAAAAATAAAATATCAACTAATCGGTCATCATATGTGTTATTAGATTATTAGAAAGTGTTCTTTTAAGTGTGATAGGAAAGTTTTTCAAAAATAGAGAACTAGAAATAAATATATAGATGGTTTCAGGATGTTTAGGTTGAAAGGGATCTACGTAGACAATGGTATTGACTTGGTATTAGGGCCTACCCCCTCACTTCATAATTCCATAGTGATAAGGGTGCCAGGTGCTTTGCCAATATCTATCATTAACCATGCATTTATACTTGGTCAAAAAACTAAGTCGTCTTCCCCATTGGTGATGAAATCCAAGTAGGTAGGCCTTGAGAAGATAAATGTTAAATGCATTTTGAGTATTGTGTGATTTGGTAGTGTGTGCAAAAAGAAAAAAATAGTGTAACTAAATGGTAATTTGGAAAACTAATTAGACTATGTGAGCTACTCTAAGCATGCAAACAACTAAAATTAAAAGTTTGAATTAATTACTATCAAATAATTATTGATTCTCAAATAAAGAATGTTATAGAGTTAGTTTAGATGACATTATATGTAAATAGTATAGAAAAAAGTCAACTGGGTCACTACTATTTTATAAAATTAAGAGTCTTTAAGAATAGAATTGACTAGGTTGACTCAGTCTTTTAGACAGAAGACAAGCTACATAATTAAGTTGACCAAGTCCACTTAGTTTGTTGTAGGGTTTCAGTTTTGAAGATTGCAAACTTGCACAAACAAAAATTGTAATGAAGTACTAAATTGACAAAGAGATAAAGAGAGAAACCTCGATGGGTTGGAAGATGATTAGTATTACAAATTTTATGTTAAAGTGCATTGAATGTTGCTTTTAAATTCTATAAACTAAGTTGAATTTTTCAACCTAATTCTGCAAATCCTTGTGTGTTGAAGTAAGATAAGATGATTAAGTCAACTTGTTTGACTTACTTTATTGATCTGGATGTTGATTGAAGGACTAAGTTGACATGTTTGACCTAGCTTGTTATCTAGGACTATAAAAGAGTATTGTGTCTACCTATTTGATCCAGTAACCTGTATCTGATGGAGACCTACACAGAAATAATAAAGTTATTTTAATAAGACTATGTGTTAAACCTACACACAAAAGTTAGAACTATATCAGCTAGTTTGACATAGTATCACAAATATAGAAAAATAATAAAATGATAGAAATAAAATAGTGAAATAAAACCTAAAAAGGTTAGATTAACATTGAGTTTACCAAAATGTATGTAATGATAAATATAGTAGATTTACAAATCAATTCTAACTCGAAGAAGATAGATCCTACTTACACTTCTGATTGGAGATACATTAGATAATTAAGGTCATGACCAATATGGATCCGATAGACCCATCTAAGGGATATCTTACCACAAATAATATCACTAGGGAGGGTTCCAAAACCTCTAATCAAGCAAAACTACGCAATAACCTTAACTAGGTCTTATGTTTTTATATTCACTAAACTAATAACAAGTAAAGTAAAATATAATCTAGTGCTCACCAAAGCTTGTGGCATGAAACGAGGGTTTGTAAACATAAAATTAAACATGCATAAGAGAATCCTCAATAAGCTATATATAGGTAAGGCCCTAATTCATGGAGAGAATAATATATTTAAAATCCATTACTTATGTTGTGTCTATCTACTAAAGAGAGGAGCAAAGTTAGAGATACTTACCTGAAAAATGAACCTGTTGAGACTCAATCTCTCCCTTGGTATAAGGTGATTTTTATGAAATTTTTGTGATTTATAAAGATCACTAAGAAATGCCAAAAATATCCAAGACTTCTCCACAAGATAAGATTCTTCTCCAAATAGAAACTCTAAGCAAAGACTCCTCAAGTAGAATGGTAGAAGAGCAAATAGAAAAGTAGTGCAAATGAATAATTAACTCTTGTTGTCTCTCTAAGAATGGCGAAATGGATGTGTTGATATAGGTGGATCTAAACCTAAAACCTTCTAAAATTTTAAGCCGACAAGGTCAACCCAATGGACCTAGTATTATAATTGAAAAAGATAAACTAGGTCATGGACTAGGTCAGCCATGGGCCGACCTAGTCCCTAATAAGTTTTGTCAATAATAATACAAGGTCGATGTGGCTAATTATGTCATGTAAACTGCCAAAAAGGGGTTTAGGTTAGGGAAAGGGATAATGAAGATGGTAAAAGACTATAGGAGGGTGAAAATAGGAGGCAAAACTTAGGGGAATGTTTTTAGGAGTCGGTTGGATTGATAACAAATAGCAATAAGGGACAAAAATCTTGAGAAACACTAATGGTTTGCCCACCCTTTTCTCAGTGAACCCCTTAAAGTGTGCACTCATAGAGATTGAGATTTGATGGATTCCTATAAGATAGAAAGCATCAATAATTGATAAAGTTTTAAAATATTATGTGTATACATATGCCCCATTCAAAGTTCATCATTTGTCATTCAGATACAACAAAGGATGGTGCTTTGAGAAAGAACATAGTAACACATAATCCTGAAGCTAAAAAAAAATTGTAGTATTTTAAAACATAAATAACTAAAATTAAATGGCGTAAAGGGAAATAACTAAAAAAATAAATGTGTTTGTACTTTAACTTAACTTTATCACTTGATAGTTGTATGTTATGTTTGTAATTTTGATCGTGGAGTGTGTAGACACTGCATTTGACAAACCCAACGATACAAAACTAAAGAGCAAAAATAAACAAACTCAAGAAATCCAAGATAATTGGTGTTATGTGGATGAAATGTACTTGAAATTTGGCAAGCTGGGGTGACAAATGCTATGTTATACCAAATGAACAATTTAAAAACTAGAGTAAATCAGGTAACCAAAAAGCCAAGGCTACTAAAGACCAAAAAATTCAAACAAGTAAACCTTAAGTAAGAAAGGAAAACTCACCAAGTCAAATAAATTATACATGTCAAAAAAATGGTAATCAAACATTTATGTAAAATCAATAACAATCCTTACTTAAACAAAAATGCATAAGCAAAATGGTAAAATAACATTGAGGAGTGAGAAGTAACAAGCCAACTTCACTCAACAATGGAAAAGGTACATGAAAGTAGAAATGGACTCAGGTGTCTACAAAAAAGGTGGTACAACAATGACAAATGGTAAAAGAAATCAAATAACATCTAGAAATGAAGATCCATGGTATAAAGAAGATAATCCTAGTTACTCAAACATAATTTTTTGTTCAAAAAATAGATAAAAATGAAACAAAGTAGTGTTACCATGTTTTTAAAATGTGAAGAAGAGGGAAGTATAGAAAAGGGGAAAATATATTTAGAATCACACTTTGCCTATAAAAGGGGGTAATCAAACTGGTGACAGGGAGAATGAAGGAAGAACCAAGGTAGAGGAACTCTTTATTGAGGTCAACACACTCAAATTAAGTTTGTCAAAACAATAGGACTTTTGACCTTAAAGACTCTAAAAAATTTCTCTTAGCCACATAAGTCATAGGTCAACAAATGAAGTGTGTAGATCATCCCATGAATGTTATATGCATAAAAAGTGAAATTGACCTACCTTTCCATAACGTGTTCCCTGTTCCTCAAGACCCCTTACAGAGCCATCGGTACTATGAAGATTGGGTACTTGCATGAAAAAATAGGTAGGACCATAGAGTTTGTTAAATTCTCCTATTCCAATTAATTGTCTTAACACACCCCAATGGACCTAGGCTCTATTTTGAGGCCAATTCTAGAGTTTGAACTTCAATTGGAGATAGGAGATGTGCTTAGAATCACGTCTTTTAGTGTGATTTTAACTTTTAAAATTTTATATGTTGTCTTTTGTATATCATTGCCTTTTATTTCAAATGATTTGGATTTTAACTTTATTGATGGATTTTTCTATTCCTCGTCCATATGGATTTGAAAAACCAAACATGAGTTCTAAAGATGACTTTCATTTGAATTCTTGGGTCAAAATTACTAAAAAAGAGAATTCAGAGAGCATGGTGTTTAAGAGCCTCATAAATTTAGGTGAAATAAAAGTGTTATCTTGACTTTGACCTTATTTTATCCAAAGTGGAGTGAAAGGAAATGAAATCAAGAGAAATGAAACATGCAACAATTTGAATTTCTTCAAATCACAAAAATTGTGACAAAGGGTGAAAAAGAGATACAATGACAGTAGAGTGTGATTCTTTATTATAAGAATGAGGGAAAGATAGGAAAACATGCTAACATAGATTGTTGTGTAAATTTTATTTATCAAAAGAAGCAAAAGTTAAAGTTGAGAATAAAGATCAAAAACTCGTAAACATTGCAAAACACATTCTAGATCAGGAATGAAAAGATGGTGAGTTTATGAGAAAGGCCAGGTCTTATCCATGGTTTTACACTGCAACTCATAAAAGAGAAACCCACAAGGGTATCAAAAGTATGTGAAAAAAAGATAAGATAAAGATGGTATTTATGAGGAAGTCAAGGTCCTATCTATCATCTTACATTGCAACTCACAAAAGAAAGACCCAAGGGGTGTCAAAAAGTATTGGAAATTAAAAAAACAAAGATGATAAAAGTACATCATGAGGAAGACTGGGTCCTATCTGTGGTTTTACAATGCAACTTATGAATAAAAAAGGAAAATAAAAGACCAAAACAAAGGACTAAGGTTTGTGAAAAGATACAACTATTGTAGAGGGTGAGACATGTGTAAGTATCCTTCAAAAAGTGCTAGATGGATAGCATATATAAAGCATGGTAAGAAGCAAAGGAATCTACTTTAATGTCTATATCAAGAATGAGCATGTGAGAGACAACCCTATGTGTTTTGAAAGGTTTCTTGAAGTTGAATTAGTTTGGTATCATGTCATGGAAAATAAGAATGGGCATCACAAGATGCCCTAAAAGGTAATTGGATGTAGGGATGGGCATCGCAAGATGCCCCAGAGTCTGAAATGATATGTGGGTGGGCATCGTAAGACACCCAAAAGGATAGAGTAATGTGTGGATGGGCATCGTAAGATGCCCCAAAGGCTAAAAGAGGAAGAAAAGATAAGAAATGATAAGAAAATAACACCCCTTATAGTGTCTAAATGGATTCAGGTTGTCCAAGAAGATTTTGATAGGGGATTTCATGATTTTTGATAAAATAAAAAGTATACTAAGCAAAAATAATGGAAGATAAAGAACTAAGTTAACCAAACAGAGAACAAGGGCAACAGTTAGAAGAATAAGGGTAACAATCAGATACAAGGTTGATCGAGTCGATAGAGTACTACTGAAAAGGGATTGAGAAGAGTACATAGTCAATTGGATCAACTATATACTGTTGGATAGAAGGTAAATAAGGATACGGGGTCAACCAGTTCAACTTAGTATTGTAGATAGAAGGCAGGTAAAAATATAGGGTTGATCAGGTCAACATAGTATTGTCGATAGAAGGCAGATAAAGGGACAAGGTTGGACAGGTTGACTTAGTATTGTAGACAAAGAGAAACATAATTTTTAAAAGATTGTACCAAATAGAATGACAGTATGCTAAAATAAAGAAAGATTTACATTGTGATTGAAATAAGAAATGAAAGCACACACAAACAATTGGATCAATGTGAGTGATCCAATTGGGGCACACAACATAAAACCTTGCACCAACACTGGCCAATACAAGTTTTTATAATACAACATACAATGATCAAAGAGCAAGCAATCAAATAAAAAGTAAATGGTAACTAAGTGGTCATCATGTGTGTTATTAGATTATTAGAAAGTGTTATTTTAAGTGTGATAGGGAAGTTGGCTAAAAATAGGGAACTAGAAAGCAATCTATGGATGGTTTCAAGACGTTTAGGCTGAAAGGAATATATGTTGGAAATGGTACTAGATTTTTATTGGGGCCTACCTCCTCAATTCACGATCTCATAGAAATAAGGGTGTCAAGTGTTTTTCCAATATATAACATTAATCATGTGTTTATACTTGGCCAAAAAACTAAGTCGGCTTCACCCTTCCTGATGAAGTCCAAGTAGGTAGGCCTTGGGAAGACAAATGTTGAATGTGTTTTATTGTGTGAATTGGTAGTGTGTGCAAAAAGAGAAAATAGTGTAACTAAATGATAATTTTAAAAACCACCTAATTAGACTATGTGATCTACTCTAAGCATGAAAATATTTGAAAGTTAAAGTGTGAATTAATTACTAGCAAATAGTTATCAATTCCTAAATTTAGAATGGTACAGAGTCAGTTCAGATGACATTGTATGCAAATAGTGCAAAATAGAGTCGACTTATTCATTATTATTCTAAAAAATCAAGTCTTTAATAATAGAGTCTACCAGGTCAACTTAATCTTTTAGATAGAATACAGACTATAGAATTAAGTCAACTAGGTTGATTTAGTTTGTTGTAGGGTTGCAATTTTGAAGACTGTAAACTTACACAAAAAAGAACTGTAATGAAGTACTAAATTGACATAGATAGAAAGAGATGAACCTTGGTGGGTTGGAATATGATTAAAATTTCTAATTTTCTATTGAAGTGTCTTGAATGTTGCTTTCAAATTTTATAAACTAAGTCGACCTATACGACCTAATTCTGTAAAACCCTGTGTTCGACTTAGTTTTTTGATTTGGATATTGATTGAAGGACTAAGTTGACCTATTCAACCTAGCTTATTATCTGAGACTGAATAAGAGTATTGTGTCAACCTATTTGATCCAGTCTAATAAAGACCTACATAGAAAGAATAGAGTCATTTTGATAAGACTATGTGTTAAACCTATGCACAAAATTTAAAAATATACCAGCTGGTTCGACATAGTATCATAAATAGAGAAAAATAATAAAATGATAAAAATGAAAGCATGAAAGAAAACCTGCAAGGGTTAGATTCATGTCAGGTTCAATAGATTGTATGCAATGGAAAATGTAGTAGATCTACAAATCAATCGTAGTTCAGAGAAGATAGATCTTAATTACACTTATGATTGGGGATACATTAGATAACCAAGGTCATTACCAATATGGATCCTCTAGACCTAGCCAAGGGATCTCTTACCATAAATAATATTACTAGGGAGGGTTACAAAACCTCCAGTCAAGCAAAATTATTTAGTAACCCTAACTAGGTCCTATGTTTTCATATTCACTAAAATAACAAGTAAAGCAAAATCTAATCTATTGCTCACCAAATCTTATGATAAAAAATGGGGGATAGTAAACATAAAATTAAACATGCATAACAGAATTCTAATTAAGCTATGTATAGGTAAGACCCTAATGCATGGAGAGTGTAATATATTCAAAATCCATTACTTATGTTAATTATATCTACTCAAGAGAGGAGCAAAGTTAGAGATACTTGGAATATGAACCCATTGAGACTCAAGCTCTCCTTTGGCCAAAGTTGTTTCACAAGAGTTTTTTATAGTTTTTAAGGGTCACTAAGAAATGACAAATCATCCAAGACTTCTCCACAAGATAAGATTCATCTCCAAGTAAAAACCCCAAGATAAGACCCCTCAAGTAGAATGGCAGAAGAACAGATTGTAAATTAGCACAAATGAATAATTAACTCTTGGTGTCTCTCTAAGAATGGCAAAATAGATGTGTTTATATAGGTGGATCTAACCCTAAACCCTTTTTAAATTTTAGGCTGACAAAGTCAACCATGTCAACCTAGTATTGTAATTGACAAAAACAAACTAGATCATGGACTAGGTCGGCCATGGGCCAACCTAGTCCTTAATAAGATTTTTCAATAACAATACAAGGTTGATGTGGTTGACTATGTCATGTACTACCAAAAAGGGGTTTAGGTTATGGAAAGGGCTAATAAAGATGGTAAAATACTAGAGGAGGGTGTAAAATAGGAGGAAAAACTTAAGGGAATGTTTTGAGGAGCTGGTTGAATTGATAACAAGTGGCAATAAGGGACAATAATCCTGTGAAGCACCAATGGTCTATCCATCCCTTTTTTATTACACCCCTTAAGGCATGCACTTAGAGAGATTGAGACTCGACAAGTTCCTGTAAGATAAAAAGCATCAATAATTGATAAAGTTTAAAAGTATTGTGTATACAGATACCAAGGAGGTAATTGTAGACCAGATGAAACCATTATCTACAAATTATGTGGAGAATATAATTACTTCTCAAGAAATTTTCCAACTAATCCTCATAGACATATTTATTGCATTTATTACAAAGTTATAGGACAACACCATACTTAATATTGTCTAGCATTAGAAAATTAGAGAAAATAGAACACTGTAAAAAATGTGAATATGATAAATTCAAACCCTAAGGATATTGTGTTCATACAAGAAGTTACACACCATCAGCATGGATTTCCTCCCTTATAAATTTTGCATGATCAAATACTCATAAAGGTCTATTAGGATAAATATCCTAACCCTGTGACATAAAATGGGTTGATGTATCAAGCAGCTCAAGTTCTTCAAAACATACAATAGTAGACTACATCATAGGGTGATGCCACAGTAATTGACACATAGATGTTGACGACTGGAGATTGCACCTGGTGGCAGGAAAGCAGGTTCCTGCCTTCTCCCCAAAACATGGAAACTCCTCTCTCGCCTGTGGGACGGCAAAGCAGGAGAGGAGAGTCTCTAGGTATGGGCTAGTTCCCTCTGATGTATCTTGTTTGTTCCAGGCAGTGCAAAATATAGATATATAGATATACTGGGGGGATGAAAAGGGAGAAGAAAATACAAAAAAACAAACAGCCTACTCTAAAGAGGTGATACATCAAAATAAAGGTTGACCTTCCACATCCACTCTCAGAATCAAGAAAAATGCAAATATACTCTACACATCTAGTAGAAGAACTAGGCTGCTAAGACTAACGGGGAGGTTATAATGGAAAATACATAACAGAGGTTTACCAAGGTGCTGTGGAATGCACACTTGCAAGCAAATTCCTCTATTCTGTCCTTCTCAAATATTGCTCTTCTCCTTTCAGCTGCAGAACCGGCACCTTGTAGATGGCTGGTCTGTTGGCATTAATCTGTGTAAACATCATAGATAATGACTAAACACAAATAATACTCATAACATACACAGATAATCTATCCAAGATGGAGGCAAAAAACTATACTTTATTGATTCAAGTGGAGAATTTGGAGAGCTATGCTCTTTACAAAATTGGAGAAGATCCTTTTAAAATGACCAAGTCTGCATATTTATATGGGAAGAGCCAAGAGGAGTCTCATTGGATTTTTCTTGCAAGTGGTTGCTTAAGTCTTCATTGGAAAGAGGGAAAACACTGTAGATGACATCATAAGTCTATTGGGACCATGCTTGCTACCTCATTTTGCGTGCAGCCTGCTCCTTTGCCCGTTGGGTGGGCCTTTTTTTGTGTTCTGCAAGCCTTTTTTGCCACCTAATGTTGTGAGCAGTAATTTTAACACCCAATGTCATGGACTACACGCGGCAATTTTGCCTACATTGACCGATTTACTGCCGTGCGCGGCAGTTTTGCCGATGTCAGCCGTATTCATGGTCTTTTTCTCTGCTTGCCTGTTGTGAGTGGTAAATTTGCCACCCATTGCTTCCCACTTTCAATGCTTTTGCAGACATTCATCGTGTTGGCTGTCATGCGCAGAAATTCTACTGATGTCGGCCAAGTTTACTATCGTGCACGGTAATTTTGCTGATGTCAGCCGAGTTTACGGTCGTGCGCAGTAATTTTGCCGCTGACTGCACCCGCTTGCGGTCTCTTTTTTCCCGCCGGTGTTGTGGGCGGTAATTTTGCCACTGACTGCATTGTCCTTGTAAACCTTTGCCCTCCTTTTGCCTTAGTGTTAAGTGCCCCAGCCTTTTCCTCTCCCCTTTTGTGAATGTTTGAAGACTCTGCCTTATGCTACCGTGAACACCAATGAACGAGGCCGATGAGCCAATGCTTTGAAATGGAGCTGTTGAACCTTGAAGACGGACCTTGCAACTCAAAATGATTGGCCATGCAAAGCAGGTGTAGAAGGTGACCGAGATTTTGCCAGAGGGGCAAAATTGGGTCAACAAATTGGTGAATCACAGGGTAAGCGTGCCTACTATGCTTAGAACCTAGTTGCCTTACATATCCATTAGGTGCGGAGTCGGATGGTAACTTTGAAGAGAGTTCACAATAGCTTTGAAGATCCCAGAATCAAAAATATAGAATTTACCCCCGAACGCAAAGGGAAACACACAAGGTTAAAAACAACTAACTGTGCGAACTGCACTTAGGGAAAACAGGGAAAACAACTGAAAGCAAACTATTATATACAGCTGACCAGGAATGTTTGCCTCCCTCTTGGATTGAAAGGAAAATTTCTCAAGTTCCCTTCCTGGTAAGAAGACTTATGGCACCAGGCAAGTAGCTGAAAGAAAATGAGATTCGGTGACTTACTCTTCCTGCCTATCACCTGAGTTGGCTGGAAATCGAGGGGATCAAAATCAAACATGCCTCCAATATATACGTATTCTGATTGTCCCTGGAGGCCTGTTAAATGCTGCTCCCTGATATTGGTGCCCTTCACCAAGAAATCAATTGTTGTCGGCTCATCACCGTAAGCCTTCTGATCTGCACATTCCTTCTGCAATGTATCATGGTCTGATTTGTTTCCTTCTGCTTCATTGAAGGCTCTGTCAGACTTGTCTTCTGCTTCCTCTTGGCCTTCTTGAAGAAGGGCGAATGTGGTGACGTCTAAAAAGGACTCACAAAATGATTGCTCACCCCATAAGGCTTCACTTTCCTGTTTAAAGCTCAGTTCTTCAAGGCATTCCTCCATGAAGATAGACTTCTCCTTTTCCTCTTTGTTGATCAGGTTCTCTAGATTTTCAAAAATATTCCCCTGATCCTCCTCTAACTCAGGTTCTTCAATGTAGTCATCATCATCAAAACAGCAAGGAAGTTCATTAAACAGAGGAGAAGAGAGCTTACCATGCATTTGTTCCTCTTCGAATTGCTGGAACATCCGCATATACTCAAGGACTGCATCTTCTCCACTGCTGATAAGGTCTTCACAAAGAGCATCAATGATGATTTCTTCTTCATTGTCGCTCATGACAACCTCCTGAAGGACTACAGATTGGATCTTTTGTTCCTCTCCTGCCTTTTGCAAAATAGGTTCTTCCTTGAGAAGAGGTGAAGTGGAGGAAGCATGTGGAAGAGGAAATAGTCCTTGAGCTAGAATCGAATGATTCTCCTCTCTCCACTTGATCAACACTTCATCAATATTAGGGATGGCCTGATAACTCTCTTGGAAATGTGTAGGTGGGGTGTGTTCAGGCATGGAATATGTTGTTTGGCCTGAATCGTCCACCACACATTGGCTGAGGAATTTCTCTTTGGACTCCAACTCTGCAATTCTCCTACTCAGATCTTCTTGGAAAAGCTTTTCCTAGAGGCTGCCAGCATTATCATAAGCAGACGCAGCTTCAGCTTCTTCAAGGTTTTGAGAAAAACCTTGCTTTTCTTTTTTCTCTTTGCTGCTCCATGATTCCACTGTCTTCCCCCAATTCAGGATCTCTGAATTTGAATTTTGCTCCTGTGAACAGGCAGCAACTTCATTTTCCACAAGATCATGAGGCTCTTCCACAAGGTCTAAAAAAATTAACTCCCTTTCAAGGAGTAGCTTCATCCTAGCCTCTAAGTCTTCAATTTGTCTGGCTAGGTTTTCTTGGAACAGTCTTTCTTGGAGGTGACCATCATGATCCTCTTCAAAGCTCTGAGCTGGTCCCTGGCATTCCTTCCTCCAACTCAGAATTTGCACATCATGCTGGAAAACTTGGGGAGGCTGAGGAATGCTAGGAAAACACTGTTGGTGCATTGGAGGAGGCACGTGCTGGCTAGTGGTACTTTTCTCAATGAAAGATTCTTGATCTAAGGAGTTGAAAAGATTGATCTCCATGGGAGGTCGCTCTGATGCCATTTGGTGTTAGAAGGCCAGGCGCACAGGATTGGGAGCAGCTGTATTTGATGAGTTGGAGTGAGCAAGTGCAATTTGATAAAATGAATTTGGTGCAAAAGAGGGGGTTTTCTTCAGGGTAGGAGGGGGCACGCAAGGTTGACTGTCTTGGATAGATGGATTTCTCTATTTTGTTACCTCCTCCTTCATGGACTGCAAAGCATGTGCTTGCCTAAACAAGCACTCCTCTTCATACATCAGCTCATGCTGCATCTGTACTGCTCTTCCAACCTGTCGATTTCCATTGTCTATCTCTCAAATTCCAGCCTCACCCCCCCTTATAGTTGCAGGGCAACTAGGAGGGCCGCTTGAGGGGATTGCATAAATATCCGAAGTCTGATCACACTCACATGAAGGAAAACAAGACCCATGATTTTGTGCAAAAGAAGTATACATACAAGAAATGGATGATTTTTGATGGCACCAGACTGCTTAACCAGCGAATTTACTCAAATTCGCCAGATGCTGAAGAAACTCGATTTGTTGTAACAAGACCAGCACCAATCTTGAAACTCTACTGCATTATCAAACTTGAGGTCCCACCGGGCGTGTCAAAACTGTTGACGACTGGAGATTGCACCCAGTGGTAGGAAAGCAGGTTCTTGCCTTCTCCCCGCAACATGGAAACTCCTCTTTCACCTGTGGGACGGCAAAGCAGGAGAGGAGAGTCTCTAGGTATGGGCTAGTTCCCTCTGATGTATCTTATTTGTTTCAGGCAGTGCAAAATATAGATATATAGATATACTGGAGGGGATGAAAAGAGAGAAGAAAATATAGGAAAAAAAATAGCCTACTCTAAAGAGGTGATACACCAAAATAAAGGTTGACCTTCCACATCCACTCTCAGAATCAAGAAAAATGCAAATATACTCTACACATCTGGCAAAAGAACCAGGTTGCTAAGACTAACAGGGAGGCTATAATGGAAAATACATAACAGAGGTTTACCAAGGTGCTGTGGAATGCACACTTGCAAGCAAATTCCTCTATTCTGTCTTTCTCAAATATTGCTCTTCTCCTTTCAGCTGCAGAATCGGCGCCTTGTAGATGGCTGGTCTGTTGGCATTAACTTGTGCAAGCATCAGAGATAATGACTAAACACAAATAATACTCATAACATACACAGATAATCTATCCAAGATGGAGGCAAAAAAATGTATTTTATTGATTTAGGTGGAGAATTTGGAGAGCTGTGCTCTTTACAAAATTGGAGATCATTTTAAAATGACCAAGTTTGCGTATTTATATGGGAAGAGCCAAGAGGAGTCTCATTGGCCTTTGCTTGCAAGTGGCTGCTTGAGTCTTCATTGGGAAGAGGTAAAACACTATAGATGACATCATAAGTCTGTTGAGACCATGCTTACTGCCTCATTTTGCATGCGGCTTGCTTCTCTGCCCGCTGGGCAGGCCTTTTTCTATGTTTTGCAGGCCTTTTTTGCCGCCTGATGTTGTGAGCGGTAATTTTACCGCCCAATGTCGTAGACTGCATGCGGCAATTTTGCCGACATCAGCCGATTTACTGCCGTGCGCAGCAATTTTGCTGACATCGGCCATATTCATGGTCTTTTTCTCTGCTTGCTTATTGTGAGCGGTAAATTTGCCGCCCATTGCTACCTGTTTTCAATGCTTTCACGGATGTTCATCGTGTTAGCTGCTGTGCGCGGCATTTATGTCGACGTCGGCCGAGTTTACTGTTGTGCGTGGCAATTTTGTCAACGTCGACCGAGTTTACGATCGTGCGCGGAAATTTTGCCGCTGACTGCACCCGCTTGCGGTCTCTTTTTTCTCGCTGGTGTTGTGGGCGACAATTTTGCTGTTGACTACATTGTTCTTGTAAACCTCTGCCCTCTTTTTGCATTAGTGTTAAGTGCCCCGGCCTTTTCCTCTCCCCTTTTGTGAACATTTGAAGACTCTGCCTTATGCTATCGTGAACGCCAACGAACGAGGCCGATGACCCAATGCTTTGAAATGGAGCTGTTGAACCCTGAAGACGGACCTTGCAACCCGAAATGACTGGCCATGCAAAGTAGGTGTAGAAGGTGACCGAGATTTTGCCAGAGGGGCAAAATTGGGTCAACAGATGTATGGTCAAATTATGCACATCATGAGGTAGGATGGAGTAGTTAATGCTTTGACATATCTATTTAATATGGAAATCACTCTACAAAATGAGGATATCTCAAAAAACATCACAAATCTCTTACATAATTTGTTAGAGTGTGCAAAAATTGGGAAGCAATGTACTATAAAATTAGTTTTGTATGTGAAAAATAAGAAATAATGGGATGTTGACTCTTGCATGGATATTTAATTGGCATAATATGAAGTACTAAATGATGTATTCAATTTTGGAAGCACAGTCAATATGATTCCTCAGTCCACATGGGAAACTATTGGACAACCAGCTCTTAGTTGCAGTCTAGTAATACTAAGTCTCATAGATTATGGAAGGGTATAACCTTTTGGTTAGTTAGAGGATGTGCAAATCAAATTTAATGATTTAATCTTGCAAGGATATTTTGAAGTAATTAACATGAATACTGATGAAATGCACCATCATGTGTTGATTAGTAAGAAGTGAGCTTATGATGGTCAAATGACCATTGATACAGTGCACAATCAAATAGAGACACACCAAGGGTATAAACTTATCATTATACCCTTAAACAAAGTTAAGAGAAAACCATACATCATACCTAAAAGATATGGATTCACATTATGACTACGAAGATAATAGTTGGTTCAATGTGGGTACAAAATCTAAGCATAACACACTACAAGCTACAAAATATCACTTTTTCCATACAAAAATAGAGCCTCAATAGCAGCTATAATAAATAGAATAGCCTTCGTCCAGACTTGTAATAGAAAAAGGAAAAGTTCTTTAATTCCATATAATATAATGTAAGTCACCTTCTATTTGATTTCCAACAACATCTGAAGTAGATTTAATATATCAAGTAGGTGTGACAGACATGGATTACACCAAATCCACTCATGAAGTTATTATGTCGTGGGAAGTTACATCTTTAGTGAGTGGGGATTTAGCTATTCATATGTTGAATTTGGTAAGAGGAGATCATGAGGTGAGTTTAATGTGAATGGTTTTATCAATAGAGAAAAAAAATACCTCAATACTTTGCTACTGAAGACTTGGGCCAATTTATTTCTAGATTCAAGCAACATATTTTAGATATAGATCACCAAGTTAAGTGTGTTGAATTATGAATTGAAGGGTGCCAATGCAACATGGTGTAAAGTATCTAGGACAAAACATCTACACTAAGAAGATGCTTTTGAATTGTTGGGAGTTTGATTTAAAAAAACACATGTGATTACAAAACAATGGCCAATTGTTCTATAAGGATAATGTCTTAAAATGCATATTCATAGATGTGTTGATGTATGGTATTCGTATGGTGTAAAATCTAAATATTAGGTACATGTATTTAGGGATACCCTAGTAAATATTCCAACAAGCTGGTACATGCACTAGGAATGTAAGTAGGAAACTAAGACTTGGCCACAAGTCCAACAAGGTTTTATTCAAACCTTTGTCTTTGAAGATGAGAATCCTATGATACAAAATTCTCTTCAAAAGTAGAAAATATTTTCATGTCATAGACTAGTAGAGGATATAAGTACTGTGACATAATCCTCTTTATAAGAAGAAGCAACTAGAGATTTGGACATTCCTATCAAAAATTAGAAGGCCAGTAAGCAGAAAGAGCAATTTATGGTAAAACCTTATAATAGGATCATGGATGATGGAGAAAATATAGAATCTACTGATAGTGATGAGGATATGGACTTGAAGGGTTTATTTGAACCTGATCAAAAAGTAGAGGAACCAAAATCCTAAATCACAGATCAAACTAAAGATGTACATATGTGAATTTAAACATTTATAAGTCAGAAGGGCAGAGGACATTATGAAACTCTATGTCAAATGGGTCTAAGAAGCTATATCAGGAACCACTAAAAAGTTAGTAGCAAACATTGTAGTGAGTTTATGCCAAAGCTTGTGACTTTTGATGACTATTGTACATAGCAAGAGATATTATAAGGTATTCAATTATTTTGAGAATATGAGGATGTGTTCTCATCAAAGTTTTCAGAAATCAAGGTTGTAGACCCTTCATTGGGATCAATGCACATAGAGATCAAAGAGTGCACACAGTCAATCAATAAGTGGCCATACAAATTAAATCCTAACATGAAGCTTAAAGTGAAATTTAAAATTGATTGAATGCAATAAGCAGGTATCATTTATCTAGTAGAAAAAATAGATTGTGTTTGTCTTGTTGGTCCCCAAAAGTGTCACTCATTTTTGGAACAACATATGAGCTATTCTTGGACCTGCAAGGCCAAAATTCCTCTCTTCCCCTTCTCAAAATTTATTCGGGGGCTTTCAAATTCCTCATTTTTTCAAAGCTTTTTCAGCAAAGGGATTATCAGGTTCAAAGGTTCAACATCTTCAACAGCAGCTAGGTGCATTTGACAAAGTTCAAAGTTCAACCATTCCAAAGGTTCCACATCCCCGAGCATTTAACGAGTCTCAAAAGCTTGAACTATTGAACCATTGAACCTTGAACCATTTTGGTTCATCGGTCCAATGGGTTCAACGTTCAATCGGTTCAACGCGTCAAGTTCAAAGGTTCAAAGACTACCTCAGTTATGAAGAGAAATGCGTGCAACAAAAAGAGTCAAGCAGATGCTGCCAAGTGTCACCGGTTGACCGCCTTTATGCTTTGTTTTTGCGAATTGGCAGATGTTGCCATATGTCCCTCTAAAGCTTGTCAGAAGCTCCAAGTGCCAATATCCATAGTCTCTTCTCTTAGCTTCACTATTTTGAGAAAAGACCATGGTGGGCCCCAGGGTGAATGACTAAATTGAAGTGGAAGCTGCTATGTGTCTGCGTCTACGTGATTGTTTAAAGTATTTAGACCACGCCACGTGTCCCATCCCATTGCAGCAAAAAGTGCCACGTGTCTGTGTCTATGCCTCTAGCCTCTAACAAGTCTCAAGGCCTATTCCCAGAAGCTTATTTCAAAGTTGCAGATGCCGCCACGTGTCCTCACTTGCATCACAGCAAAATGACAGGCCTGCAAACGTCAAAATTGGGACGAATGGCTAGCTGTTAACCTTCAAAGGAAGAGAGACCTGCAGACGTCAAAATTGTTGCAGTGAAGTGTTTGATTGATCCTTGCAGGCTTAGAACACAGACCCAATTCATTCAAAGACCCTAAGGTAGAGATCAAGAGAAAGAAGATTCAAAGAGGGAAACTTAGCGGGAGTTAATTCCAGTAGGTGAAGCAGTTCATCGAGTAGATATTTGGGGCCTACAAACATTGAATGTGTAGCCTGTTTGTCCCCTTTGAATTAAAGGCAGAATAGACATTTACATGGATAGCAGGTGATGGAATGAGTGATTCAGACTTAGGAGAAGACAAGGAAGATGAACCAACACGCCACAGTTAAGGCAGCTGCCCTACTCCAGCATGGCCCTTCCTGACAGAATCAAAAATGCAGCCAAGGCATTGATTACGCAACATAGGTCACTCCATGGGACAAAGTGCCAAGTCTCTCCTAGCCTCTATATAATGTAAACTCTTTCATTGTTACAAGGGAGATCTTCCCCTTACCAAAAGTGAAACTCTGCCCGAATTGAAAGGCATTACTGAGACTTTGAGCTCAGATTGCAATTCATATTTCTTTGATTGAAGAAGAAAGCAAGTTACTTGTAGACTTTGTGCTGTTATAGCTTGTGCTACTTTAGGAGATTGTTCTTATGTCTATCTTTTGAAATCATTCTTATTTATTTGATTTAACAAGCAGGACTAGTCGAAGTGATAAGGAAGGTGTCCTGAAGCTAACTACTTTCAGACTTTGTGTTGTCATAGTTGTCTTCAGTGTGTGTTTTTCTTTTATGTTTCTGTGTAAAGGACCTTGGGATGACTTTGTGCCCCCATTGTTCTTCATATCTCACTCTAGGGCCATCAAGGTGGAGACTTTGTGCTACATCTTAGATTGTTGGTTACTTTGAACCATGTTACCCCGTTACTTGTTACTAGAAAGAGTCCTGTTGTTTGCAAGAACAAGCACTTATGAAAGAAGAGAAGTGCCTTCTGTTGCTTCACCAAGATTTCTACTATCTAGGAAGGGATCTAAATCTTCGTTGAATGTTACTTCTGAAAAAAGAGAAGTGTCATCACCAATCACCTAGGATTCCTCCTCTGTCTGTGAGCATCATCTCTAAAAAAAGAGAGATGGATGGTTTATCCCACCCCTGTGTCTTACTTTTTGCTTATTTATATAGTATATAGCCTCCACATATTTAATAGGGAACCTCCCCTTGATAAGAAGAGATATTTGTCTTCGGTTGATGTAGTAAATTTGCACACCTGGATGACCAATCTTCCTATGCTATAGTGATAGGAACTATTTTGGTCACTAGTTAGCTGGCCGACAAAATACTCACCCAATAGTTTTTGGCAACTCCGCTAGGGACACAGTAATTTTTTTCAATTTGAAACCTCAAGTTTCAGATTGAAACATCACCTATGTCTTACCCATTATCATTATAACCCTTATCCATTACAGACTCTAGGGACTCCATTCCATGTCTTACCCATTATCATTATAGCCTTACCATCTTTCTCCACTTCCATTATTTTATCTGGTCTGCAAAACCAGAGCTGCTGGAAAAGAGTGCGTAGTTTGAAGCCTCAAGGCTCAAGCTGAAGCAGGGCCAATTCTTTTCCATTTTTTGTTCTGCAATCTGGCCACTCCACCTAGATTTGTTATCCCTATTTGTCATAATTAAATCATGGCAGTTTGAGGCCCCTGGGGTAACTCTTTTGGCCCACTCAACTTGACTCCACCTCTGCATGAACTTCCACACAGTTCAAGAAAGAATTTCTCCCAATTATTTAGTGATGGGAAGGTTCATCTTGATGAACACATTGTAGCTTTCAGCATAGCCTGCGGTGTAATAGGGGTGGAATTTGAAGACATAGCAGTCAAGCTATTCATGGAGACACTACAAGGCACTGCTGCAGCTGGTTCTACCATCTGCAAGCTGGATCAGTGACTGACTGGAATACACTCAAAGCCAAGTTTGAAGCCAAGTTCAAGCCTATAGAGGATGCACATGCTTTGCTAGCCCAGTTCACTCAGATGAAGAAGGAACCTCATGAGCCTATGAGGGATTTTATTGCCAGGTTCAACAAGCTGAGGCACAAGATTCCCATGATCGTCCAGCTGACACCTCATAATCTCATGTCTTTCTTCATCAACTCACAGCTGCCTGAAGTGAGTTTTCTATTGAGACGGACTAGACACATAAACCTTGAGGCTGCTCAAGACTTGGCTACTGAGCTAGAAGATGACCTTATCTTGGCAGAAAAGATAAGGAGAGATCTTAACAGATCGAAACCCTCTTCATCTTCTGAATACTCACCCACAGTCACCACTGACTCAATGGTACAAAAGCTGGCAAATGAATTGCTAGCCTTGAAAAAGAAAATGGCACAAGGTATGTCTTCTACTCCTCTATATAAAGATATACCAAGGAAGGCATTCCCTAATCAGCCATATCAAGGCAATGCTGCCAGAAGTCAAGGGCAACCAAATCGTCTTCCTCCCCATAGAGGAACCTTGCCCTTGAAGCACCTCCAACCAACTCAGTAGTTGGATATCTGGAAACAAAACATGTTTCCTATTTCCAACCTGAGTTCGAGCAAGAAAATGGTGTTGATCTCTTTAGGGAGGATCTAGAAGAATCAGCTGGTGACTCCCACATTGGTTTTATTGAATTTCTAGGATGAACCCAGAAGTGAAGGTGAAGCAGTCGAAGGATCATACACGGTATTCACCAGACATGAGAGTCAGTCAGTCCAGCAGGCTGACAAAAAAAAGATAGAGGAGTGACCCCAACCAGCAATTTCAATTGTTGAGCAGAGAACCCCTCTTCCTTTCTCGTCAAAGGACCCAGCGATTGCCAAAGAAGTAAGTACATCAAACATCTCTGCACCTTCTACTTCAACTTCACAGATCAATCCTCCCCCTCCCAAAAACTAAAAGGATGAACTCCCATCCTCTCTTCCAATTCCATCTCAGTCATTTGACATGATTGATCATGTCAAGAAATTCAAAATTCAAATGACTGAGTTTGAATCCCTGCAAGCCTATCCTGAGCAATTAAATATTGGTGGAGAACTTAGTATGGACCTGTCTGAGGCAAAATTTGTGGTCACCCAAATGTTGGCCCCTACAACTCAAATTATGTTTCAACCGTCAGGTAGGGGTAATTACTTCTTGACCATAGAGAATGCTCATGTCTCAGCTAATGAAATTCATATAGCTGGTAATCCAGGATTTAATCCAAACAAGGCATCAAAAGAATTAGTAGGGCACAGTACAAATCAAGAAGGATCTTCCATCTCTATTGAAGATAAATCTGATAGAAAATTAGCTTCTAATGATGCTTGGATCTTGGAATCTGATGGCAACAATTTTTCCACAACTCGATGCAGATCTTTGTTGCTCAGATTGAAAACTGCTCAGGATGAAGAGCTCAAACTCCTTCACACCAAAGGAGATGATGAGCTGATGGTTTGTCAGGTGTTTGAGGCTGACAATCAAAGCATGTGCTGGATTGGGCCAGTAGAACAGCAAGCTATGGTGGTGGACCATACTGCTATACTCCAAAGTCAGCAAAAGGAACTCTTCACCAAGAGAGCAAGGAGTTATGGTTTTCAGTTTGAAGACCATGCCCTGCCATGGGGCAAGAAGAAGAAAGAGCCAAGAGGAAGACACAAAAAATTGCTCTTTTGGTGGAGAGTTCCATTCACCCGTCACCGTTTCTAGGGACAAAATGGTTTCCTGCTGGTTTATCAGGATGGCACACCATTTTCACTGTCTCACAGTAGGCGGCATCTGAAGCGCTTCAAATCTTGAGGCATTAGATAAGAACATCTATACATATTTATATCTGTATAGTCTTTAGTTCTATTTTGTGCTTTTCATTTTTATTTTTTTAGAGCCTTTCTTTTTGGGTAGCATGACTCCATAGCCCAATGGCACACTTCAAGACACCGGAGATTCTGGTTTCTACTCCCCTCAGCTGTTCCAAGTTTTCATCTGAAGGAAGTTCCCCAACTGGAGCCAACTGTTGGTCCCCAAAAGTGTCACTCATTTTTGGAACAACATATGAGCTATTCTTGGACCTGCAGGGCCAAAATTCCTCTCTTCCCCTTCTCAAAATTTATTCGGGGGCTTTCAAATTCCTCATTTTTTCAAAGCTTTTTCAGCAAAGGGATTAGCAAGTTCAAAGGTTCAACGTCTTGAACAGGGGCTAGGTGCATTTGAAAAAGTTCAAATTTCAACCATTCCAAAGGTTCCACAGCCTTGAGCATTTGACGAGTCTCAAAAGCTTGAACCGTTGAACCTTGAACCATTTTGGTTCATCGGTTCAATGGGTTCAACGTTCAATCGGTTCAACGCGTCGGGTTCAAAGGTTCAAAGACTACCTCAGTTATGAAGAGAAATGTATGCAATAAAAAGAGTCAAGCGGATGCTGCCAAGTGTCATCAACCGACCCCCTTTATGCTTTATTTCTATGAATTGGCAGATGTTGCCGCGTGTCCCTCTGAAGCTTGTCAGAAGCCTCCAAGTGCCAATATCTGTATTCTCTTCTCTTAGCTTCACTATTTCGAGCAAAGACCATGGTGGGCCTCGAGGCAAATGACTAAATTGAAGTGGAAGCTACCACGTGTCTGTGACTGTTTAAAGTATTCGGACCACGCCACGTGTCCCATCCCAGTGCAGCAAAAACTGCCACATGTCTACGTCCGCACCTCCAACCTCTAACAAGTCTCAAGGCCTATTCCCAAAAGCTTATTTCAAAGTCGTAGATGTTGCCACGTGTCCTCACCCATGTCACAGCAAAATGACAGGCCCACAAATGTCAAAATTGGGGTGAATGGCCAGTTGTTAACCTTCAAAGGAAGAGAGACCCGCGAACGTCAAAATTGCTCTAGTGAAGCATCTGATTGATCCTTGTAGGCTTAAAACACGGACCCAATGCATTTAAAGACCCTAAGACTAGGACCAAGAGAAGGAAGATTCAAAGAGGGAAACTCAAAGGGAGTTAATTCCAGTGGGTGAAGCAATTCGTCAGGTAGATATTTGGGGCCTACAAACATTGAAAGTGCAGCCTATTTGTCCCATTTGAATTAAGGGTAGAATAAACATTTGCGTGGCTATTAGGTGATGGAATGAGTGATTCAGACTTAGGAGAAGACAAGGAAGATGAACCAACACGCCATAGTTAAGGTAGCCACCCTGTTCCAGCATGGCCCTTCCTGACAGAATCAAAAATGCAGCCAAGGCATTGATTACGCAGCATAGGTCATTCCGTGGGACAAAGTGCCAAGTCTCTCCTGGATTCTATATAATTTAAACTCTTTCATTGTTACAGGGGAGATCTTCCCCTTACCAAAAGCAAAACTCTGCCCGAATTGAAAGGCATTACTGAGACTTTGAGCTCAGATTGTAATTCATATTTCTTTGATTGAATGAGAAAGCAAGTTACTTGCAGACTTTGTGCTATTATAGCTTGTGTTACTTTAGGAGATTGTTTTTATGTCTATCTTCTTAAAGCATTCTTATTTATTTGATTTAACCATCAGGACTAGTGGAGGTGATAAGGAAGGTGTCCTGAAGCCAACTACTTTCAGACTTTGTGCTGTCATAGTTGTCTTTAGTGTGTGTTTTTTTTTTATGTTTTTATGTAAAGGACCTTGGGATGACTTTGTGCCCCCATTGTTCTTCGTATCTCACTCTAGGGCCGTCAAGGTGGAGACTTTGTGCTACATCTTAGATTGCTAGTTACTTTGGACCCTGTTACCCCATTTCTTATTACCAGAAAGAGTCCTGTTGTTTGCAAGAACAAGCACTTCTGAAAGAAGAGAAGTGCCTTCTGTTGCTTCACCAAGATTTCTACTATCCAGGAAGGGATCTGGCTCTTGGCTGAATGTTACTCCTGAAAGAAGAGAAGTGCCATCACCAATCACGCAGGATTCCTCCTCTGTTTGTGAGCATCATCTCTGAAAAAAGAGAGATGGATGGTTTTTCCCACCCCTGTGTCTTACTTTCTACTTATTTATATAGTATATAGCCTCCGCATATTTAATAAGGAACCTCCCCTTGATGAGAGGAGAGATTTGTCTTCAGTTGATGTAGTAAAGTTGCACACCTGGACGACCAATCTTCTTATGTTGTGGTGATAGGAACTATTTTGGTCACCAGTTAGCTGTCCGACAAAATATTCACCCAACATGTCTAATAGTGATTCAACCTAGAAAATTAGGTGAAATATGAGTCTGTGGGGACTACATGGCATTGAATTATGATTATGTTAATGACCCATTTCCAATCCCCTTCACATATGAAGTTTTGGATTTTATCACAGGGCATGAAGTTTACTCCTTCATGGATGGCTTTAGTGGCTACCATCAAGAACCGATCATAACTAAAGATCTGGCTAAGACCAATTTTACAATGCAATGGGGATCATTTAAATACAAGGTAATGCCCTTTGGTATCAAGAATGCTCATGTTGTTTTTCTAGGGTTATGGTAACTACATTCAAAGATTTAATCCATGAATATTTGGAAGTCTATCATCATGACTAGGTTGTATTATATTTATTTAAATAACACCTATCTAAGTTGAGATTCATGTTAGAATGATTTTGAGCTCTATGCATCACGTTAAATTTTTAAAAGTGCATGGTTTTTACACTATTTGGTGTTCTCTTGGGTCACATAGTATGTAGTGACGGTATTTTGATGGACTAAGCCAAAATCATAGTTATTTTGGGTATGCCATTTCCTACGAGATATACTTAAGTGTGATCATTTCTGAGACATACAAGATATTACTAAAATTTCATAAAAGGGTACACAACTATATCAGACCCAATGGAGACACTATTGTGAAAAGATACAAAATTTGAATGGATTGTTAAGTGTCAGGCATGTTTTGTAGATCTGAAATAGAGGTTGATAACAGTCCCCATACCTATGTTTCTTTATTGGAGTAAAATATTTCATGTGCATGTTTATACTTAAGGGACCATAGTAGGATTTTTTTTCTCAACCTAGAGATAAAGCTTTGATCATCCCATTCACTTTGCAGGCACAAAACTATCGACAACAGAAAATAATTATACTATTACAGAGTAAGAGGCCTTAGCTATGGTGTTTTCATTACAAAAATTCAAGCAATACCTCCTAGGAACACCATTTGAATTCTTCACATATCATCAACCTCTACGATATTTGGTCAATAAGCCCATGCTAGGTAGGAGGATATCTAGGTGACTAATTTTATCCTATGAAATTTAGTTTAAGATTAATGTTGAACCAGGGAGAAAAAATGTTGGACCATATTACCTAAGTAGAATAAGGAATGGTGAGAATCTAGAAGAACGTAAGATCAGTCCCTGGATGCACATATATTCAGAGTATCTGTAATCCCAAAAAATATGGAAGATAACCAATTTCTTGGAACAAGGGGTTTTTCCCATGCATTATGTCAAGAAGGATAAAAAACACTTGGTCACATGAGCCATACCATTCATAATTATCAATGTCATTTTGTACAAAATAGTAAGGATGATGTACTGCATACAGTAGCTTTATATCATGAATGAACTCAATTATTAGAAGAAGCACATTAGGGAGTCATAGGAGGACACTTCATAGGAGAATCTACTGTGATGAAGATATTACAAAGTGGTCTATGATGGCCTAAGTTGTTTCAATATTCCCATAGAGTCATAAAGCTTGTGACATTTTTTAAATAATAGGAAGGCCAAATCAAAGGGATGAAATACCGTTGAACCCCATATTAGTTAATCAACCATTTTAACAATGCGGAATTGATTTTTTATGACCTATTAATCTACCAAATAAATGCAATCATGCAAGGTATATAATTACTACAACAGATTATTTCACCAAATGGGTAGAAGCTGTTGCGACACCAAGTTGCAATGCAAGAGACGCATCCAAGTTTTTATATGAAAATATCATTACCAAGTTTTAATGTCTAATGAAGTTGGTCAGTGATAGAGAAACACACTTCCTAAATAATACTATAAAGATTCTGATAAAAATTATTTATGATATCTCACCATAACAGCAAAACCTATCATCCTCAAGCTAATGGCCAAGCAGAAGCATCCAATAAAGTCCTAGAGAAGATGCTTACCAAAATCTTCAATGTGCAGAGAGATGATTGAGAAGATCAAATTCATGTGATAGTATGGGTATTCATGACTAATCACAAGTGTGCAATAGGGTTCACCCCATTTCAATTGGTATATGGAATAGAAGTAGTTATGCCTATGGAATATATAGTTCTAAGTTTATGAATTGCATTGATAATGTGGTAGGAGATCAGGATTCACTTTGGGCAAGGTTGTTGGATCTAACCCACATGGAGGAAATAAGGTTGAAAGCGATTTAGAAGCAAAAAATTAATTAGAGGAGTCAAAAATCATGCCATGAATGCAATATGTGATCTAAAGAGTTATACGTAGAGCAAACCATATTATTATATGATAGTAGATTTTGGGTACATCCAAGTAAACTACACATTCGGTGGAAAGGGCCATACATCATCCTTGAGGTATCGTAGCAAGGAACAATAGTGTTAATGGGCCTTTAAGGAACCATCCTCTTAGGGAAGATTAATGGATGCAGGCTTAAGACTTATCGCCAATGATATTTATAATCTCATTCTAAAAATTGAAAAGGGCAATGAGTACACCATCTAGTTAGGATTTTTGTTTCAATTATGTTTTCTTATCCTTTTTTAATTTTTACAGTGTAATAGAGCAGGCAATTGGTAAGAAATACAATTCAAGTAATTATTGCACATCTTATTACATATTTTTTAATACAAGTAGGGTCATTATTGTTACAAAATT
This sequence comes from Torreya grandis, assembly GCA_037957365.1. Taxonomy (NCBI): domain Eukaryota; kingdom Viridiplantae; phylum Streptophyta; class Pinopsida; order Cupressales; family Taxaceae; genus Torreya; species Torreya grandis. The sequence goes on along the minus strand of JARHVA010000737.1, from coordinate 4,094,227 downwards.
CTTGTGTGCTCACTCTACCAAAAGATCACATATTGGGCAATCTTGGCATGGTGTTAAAGCTTTAGGTTCTAGCAATGAGCATTAGTTTATCTATTTGATTTTTATTTTCATATTCTCTTGAACTTATTCAGAGGAATTTGCATATCGCTTGTAATGGCATTTTCATGTATTTTCTTTTGTATTAGTGTATAAGTTTATTGTAGATCTGAGGGTTTGGATCCTTGTTTCAGGCCATATAAAGCTTCATATGCCCCTTGGCCAATTAGTTCACCTCAATCGGTTTGTGGACTTTCCATGGTTAGCTCTTCATCATTTGAGCCCTCCGACAAGTTGAAGCTTTTAGCTAGTTCTACACGGCACTCCACAGCCTCTTGCAGTCTTCTCATGATTGCAACACTGCCATTGACCAGTGATTCACCATCTTTGGCCCCTACTCAACATGGTACCCTTATGTTTACCCCATCACTACCTGGTCACCATCTTCAATCCTCTTGTTGTGCATGTTGGTCGACAGATTTGATCTAGTCTCCCCTTGTCATTTACAAGATTATCTAATTATGGTTTCATCATTTGGGTTTCAAAGCAGCTAGGGTGCCATTTTTATTCCTTGAAACTTCATCATTTATGCCTGGGACATCACCTTTGACTATTGGAAATAAATTCAACAAAATACAAACCTGGGCACCACTTTCTTGTTGTCAAATCCTTCAAACTTGGATGTCATTCAGCAAAAATAGACCTACTTCTTGGTTTGGTGTCTTCCCTGCATGTTTATCACTTCTTTTTGGGGTGTAGGCTTATATTAGGGGCACCCATTTCACTAAATTCTTGTGTGCTCACTCTAAGAGATGTGTAAAAATGAAAAGACAGTGAAAAAGAGGTGAGGTAAATGTAGGTTTGTGACATCGTCATTCTATATTGAGGCACCTTTTAACAAAAACATAGCATTTTTTCTTGATGTGGCATCTCAAAGCATTGATCTGTATTGATCGAAAACCTACTGTAATCTCCCTCCTGGTTTTCTTGTTCTCCATGGTGGTGCCCATCTCTTTCTTCTCCTTACAAATTCAAAGCTAAACCTAAATTATGCCCTAAAAGGATTAAAAATTAAAGCATGTTTTAATTTTATTTAAAATAACTTTGTATATTTTTAACAATTAAAACACATTCTATAAGTTTTTTCCATTAAAGTGCACATAGGGGTGTATGGCAGAGTGGTTATGACATTAGTTTGTTTTAGGAGGACCGCAGTTCTATGCCAATTCCAATGAGTGGTTACAAGGCATGTTTGGTGTTTAAACCCTTCAAGCATTTAAACTTTTAGTGCAAGTTTTTATTAAATAGACCCCATTTATGAAGAAAAGATTATGTAATAACTTTTATTCAATAGCTCAAAAATGAGAGTCATCTTTTACAAAACTTCATGTTTTTAATTTCCCACCCATTGGTTCTATTTTTTGTAAAATGCACTAAAGTTATAAAGTGTCATATTTTGGGGGTTACCTATGTTATGGGCCCTATTACTTTCTGCACTATATCTCGTGCACTGATTACTCACACGTGGATGTATTTTTGGCTTTGCCCAACATCTCTATTCTGAGCATGTACTATTTGTATTGATACCTGCATTGGTTGCTTGCTTGGATGCATTCTCAGTTATGTTCGACATCTCATTCATGAGCATGCAGTATTCTAGCATCCTTGTAAAGTATCTTGTGCAGTCTTGCACTTCCTTGGTGTCTTTTTTTAGTCATGACAACTCCATAGGAGGAAGGTTGAGTCTACATCGGTGGTCCTTCTTGGGAAGACCACTTATGTTTCATGGCATGTGTACATGGAACATTCACTCATATATCAAAAACTCATTCCATTATTATATGGACATATTCCTGCTCCTATTGACCTAGGTCAATACGATGATTGGTCAAACTCTTGTGACATGGCCTATGGTCACTTGTTGTTGCATGTTTCATGGGATCTACACCACCATGTGGAGCACACAATTTATTCCTCTATCATTTGGTGCACACTTCAGAGTCTTTTTAGGGATCATATTGTGATTTATGTCACTCCTCTTCCTATTGTCTCTTTTGAGATTATTGTACTCTCTCCTCCTGCTTTTATTTCTTGTGATGACACATCCATGGTGGATAGTGTTCTTTCTATCGATCCCCCACTACAAGACGAGATTCTACTAGACTTTAGTTATTTCCATATAGATTCTACATTCATTCCTATGCAAATTGTTTCTTTTCTAGAGCCATCATAGACTTGCATTTTGGAGGAATTTACTGATTCCAGTGAGAGTATACATATTGAGAGCATCAACAACACACATGTTATTGTGGATATTCATCTTACAAATTTGAGTGCTTCATTTGTAGCCCAATCTTTTGTTTTGACAATTGTTGAGCCTTGCTCTCCTCTTCCCATGGACATTCTTTCAGTGAATGTTCCATGCCACTTTTCTTCTCTATATGTAATGAGGGTACTACCCTCATGTTCTCTCCCCTTCATTATATGCTAACTTATTGCCATCTTCTACAGTTAAGCTTGTGATTCTTGATTAGACTTTGGCACATTTGAGCATTAGCAGGGAGAGTTTTGAGCATTTTTCGGAGATCTACTTCATGACTCCTACTTGTATTCCACTTGAATGGGAATTCAATAGTTTGACAGCTCAAGGTTTTTTTCTTTCGAAAGGAAGAAACAACATTTATTGTAGAAGGACCTACTATAGCATTCACCATGCAACATTTTGCGCTTATCTTCTCCCCCTTCTTTATGGAGGCACACATCACTCATATTTTGTAGAATACTTGGATCATCGCTATGTACTTAGGTACCTCATCAGGGCTCATTGTCAGAACTCAATTATTCATCCCACCTAAGCTACGCTTAAGGGGGTGTTGGTGTAGACTTTTGTCTTATTGGAGATCTATCAAATACTTGGCATATCCATTCATCTTTTCATGGTGATCCACTCTTCACTGCATCTACTTCTGATCCACTGTCACTCTAGGAGATTATTTTACAAGATACCAGGTGGCTATAAGTAATTAAAGCTTTGAATGGGGATTTCTAGTCCTACCTTCTCTTCTTTGTCTCTCTTTTGTGGGGGATTTTTTTCCCACTGGGTTTTCTACTTTTCCTCCATTTTTTTAGAGTTGCATTGTACGTGGATACCTCATCAAGCTTTGTTGCCAAGACCCATTTTTTCTTTTCTGCCCACTTAAGTTATGCTTAAGGGGAGTGTTGGTGTAGGATATTTATTATTTCATTTATTTATTAAATGGGTTATCCCTAACATTTAGCTTCAGCTTACTTAGGTGTAATTTAAGAGAATAAGTGGGTGAGAGGGTGAGTTCCACTTAGAGTTCCATATGGATTTCAACTAAGTGTCACTGTGAGTTCTCCTATGAGTTCCACAGTGAGTTATATTCAGTCCCATAGTGAATTCTCCTATGAGTTCACTCCCCCTACTCCTATATATTTCTCTTCACCAAGCTATTGTAATAGAGCAATCAATTGGTAAGTAATACAATTTAATACAATCCAGGCAATTATTGCACATCTTCTTGCATGTTTCTAAATACAAGCATGGTCATTGTTGTTATAGAATTCTTGTGTGCTTGCTCTACCAGAAAATCACCTATTGGGAAATTCTGACAGGTTTAACTTGATGGTCACGGTAATATATGTTGCTTTGTGGCTTGATAAACCATTTTTTTGAACATGTTATAATCCATGGAAGTGGAATGGTAGACCAAATTTTGGTCTCTTAGTATGTTTCTTAATTTTTCACATAGACGAGGAGCTACTCTATGGCGTTATAAATTTTTGGAAGAAGATATTTTTTTTGGTGTTAATATGTTGCATTTGTCTAAGCTGAAATTCGATTCCCTAAAGTTGAAGAGATAAGCAATGAATATAACTACTAGTTGAGTGCATTCGGTAATCAATTGGGCATCTTGTTTGTGATGGATTTTAAAATAGCAAAAGTCATATTTATGGAGGTTTCAAATGGTGGGTATAGTTTCTTAAGTTTTGTCTTTGTTGTTATTATGCATACTATCAACGACTTGGCCCACTATTGTTTTTATTAAGTTAAATCTGTTAGATTGACAATATTTATAACATGTATTCTTGAAAAAAAAGTCATTGGTGCTATTATTTGATCACCTATGATGATGATCACTATGTTGTTGGTTTTTATTTTTGGTTATTATCTTCTAAATGTTTTCTCGATCAAGGCTTTGCTTTCATATCATTTTCACTGTGAAACTTTAGCTACTATTATTTAAATGAACTTCAACACCTTCTTTTAGAATGGTTTAATGTTTTGGCTTGCCTCATGAAATTTTAATCATGGTATTCCATGTCGTGTTGTTATCTTATAATTTTTTCTATTGGTGTTTTGTTTCATTTCTCTTTGTATAAGATCTAACCTTCTCGACTTTAGAGGAAGGATAATGTATTGTGTCGTCGTTATCAAGGTTTAACGCTATCACAAATCCCTAATATTTTTATTAAACTTTTATATAATTTATTCTTTGTCTTGTTATATCTGCATGTTGTATAAAAAGCTATGAGACTCAATTTTGAAGCCCAATCTCTAAACCGAAGCTTTTTAGGTGGCGGTAACCGATTCTTTATAAATGTGTTCTTTGTAAAGAGGTTCACAATTGAATTCATTTAATAATGGACATATCCCTCCTTTTAAAATATTAATGGACATATCTTCCCTTTTAAATGCTTGTTGGTAGAATGCTTTGTATTTGGAAGCCAATTTATGGTAATTGTAATTTGTAACCATAAGAAGCCTCCATGTCACTCATGCCCAATATATGCATGTGAATTGATTTTCACCCAATATATGCATGCGATTCATGAACTGATTTTTATTTTCTTAGTTTTAGGGATTTTAGAAATTGTAGTCTTTGAATACTTTTTCTACTTGAAACTGGCCTTGTAGACAATTTCCGAAGAGCATATCTTGTTTTTATTTCATGTTTTAGATTGTGCGTCATGTTCAACTGCGGAAATGGTTTAACACATAATGTGTCTCCAGGTCCAAGTCCCCCGTTTCTTCGATCTCAACGTAATTTTTTGTTCTGTTTAAGATAGAAGATTAAAAGTCAATTTTAAAATAGATCTTTGATAGGAGGCAAGGAAAAGAAGCTTTTAAAGCATGTAAACCTTTTTGTGTAAGAAAGGATGGATTTTTATTGTGCTTATAATATTTATGAATTAACAAAAAAATAATTTTAAATCTAAAATTTATTCTCTTTACAACCTTCCTTAAGTGGAAATGCAATGGAGAAAATGGCATGTATGTTAATATCTAAGTGAAAAGGACACTGTCTATAAATTTCAAATTTAAAATTGTTTGTTTCGTGAATATAGTAATTTAAAGATGTTTGTTTCATAAATATATAAATTTGAATACATGTGTTTCATGAATTTATTTCATGAATATATTAATTTAAAGACATGTTCTATGAATTTGAGGTCTGTTTTATTTTTATTTTATTTTTTTTTTCATTGAATAGGTATAAATTGTGAAAAAATGGCTTCTATTGGTGCTCCTAAGAAGGACAAAAGACAACTCTCACTTGTTGATACATTTGGTATCCCTAAAGATTATAATCAATTTTGCCATTCCCAAAATGAAGACATTGGTGTTCAACGACATGAAGAAGTCTATGAATCAAATGGAAAATAAATTCAAGGAGAGGAACAAACGACAAAGAAATGAAAAATAATATTTAAGTCCAGATGGAAAACAAGATTTTCATGGGCTTACGTTGTAAAAGATTGCAATGGTGTTGAAAAGATAAAGTGTTCTTGGTGTGTGAAATATAAGAGAGACTCCATTTGCTAAAAATGAGAGTACCACCCTTAAAGTTAGTGGTTTGAAAATCCATGCAGACTCAGATCCTCATAAATTTGTAATACAACTTTTGGAGGGAGAAAACAAATGAAGTGGTATTCCGATTACCAAACATGTATAATCTGGTGGATGTTGAGAAGGAAAGAATCATATCGGTGATCGAAAATATATATTTTGTTACCACATATGATTTACCTTTAGAACTCTATAAACCAATTTATAACTTGAACAGGTATAAAGGCACTCCACACATGCCTATAATTGATGAATACTCAACATATACAAATACCACATCTAGTAAAGAATTTCTAAACGTTGCGAAGGAGATATATTGGAAAATTTTAAAAGATGAGATTTTTTGTAGTCTATTTTACTCAATTTTAGTTGATGAAAGTACTGATCAGACTATGGAACAACATTTTGATAATTTATATTATATGTTTGACAAATGAAAGAAGAGGTAAATGTGTAACAAAATTTATATGCATCCTTCAAATAAAGGATAAAATAGCTCAATCTATGTAAAATGTTGTGACAACTCTTTTAGCAGAGATGGATTTATCTTTGATGAAGTTAGTTGGATTTGGATCTGATGGGGCTTCTGCCATGAGGGATATCCATTAAGGTTTGTATACTAAGCTTCATCGAGATGCTCCTCAACTATTATATATTTATTGCATAGCTCATCGAAAAGCATTAGCAGCAAATAATGCTTCATCTTATTTTCTAGAACTACAATTCATTGATATATTTGAAAATAAAATTTATTCATGGCTTAGAAAATATGCTAAAAGACATGGAACATTAAGAAAGTTAATGGAGTCATTTCAAATTGGTAGGTTAGAGGTGTTGCAAATTCATCAAATTAGGTGGATCTTTAAACGAAAGATAATGGAAAGGCTTGTAAAAATCAACTTTCTTTGTTGAAAGAATGGGAGTTAAAGGAGGAAAAAAATTATGATTTGACAAGAATTTTTCAAGTAAAATTTTGCATCCATTTACTAGTAGATGTGTTTATTGAGTTAAACAAGTTAGAAAAAAAATGAAGAGGATAATGTTGACATTACTTCCATTGGCACTACTTTAGATATTACTATTGACATGTTCTGTAGGATATTTCAAAGAAACATATTTGAGGCAAGAATAATACATATATCATATTTTTAAAATTGATCACATGGAGGAACTCTTGAGTTTGCAGAGGGAACAATTATGATATATGTAAATGCATTGAGATTTGAGAGTTTGTTTAACTCATAAAGATCAAGGACACAAGAGGTTTACATTGAATTGAGAAAAAGCGTTATAGTAAAGGTTATTGATTCTCTAGATACAAGGTTTACATATTTACCTATATTTAATGTTGCTAATTTTTCAATCCTCGTAATTATTATGAGGAGATGGATGATAGAAACCACCAAACAAAAATATGGTTAATATGTTTATGTGAAAAAATTAGTGTTAAGAACTCCCCTATTGTGAATACCATCAAATGTTGGGTGAGATTATGGCAAGCTATTATTGTTATTCTAGAAAGCACAACGGTTTGTGAAAGAGGTTTTCAAAACTAAATAAGATAAAGAATGATGACAGATCTAGACTTTCTTCAAACACATTGGATATGTCAATGTTTCTCTCCCTTTATGCACCTCATGTTTTAAATGAGATAGATTAGAATGATATTTATGATACATGGATGCATATAAAATCACGAAAGCCTCTTCTATCAGACCAATAAATTTTTATGTTCCTCACACACATGATGGTCTTCTTAAATGATAATATGCTCACATAAACTTATTTAACTTTTAATTTATTGTTTGAAGCATTTGTCTTTTATTTATGTTATTAAATTTGTTAGAATGGATTCAAACACATGTTGTAGCATTTAATTTCTTTCTTTCTTTTTGTTCAAGAATGCTTTCAACTCTATTGGATAGAGTGCATGCATTTTGAAGCAATCAAGATTTTGATATTTAATAAATGAAAGCATGGCCAAGGCCATATTGGCGCTAGAGTGTCTGTGTGCTTTGTTATTTGATTGTTATTTCTTTAAATTTGTGCCAAAATAGGCAGCCAAAGGAAAGAGAGCTTTTATAAGTGATTTTGGATTTAATCTTCAAATTTAATGGAAAGTGAATTTTTTTCATTTCACTCAAGTGAAAGGTTTATATAAATTTCATTTTTTAAAAGTAAACTTGTTTCGTAATTTTTAAATTTGTCAAAAATTAAAATTAAAATATTTTATATGGCTCTTCTTTAGTATATATTTGGTTTACTCTTTTCAAATGAAATGTAAATGTTTATTCAACTTTTCATCATTGAAGGATTGGACGAATATATTCCCTACACATTAAAATTAAGACTAACCCTTAAACTTTGATCATTGATTCCCATACCTCCTACTAAAATCATAGTCGACATCATCATCAATGAGGAAGAAAGCAAATGCAAAATAGAGGCCATCTTTCAACGGGAATCCAATGTAGGATCTTCAACAATGCAAGAAACCCCTTAGCAACAAGAGATAAAACAAGGCACAGTGTAAAAGAAGAGCCCACAATAGCAACTCACGCATAGGCCCAAATCACACACAACATCAAGGACCTCTCCCTTCATTATAGAACGCATGGGATATTTGTCACAACACAAGTGGTGGATGAGATTGAGTCCGAAGAAGAATAAGTTACAGAAGAACAATTTGTTGAGATGACCCACCACTCAAACTCCAAAAGAAAGTTATCATTCCACCTTCCAAAACAAATATACCAATAAGCAGGGGTATAGTGAAAATATCTTCCCCTCATGATTCCCCAATTCTTTCAGCCCCGTAAACCCCTCCATTTCCATATCTCCACTCATGCACATGAAGCTCAAGCAAGCAGGCAATAGCATCCTAAAGATCGAAGGTGTAGGAGGACATCATAGTAGAATAGGAAATTGTGCAGGCCAAAGCAATGAAAGAGAAGGCGTAAAAGGAAACAAAAAAGATGGCAAGGAAGGAGGAAAGAAAAAATAAAAATAAAAAAGAAGTTGAGTGCAAGGCCTAATAAAAGGAAGAACAAGGAGGCTGAAGAGATGCAGAAGAAACAAGTAGAGGAAGTTGAACAAAAGAAGAATTAGGAAAAGGAAGAAGAATAAAATAATAAAAATCCAGAATAAAATACTACAAGAAAGAATAAGGAACAAGCAGAGAAGGAAGTGCAGGAGGCGCAGCATAAAAAAGTTGAGGCTAATGCAGTAGCCAAGGCAGAATAAGAGAAAAACTAAGTGTCCCTATGAAAGTAGGAAGAAGACCACAATAAAAAGGCCAAGGAGCACGATACTAAGGATGATACACAAAAATTAGAAGAGGTAGCTAAGGCATAAGTAGAGGCAGCTGCCACATTCAAACATGAACAAGAGCAAACAAAGAAAGCTGAAGTCGCAGCCTGGCAATAGACATAGGAGACTAGGTACGTGCAGACAACCAAGTTCAAGAACCATCTAGCATGTCACAAGGCTCTATATCCATAGAGGGAGGTGAAAAATAAAAAGCCTCATGGCATAGGCCAATAACCACAAGTTGGTTGTGGAATGTCCCAACAGCGTCGGCATAAAGGATAACATTCAAACTCCTTGTGTCATAGATTCAACATCACCCAGCCCTAATAACTCATGCATCTTCTACACTAGATTTGGCCATGGTATCATAAGAAGCATCATTTGATGTGACCAAATTAACTTTGGAAAAGCAGATAGAAAGAGTTGCGGTGTTAAAAAAATCCATTGCACAAAAGCATTATGAGCTAGAATAGGATGCAACACAACTTACGGAGGAAAATGCAGAGCTACACCTCTATATACATGTCATGTGTTGGTCATCCAAGTCTTGGGTGACCAAGACATCTCTGACGGCAAGCAATTCACAGCTCTTATGTCCCAGCTAAAAAAATGCTAGCTTGTTACATAGAATCTGGAATAGCATCAAATGTGATGTTAAAATATGAAGGCAAAAACTAAGGCTATTTTTGAGTTCCTCCAGAAATACAATCAAGTTTTGGACATTATTGTGCTCCAAGCTCAACACATAGCCAGAATAATGCTCGACTAGAAGCAACAGTTGAACATTGCATGGACCAAAGTCAGCGTAGAGTTCACTAAGTCCAACAAAGCCAAAACAGTAATGGGGGACTAATCGGCTACCACTGAAGATCTAGATGACACATTGAAAGAGTATTTTGATTCAAGAGACCACGTGATGAACAATCTACAAACATGGCAAAATGAGATGTTGCATAATAGTTCTATTGACATTCAGATGAAGAGACATACAGATAGACTGGAGGGGTTGGTACAAGAAATCCAGCAAAAGGTGTTGCATGTTAGGGCCACCCTCATGATAACAGATGATGATGACATTCATAATCTTATGGGATGCCAAGTTTTGTTATGCACTATGATCAATATGGTGTGTGAATTTCTCATAAATTAGATATTGTTCAAGAAGGACTTGTCCTATTTGGATAGTTATATCAAATAAATTGTCAAGGAGCCTCAATTCATCCCACCAAATAAGCTCTAACAAAGAAATGTCTCCAAAGATGCACAGCGAGTCATCCAAATGCCTCAAATGCCTCCAGCACCTAATTCTAAAAATGTAACTTCTTTAGTAACAACTTCAATAGCATCATCTTCACAGCCTCACGTAGTTCCAGAAACACACTATATGCCTCCACATTCCCTTTAGGTACTACCTAGATTTTAGTTTTGAATTTCTGAAGAGTTTTTCCAATCAAGAAGGCCTTAAACATTAGGAGTGAGGCCAAGCTAGTTGAAAACCCATAAAGGGCAGCCACCTAGTTATGTCAATATATTGAAAACATGCAAAGGTGATAGATTGGTATGCTATTTAGTTAAAAATCTGCAAGGGCGACTAAGTAGTGTGCAAGAAGTAAAAACTAGTAACGACACCTTGAATAATTATCGCAAGTAATGTTTTGAACCAACCCTTATGAGCAAGTAATTCCACACTTCAACCTTTGGCATGTTTCTTGCAACTTTGTCTTAAGATGAGACAATTGTTTAAGTTTGGGAAAGTGTTGGTAGTAGAATAGGATTGTGAAATCACATAGTGTAGATGCATGAAAAGAGTGCGGTGGATATCAATTAGTATAATGTATTTCATTTTGTATGTATTTGGCCTATGTATGTATTCCAAAAGGCTATGGAATGTGAAAAGACTCCTTCAAGCTAGAACCAAAATGATAGAATATGAAGCAACAAAGCATTATAAAGTTTTATAAATAATGATCACTTGTAATCAAAAAGAGTTCCAAAATATAGAGATTAATATAGAGATCTAATGATGGCTTTCCCAACTGTCTTTTTATACTTGTTCCATGTGTATTTTATACTCTTTTCTGTTCTAGTTTGTGTGAATTTTATAATGAAGGTTCTATATCATTTAGTCTATGTTTCTCTATATAAATACATAATTCTAAACTGAATAGAGATTTGACATGTTCTATAACTATGTTTGCATTTTGAGCTTGTATCTTACTTTGTATATAAACACCTATTAGCATGTTCTGATGGATTTTCTAGGAACAAACCTCACCTATAAATCCATCATTAACAGCAATGGCAATAAGAGAAATGAACGACCCAGAGTAATCTGAAGGATTAACAAATATAATTCAAGGATTAATCGTGTTTAAAAACACTAGTGTGAATTTATATGTAAAAAAGCCAATGATGCAGAGCAAACTATAATATTGACGTAAAATGACAATATACACTTATCTCATGCAAATACTTGGCTCTGAAATCTTCTCTAACCCCTTCTCTCTAATCTTTGATTGCTTTCTCTAATAGGTCCTCTGCTCATTTCTTAACTCTCTTGTTTATTCTTGTCTTCCATGCATAGTCTTCTTGTCTCACTTAGGACATTCACCCCTTCTTGTATCTCTGCATTCTCTTTATCTAATTATCTTCTACACAGTTTCACTCTTTGTTGCTTCTTTATAGCTTTATAGGCCTAAAGGCCTCACTCATAGATTCAATGTTCTTACCTCCATGTTGGGGCCCTATGGTCATTCCCCTGCATATTTTCAACTCTTAAATTCATTTGAACAAAGAACACAAACTTGAAGTTAGCACTTTCAATAAATCTCCACTTTCTCTTGTTAAGGTCTCCTTTTTAGGAGCCTTGTTTCCCTACAAATCTAGTAGGTATGGACCATCTATCAAATTTCAAGGCCAAAAAACACCTTTTTAGACACCCATTAAGCCCTTACAGCTTCCCAAGAAGTTTCATGCTCCAACTCTCAACATAAACTACCCAACTCAACACCTTCATCACTAATTAGGCCTCTTTAAGCCTAATGCATGCACACAATACTAGAAACTGTATTGTACGATATAATACCACCCCAAAACCTATTGAATCTTCTAGTACACATTGAAATACATCTGATTGCAAAATTTTAGGAATTTCTAAGGATTAAAACAAAAGTTATTCATATTTCATTCTCTAAACCCTAGGTCTAGTTTACACAACCCTGTGCAAGGCCAAGAGTGCATAAAAAGGCAAATATTTGGTTGGCTGTACATGGAGAGAGTTGTTACAAGTTGGACTGTGTATGATATTTTGAAAGGTTTTAATCAAACTTTGGTTCTCCACCTAGATCAATGAGTACCTAAATAGATGAACATTAATCATATAGGACTTCTCACCACATTTCCATCACTCTCGACAACTATATAGTATTCCTCAAACATTTATTTTCTCCTTAGACGTGATTGTATCCCAAAATATAATTCTTAAAGTTTGAACAAATCAATGGGTGACCTGAAAATCAATACCAATATATTATTCTCATAAAAGGAAATCAACAATGGGATATCGAAAACATACCACAAACCCTTGGAAATCCACAAACAACCTCTGAAGCATTCAATTTATTCATGGATTTCATTCACATACACATTCATATACAGAATTTCTCAAGAAGACAGTTCTTGCCAAAATTTGAACTTTTCTTGAATAAACTTCTATTCCACCTATGTCATCTTTGAGGTTCTCCTCCTATCAACCTACTAATGTTCACTCTCATCACCTACATGCATTCTTCACCTCTTTATTAGTCTCTCATGAAACTAACTTTCTTGTTCTTGTCATCTCCCATGTAGGAGTGGCATTTACAAATTTAATGTGTACATTACTTTTCATGACTTGCACGTAGGAAAACACCTTACCCACTTTCTTAGGGCCTTCATAGACCCTTTACAATCAAGAACTATCAGTTACATTCCACTGAAGACCCTAAAACCACTCCAAAGTCTCATTACTAATTCAAATTTTCAAATTCTCCCTTTTGGCATGAAAATGCATAAGGGGTTAAAAACACACAATCCAAGATTCTTAATCATTCCAAAACACCCTAAAGGATCCTATAAGACCTCTAATGTCCACCAAGACTCACAATACTACATGAACAATCTAATAATTTATATAACTAGTGATGCTCCTGCATCAGCGACCTGACTCAATGGGGAATTGTGTTATATACTACGGTCCATTAATGCACATTGAATGATTGTGTTTCACTCCCTGCCTAAAATATATGTGATATTAGTACTTTGAATCAAAAAAGGTAAGACTTTGTAATATAACCATATCAGAAATGTAACCACTTTTCACAAGGGCTCAATAAAAAAAGGTATTGACCTATAGAGGCAGTGTGGCACATGAAACCATACCATTGCCATCTCCAGTTCATGTATGCGCTGAAGTTACAGAAAAATAAGTTTGGCTATAACCATGTAGAAAGTGTCATATATATAATTATGCAATCATGCATATGGGGAGATATTTATGAAATAGATACTACACTAGTGATCATACATAAGTTTAACTCACTAAAAAAAACCCTTACCCTTGTGGCTAAAATTGTGGAATGGGCATAAAAACTATGCATTGTACCATCTTCCATGTTCAGCGTAAGCACCCCTCGATAAGCACTATAGCCAACAGTAAAAAAATGGAACATAAACACTTCATGTCAAATGCAAAAAAACCAATACAAGAATTTAAAAAGAATTAATAATCCATAAGTGAACAAAAGCTAGTGGACAATCTTAGGAATCAATACTCAATATTTGAATAATGGGGCATGTTAGACCCTGAACCAATAGATCGTCATATGGGAGTTTCTCTTAAATTATGCAATGTCAATTTGGGCTCACTTGTGACTTTTCACGGCTCTCTCTAGATGTTAAATAAATGGAGAAAGATTGGTGTTTTTGGAGTACCTCAAGTATGCCCACCTCCTCCAGATGATAGAAAAGAATTTTATGGATTGCAAATGAATGAAGTCCTCATTCGTAGCAAGGGCCATTTAAATTTTAATATTTACATATTTTTAGTTGACTATCGATTGTTGCATGAAGACCATTCCCTATTTCTCAATTTCACAACCATTTATTTAATGACCTTGTCCCTAAGCACACAAAAGATAATGTCCTTGGTGAGAGGTTTATTTTCAATGTATATATATAAGAGGCTTTCCAAGGTCCTTAGGTTATCTTGTGTATAGCACAGATTAGCTAAAGAGTAATAACATTCAACTTATCATTCTATTATCCTTCATTCCTCATCTATTTTCTCCCATCCAGGTGGAACTACAATAGGTCCACATGGATTATGTAGGCAACACTCAGTCACATGAAATTTATGAGGTCAACTTGGTCACCAGTATTCTTCAAATCCAATTTCATTATTCTTCCATCATAATTCTCTTCGTCCAATCATCTTCATTTTTTCATCACTTTACACATCCTTATGTGCATGGTTTTGTTTGCGATTTTTCATTCCTTGAAAATTCGTTATACCATCTACACATTTGTTCTGCACCAGCCTATTAACTTTCTATCATCCATCTCATCTTTAATTTGTGTCATAGGTTAAATCCTTGAGGTATGCTTGTCAATCAATCAATAAATTAATTAGCTTGATCAACCCATTAAATTTGTCCTATCGGGGCACATCAATTAATCAACGATCAAATCCGACCTACTAAGACAAATCAACTACTCAATCAATTATGCACTCTTTGGGTCCATTCAATCATTTAGTCTTTCTTCTAATTATAAACTTGTAGCTTTCACCCTATTTCGAGCAAGTCAAAGTGTGTCTATTTGGAGTAAGTCAAAGTGTGTCACTTATTTTGGTATGCATCCATCCCAATTCCCCCCTTGGGGCAAATCATTTTTTTTACTTCATCATTGGATACCAAGCGTATAAGCATTAGCTCACCTGAATTAATCTCATCCACGTGTTAATTTGATTCTTCATATCCATTTTCTTCCTTTCGAGGGCATGTCCATTAAAAAAATCGGACACTCCCTTGAGGGGGCATCATGGTATCCTAAATATTGTTTGGGGCATCCTTATAAACTCATTTTCAGTGTATTGAACAAGAATCAACTAATCGTGAACACATCATTATTAAATCATTTTAACAACTTTTTCATTATTTGAAAAGTCTTTACTTCATCTAGTGGCTCGCAACGCATTTTTAAACAAGGAAAAATGTACACTTTATTTTCATCACTTTTGTGTCGAAATTGCAATCAAAACAATTTCTAACAATAACATACAAATCGTGTCAGAAATCTTGAAAATATCCAAATTCATTCACACATGTTACAGTCCTTGATTGGGGTAATACGGTAATACATTGTTTCCAATCATTACCTTCATCTAATTCATTCCAAGTCAAATTATGACTTTGCAAACGCTGTTTTGGACCAATTAGGTGGAACCCTTATTCAACTTTCAAAAATACATCACTTGGTATTAAGTTAATTAACATAATCTTCCTCTACTCAGAAATTTCATAATTTTTTTAGAATTACCTACATTCTTAATTAATTATTTTAATTATTCCTCCATTCACATGGCAAGTGGATTCAAATATTTGAGTCATGACATCTTTAACAAATATTTTCATCATGAAATCATCAACAAATATCTTTATCATGACATCATGTGACAAATGGATTCAAATTGAACCAAAAAATAAAGCTTTGTGAAATATCATCAAATATCAACATAGATGTAACTCATTCTTGCTTAATGCAAACTCTGTCCCAAATATTAATTGCATTTACAATCGTAGGATCACAGCGACATCTCCAAAAGATATGCATGACAAACTCAGGGAGACAATTAGCTTTGGACTTCCAAATGGCAATACCAAGGTCCCACCATTTTGCTTTAGTGAATTTGTATTTCCACTTCGAATTGAGCCTTTGTTCCAAAGATAACTCTAGAATGAGTTTTTGATAAACACATTTGAGTGGAAAGTGATTCTAACCTCTTGTTGTCAGGTCACCTTTAGTGCTTCACAAAGTTGCATTGAACCAAAGCGGACATCTTAACAAGGAATGAATAATACATTAGTTGCAAAATTCCAATTACAAAAGTCGTGTCAATGCTCTGTAAATGAAACAGATCCTTTAAAAGAAGCCAATTTTTCCGTTTGCAAAAAAATAAGTGTCATAAATCTCCGGATTTACACAAGTCTTTCTTTAAAAAGGTGTTTTCCTTTCAAGAATCCAAGGTGTCAAGGCCACCTCTATCTTTCAACGAAATGCATTGATTGAAGGCAAAGTCTTGCATAACTTGTCATCCCACTTGGCCCAACAAAAAAAAATTTTAAGTTTCGTGAATTTGGTGTAGCATGTTTTAGATGGAAAGTAGCATGAGTAATAGTAATCATGAGTTGTAACAAAGGCATTTTTAGCAACTTCAATTTTACCAAGAAAAGATGAATTTTGATCGCAATCAAGCTTATTCTTAAATCTATTCAAAACCCAGCTGCACATGGTCACTAAGAGAGACTTCAAGACCAAAGAGAATGCCCAAGTGTTTTGTGATTTCTCCATGCTAAATTCTATGCCACTTGGGAGGAATTCAATGAGTGGGGTCAACTTGAATCATGATAAATTATATTGTGAGCATAGAAAATTCAGAACCTAAAATAGCACAATACAACTCAAGTTCATCCATGGCATGACTAATTTCCTCTTCATTGTTTCATGGTAACCCATGTCAAAAAGACATACTATCATCAACAAAATGAGAGTTAAGGGCACAAGCAGTATCGGGAAGAGTGACCCCTTTAATTAGGGTTTATATCATATGCTCCTTGTAGCAATTATCCAAGAGCATTTGCAGCCAAAACATACGAACACAGAGCAAAAGGGCAGCCTTGGTGGATGGATAGTTGAAGAGCAAAAGGTTCAAAAAGAGATCCATTTAGCAAATGGGGTAGCAAACTAAGTGGGCTTAACCTTGGAGGAAACTCCATGGTTAAGCGTGCTTGAGTTGGAATAGTACTAGGATGGGTGACCTTCCGAGAAGGCCCAATGCTTCACCCTTGTGAGCATCACCTAGATGCAATGAGTGCTAAGTGGACCATTCATTCTCATGAGAGATGGGTTCGTGTGAACCACTACTCATGAAACATGGGTTAAAGAGTTTGACTCGAAAAACTACATAGTTGAATCCTAATAACAGTAATATCATAATTTGACTCGCTATGGAAAATACCTCCTACTAATCAAGATCCATTTACTCAGACTTTTAGTAAACAACATTTTGATGCAGTGAATCAATTTTTTCTCAAAGCCCAATTGGCTTAACATAAACCAGTGTAACATATTGAACATACTTTGGTTTATTTGTTTTATTATTGATTGAATATAAAACAAATTAAACAAGTATGAAATATATAGAATTCAACATGTGTGTTTGTAAGTGTGATTGTAAAATATATCATTTATATAGAATTATATCATGTGCCCTTCACAGCAAGTATCCAAGAGCATTCGTAGCCAAGACATACAAACACAGAGCTATAGAGCAGCTTAGGCAGTTGGATTGTTGAAGAGCAAAAGGTTTAGTAGGAGAACCAATCACTGAAAATCTCGCTAAGACATCATTAAACAACATTTTGATGAAATGAATCATTTTATTTCCAAAACCCAACCAGCTTACATAAGCTAAAGTAACATATTAAGCAAATTTTGGTTTATTTGTTATGTTATTGATTGAATATAAAACAAATTAAAAGAGTAGTATTTTGAGTATGAAATATATAGAATTCAACATGTGTTTATATGTGTGCTTGTAAAACAAATGGAATGTGAAAGATTTTGACGTCTTATAAATATTATCGTGGTTCATAGCATATTGCTTAAATTAAGACTTCCCTTTCTATTAAAAGAATTTTGTCTAAACTATTAAGTGCCTTCAAATCTGAGCAATTATGGACCAAGTTGCATGTGTCCATGGTGTGATCATGGGAGCCACGCTGCCCTCAATGGAGAGCGACGGGCATATCTTGCATACAACATATGGTTAATCGCCAAATAAGGATATAAATTAGATTCTTATGGTGCATAGACGAGGGGATGGCCTCGTTAGTAGAGTATTTCAGCAGTGATAATCATAACGATGCCTGAACAAGCTGCAAGTAGGCCCAGGAAAAATGTTGTTTGCAAGTTTAATTATAAAAAAAGAGAACTATATCACACTGCAAGCCAATATTTGTACAGATTCTTTATTGTCTGTGATTTTATCATAGATAACATCCGTTTAGTTTGTTCTTAATGATGTTTAATAATCCAGCTGAGCTTCCGGTGCCCTTTATCATAGTTCATGTGTTGCTAAATGATTAAGTTAGGCGTGAATTTCATTAAGGACATATCAATATGTGCACTTGATCATCTATTATCTTGATTTTATGCTCCTGTGATCCCCACTTAAGCAAACAAGACACAATATTGCTTTTAATATTAATATTACCAACTCAAACTTTTCCAATAAAAACAATCTCTCTACAAAGGCTCCTTTATCAGGTTACTGCATTTCCAATATGAACATGCATGCAATACTAAATATAAATGTTTTCAGGTGTATTTGCTAACGATATTTAACCAAATAAGCAAAGAATACTCCAATGTACAAGTGACATCAAAGTTATATTTCCGTGTTTAATATTAGCTCAGTACATTTTGATTAGTAGAAAACTTCAACACTGAGTTAGCTCACTTAGTCTTGGCACCCCGTAGAGGTAGAGCCCTGGTCATAGGTTCAGTGAGGGCCCCATTGCACACAACCGGAGGTTTATAGCAGGGCTCGACCTATGTTAGAACAGTCAGCTCCAAGAACCGGGGCAGACAGCCTAGATTCCCTCTAGTTAACAAATATATATATATATATATAGAAAACTTCAACACCCGAATAATAGATGCATTTCTGGTATAAATAGTGGGGTAGCGATTGGAATGAATTATAACCTAGAGAATAGTCCTAGGATAAAACCGGCAAGCAATAGTTAAAAAAGGTTATTGGTTCATTTGATAAGTTGCTTGGCTCGCAAAGAGCCCACCAAGGATCAAATCTAGCCACACCAATGCTGGATCCAAACCCTGGGCAAATTTGGCAATCTGGATACCCCTCAGACTTTTTGCACTAAGCCAAAGGAATCCTGGTGCCCAATAACATGTGCAAAAGGACGAATCCATCAAAAAAATTGTTAAGCAATACAAACTAAATAAAATAAGAAAGAATGAGCAGGAATGATGCCTATCTGTGAATGTCAGGTCTAGATTTATATGGTTCTAGGTTACATCTTGGCAACAGAAAACATCTCAAATGTAAAACTCTACAACTACGAGTTCAAAAGAATAGATCATCAGGTGCAGACTTGTAAGTTTACCCAGCATAAGCATGTACAAAACAGAAGACATTTGTCATAAGATTGAAAACAAAAGCATTTTAGGCCATAGCAAATTTGGGGATAAAAATCAAAATAATTCAATTTGTAATTCTGTAATCAACAAACTATTGTTTAGCTCATTTTTCAATTAGTAAAATTTTCTCAACATGGGCAAATCAAATTATATAGAATAGAGGTTGCAACGGAGAGTAGCAATTGTTTATTTCAATCTTCCTATGACATATTAACAATGTACTCCAACTATATCAACTACATTGTCCAGTTAGTATTATCCCGGATGACACAATCCCCATGTCATAAGTCCATATCTAGCTTACTGCAGATGACTACTTCCACCATTGAAAATTCTCTTTTGCATTATCGGAAGAAAACTAATCCGTAAACCTTTGGCAGGAACTCCTCGAACGCTATATGTTTATTATCATTAAATGTTTGATTATTTTGTTTTTGCAAGTATTCTAGAGGAACCTTTGACCATAAAGCCGATCATGGTAAATGTTACCTATTTATAAAGATCAAACCTTTGACCATAAAGCTGATCATGGTAAATATTACCTACTTATAAAGATCAGCATGCAACGTGCTCATACGAATTTTGAGAGCAGAAAAGAACGGTTGAATAGTTATAGATTTGAGAGGCTTCCACAGTACATAATATTAGAGATGATGCTTGTGGATATAACCATGTCAAAATTAAATAGTTGGTGGTGTATATTATTATTGTAGATTCAATAACATTCACCCTCTACTCAAAAAATATGAATAAAATCATTATTCCAAAAAGAAACAACGGTCTACTGATCCGATATCAGCCATATAATCCTTCCCATAGAATAACCATGGAATATAACTGCTAGAAGTAAATGTTCCATTAATATTGCAGCACTTATTATTACTGCAACAAATATTTCATATAAAATCTATCAGTATCTCAATAAAGAAATACATGTTCCACAATTTTATTGGTCAAACAATGTAAAATTCCAGTTACGTCGTAATATTTGGTATTAAAAATGTTTACCAGCAAAAGAATAGTCACTTTGACTCAGTAAAGTACTTGTTTATAGACGGCATGATCTCAGGGGACTTATTGCGGACAAAATTTCTAAGTGCATGATGGGCATATCTCTCTCCCTCCTCAAAGTTATCAAGCACTCCTGCAGTTCGATTGTCTTTAGTTACTCTGCAAACAGAAAAAGCAAAAATGCATTTACATTAAGGTTAAATGAATAAACCACATAAATTAGAGTCCAACACCACCGAGACAATCTGCATACCTCACTTCTGGGTTTGTGAACAAATTACGACCCAATTGAAAGCAGCACATGCTAACAGCTATCCCAGTTGCCGCAAATATAGGATAGGCCTGAAAGTGATAAATAAGACACTACCATCAGAAATCACTTTCGATTGATAGAAAGCTCGTTTTTTGGAAAACTAAATCAACAGCTATGGCACACATGCTTAGCATACCCAAAAGGCATACATGAATGTTTCCAAGCAACTTAGCATTAGCATAAACAACTAGGCTTCTCTTGTTTTAAAGGAAGAACAACCATGATTAAGCCATATGGACTGCTTGAATATGAGAATTTACATAAGGGAGAGGGAAATGTCAAGAAATAGTATCCCATTGAATTCAAAAATTATATTCTTTGGAATGTCCTTGCCTGTATCCATCTCAAGGCACAAGTAAAGATATAACTTATCCAAAAAAAAAAACCTTTAGGGCAAATAAATATAAAAATATTCAAATTATAAGCTTTCGTCTAACTCTTTCAAAGCTAATTGCTACAGTTGTACAGACCCATATAATCAAGAGTTTGATATGCATTTATGGGTGCTATTTCCAACATTGTCACACTCAGAACAATGGCTTGTGTTGGGTCCTCTGAAACCCTTCTCAAGAACACAAGGGCATTGCCTGGGTGATTGTAACTACACATTTTGTTACTATTCATTTTATTGCTTTATTTACAGACTAGATACTGAGATAGACTTAAACCTCCTTCAACCCAGTGTTCTTCTGAATGCAAGTGCACTTATCAGCCTAAACTAAAATAAACCCATCTTATTCAACTCAAAAGCAAGGATCACAAGTCAGATCTGTCCAAATAATCTCAAACAACATTAAATTCATAACATTATGTTATGGATTCCACTTTCAAGCCCTAAAAACGGAGTAGATCCTTAAGCATGTAATGAAGGAAGCAACCATCTCCACAATGTTGTTGAATCCCATCCCCCCCAACATTAAGGATAATGCCAATCATGAATGCATATGGTATGGTCAATTAGATTATAAGAATGGCAACAACGAGAAAAGGATACTAAAACTGCATTGATACAACACAACACAGAGCTCATGTGCCACAAGGATCCAAAGAGAAATCTAATAAAAATATTAACTCCGTCAATAAATAAAATAATATTGACCTTATTTTTGTCCATGTGACCACCTCACTCTATGGAACCACAAAGATTAGTCACAATCCATAAAGAGCACAAACGTGTTCACCTAGCTAAATAAGGGCAAAAGATCAGTTTCAGAATGTTACAGTTTCCTTCGTATAACCATAAAGGTTCCATCTTCTGCAGCTATTTTGGTCAGAAATTCCATCCTCGCTATTCTGACCTCTTCAAACAGGGCACAGATAAAAGCTGGGCCATAAGCTAGTGGTAAGGCAGAGTAATAATGGCATGATCTAAGGGTAAGATGGGGTTAGTATAATGATGAAGATCTGAGTTCAAGCCCCACTATTAACCCAGGTTACACCCCAACAAAATTAGATGCAGGTTCTAGGTCAAAATTAGCAAAATAAAATAGTATCAGATCTTCTAAACAAAAGTGTTAGAACAACACAAATTTCTTTAGTCAATGCAGATTTATGGAATTAATTTGTAAAATTAAAAAAATCATTATCCATGAACTCTAAGTTAAAAGGTAATTCAAGCTCAATGAGCTCTGACTAATGAAAATCTTGAGTCAAAATCCATATTTTAGTTAAGGAAGACTGATAATGAAATGACCTAATGAGCCATTGCCATAATGATGACCTGGGTTCAAGGCCCGCTTGATTTATTAAACCAAACCATATCCAGAAAAAAGTGATTGTAAATTCCAGGACACTTTTGACTAAATATAAAAGCTTTCAGACATTACAGGAATCTGAAGCTATACCTTAGTAAGAGTTAAATTTATACAGATAGTAAGACATAACCTAGCTAAAGAAAGCTGCGAAGAGAAATATCAAGCTGGGCCACAATCTAGTTGTAAGGCAGAGTGACAACTACATGGTTTGGTAGCAAGGCAGAACAAATGCCAGCATTATGCTTTGGTCTAATTCCCAAAGAACATATTAATTCAGGCCATATCAAGACAAAAGTGGATGCAAGTTCCATATCAATTTTGGATTAAAAAAAAAGCCCCGGATATTACTTGCAACAAGAAAGTTCTTAAAATTACAGTGTCATTTACAGTCAAAGCAAAATCAAATGTTACTTCTAACCATTAAATCATTAAAATTATACAAATATTTGCACTCACAACCTATCGAGTGTTCATGTTTCCTGACAAGGGTTTGATCCTCTGCAGCTAACTTTGGTCAGAGATTCCCATTCTTCCCACTTTTGTCAGTTCAAAATAGCCTAGAATAATAAGATTGGCCATAATCTAGTCCTAACACATAATGATCACGGCATGATCTAATGCTAAGTCGCAAACATTGTGGTCATGCTGACCTAGGATCAATCCCCAATAGACATCAATCCAGACTATAACTGTAAAAAAGTAGATACGATTTTCAGGGAAAATTTAGCTAAATTAAAATTAAATCAAACTAAATATTAATTCTAACACTAACCTAACCTAACCAGTGTTAATTTTTTATGCATGCTTCCAGTCATAACCTAACCAAACAAAGCTGGGAAAAGCTAGATCAAGCTGTGCCATAATCTAGTAGTAAGGTAGAGTGATAACAACCTGATCTGATGGTAAGGCTTGACATTGGTTGTGAGGTAGATGATAATGACCTTATCTAATGGTAAGGCTTGACATTGGTTGTGAGGTAGATGATAATGACCTTATCTAATGGTAAGGCTTAACCATTGCCGCAAAGATGACCTAGGTGCAAGTCTGAAACAGCATCGATGATCACTCCTAACCTTAAAGGTGATAAAACTATACAGATGGAATAGATAAAAACAGAGTGATGTTATGTTATTAAGTGGCCCAGGGTTCAAGTCCTGCCAAGGCTAGCTTCCCCGTATACAGGTGGTGCCAATGTTGGTTGGGATCAAACCCAGCCCAATGATTTTGAAAGTGTAGATTGCCCTTTGTACAAAGTAGGGCATGCTAGTTAGCGATTGACAATTGGACAACTTTAAAAAATGATTTTTAAGATTCAGGGTAATTTACTCGACAATTGGACAGCTGGAAAATAGGATTTGTAAAATCTAGGTGATCTCATTTTTTGCAAAATAAAACTTATCTCTTAAGGTGTTCAAATTATTCACAAAGAATCATGAAAGGCAGCCTTTATTACAAAGACACAGCAATGTTAAAAAAAGCAGAACTAGGTTTAATCACAGCCAAGGCTAGATCCCTCAGGCGGACACAGCATAAATTGGAGACAAACCCGGGTCAATGATTTTAATCGCTTAGATGGCTTTATGTCCATGGCAGGGTGCGAGGAATGGATATCAAAACTCAACTAGGCTAGCTCCCCGACAATAAGGTGAGGGTCCGGTGTTAAGTACTCTTGATGTTGCACAAAAATAAGTGCTGTTGATGTTTTATAAAAAGCAACCACGCCTGACGGGTAGCTCAATGGCAGAGCAACCCAGCATGCACATGGGAGGTCCTAGGTTCAAGTCCTAGTTGATCCATCCAAAATAACACCTAAGCCTTCGGCCAATGTAAATTGCCCTTCAAGTCCTAGTTGATCCATCCAAAATAACAGCTAAGCCTTCGGCCAATGTAAATTGCCCTTCATCATGGCAGCATATGCAAATAGATAGCGTAGATTGCCCTCCGTCCATGGCAGTGTGCAATTAGAATGCAGCCGTGTATATTACGAGCGATCTCGCGGGGAAGATTAACTAGGAGTTTTCCGCCTCGAAAACAAACAGCGTTTAAATTATGTGGATGTTTGCAGCCATAACCTAGCCCAACAAACATAATAAAATTTGTTCTAAACATTATATACCCTGAAAATCAGATTTCAATACAAAAAAATAACTACATTCTCACATGTGGTACAGGACAATTTCACAGGAAACCCTAAAAATCCTATCTAATCAACTCATTTGAATCTAATTTTGAAGAAGGAAAAAACAAACCTCGGGCCTGAGCCATCGACTGGCAGTGGAAGCCATGGCAGGGAGCTTAGCCACCGAGAAATTAGAAAACAAAATTTTTAATGAACAGCAACAACCACGCCCGCCACGACCAAACACAACTCACGCAGCTAAAACAATCGAAAGAATGCTCTAAATTCCCGCCTCGCTTTGTTTTTATAGCGGCCAGAGATTCGTTTGTTAAGCCGTGTTGACCGGCCACGCCCGCCGTCACACGTTCCTTGCTTTGAATTTCCGCCTCGCCTGTTTTCATGGTGGCTAGAGGTTGGTTTGTTAAGCCGTGTTGACCGGCCACACCCGCCGTCCCACGTTGGTTCCTTGGCTTACAACAAAAATGCCCGGGAATATTCTCGTTTACAATTTATTGTTAGTTCTCGTGCGGACCTCATTGTCTTTAAATTGTAGAACATAAAACAGAAATAGGGATCCTTTTTTGGTTTAAGGGGAGGGTGTTAATGGGCCTGTAAAATAGCAAACCAAAAAAAATTCGGTTTTAATGGGCTTGTAAAATAGCCCTCGATAAAACTTTTGGTTTTTTTGTTTTTTTGGGGGTCTGTCATCTTCTTTTCTTTTCTTTTTTGGGTGGGTGTTATTAGTTTTGGAGGGAGGGATTAAAGCATTCACTTTGTTTTATTTTGGATTAAAATTTGAATTCTTTAACAATTAAATGTTATTGAATTGTGTATTAAAATTTATAATTTTTTAAATTAAAAAAGTTGTATTTTATTTAATAAAATTTATAGAAAAATTATATTGTCAATTTTTTATTGGATTAAAAGTTTTTCATGTTATTATGTCTTCATGTATTTTGAAATAGTTACGGTGAAATATATATAATATTATTAATGTTATTGTCATTCATAATGTTGTGCAGTTAATTTGAAGATTGGAATGATTTTAAAGGAACATGTTACCTGTATCATTGTACGATGCAAATCAAATCACATAAAAAATATGTTGTCAATCAACTCTATGAAATCCTTAATATCTTTCTCTGCCTTTAAATTTGAAATGTCGAAAGCGATACTTTTTTTGAGCCTCAAATGGTCTTGAAATTATGAGTTTGGTCATCTACAAGCTCTTTAACGAGGACCTTAGACTTGACTGAACGTCCAAGAAGAGTTAGGGGCTCTTCTCAGACAAAAACATGCCCATCTACTGTCTCACCGGTGTAGCTTCAATTTTGGTCGATAACACCAATGATGGGTTGTTCTATGTGGCTGTAATAGGGGCAAATGCACTACAACTTCAAGTGGGGCTAGATTGGGCCTGCAGGAAGAGTATGATGGATTGCCAGCGTATTCGACGTGGCAGGAGTTGTTATGAGCCTAATATTGTCACAGACCATGCCTCGTATGCCTTCAATAGCTACTACCACAACTCAGGAATGATCCCTGGGTCTTGTTCTTTCAATGGGGTTGCCACGACCACTACAGTCGATCCAAGTAAGTTGGGGATTCTTATGTTTCCTTTTAAGATTTTGTTTTTGTAGTGGTTTTTCACCTTTAAGCTTGTTTTGTGTGTTGAAAAGAAATTAATGGTTACACTCTACTTTCTTATATTGCAGGGCATGATTATTGCAGTTTCACAAATAGGTAAAAACAATTATACCCATTTTATTTTTTTCTTGATATGTATACTGCCAATTGACTACATTACATCCTTGAATACTTCATTTATACT